>VZSR01003371.1:15128468-15233583 GCA_013398615.1 Brachypodius melanocephalos | reverse complement strand
GGAAATATAGGTTGGATATTAGGAAAAAGTTTTTTACAGAAAAAGTGACAAAGTACTGAAATGATTTGCCTAGGGAGGTGGTAGGGTCACCATCCCTGGATGTGTTTAAAAAAAGATTGGATGTGGCACTTGGTGCCATGGTTTAGTTGAGGTGTCAGGGCTGGGTTGGACTTGATGATCTTGAGGGCCTCTTCTAGCCTAGTGATTCTCTGTGTGATTCTGTGTGTGAAATGGGAGGACACTTAGCAGCATGCTGAATACTGAATTAACACTTTAAAATGGCATAAAGTGAGAAAGTTAGGCTATCCTCTTCTGAAATAACTATGTTGTAGAAGAAACCCCAGCCATAATGGCATCATTTGATTAAAACTAACATTTTGTGGTGTGATGAGTTCTGTGGCAAGCTATTATTGCTGTGTATTGTTTGCATCAGGGTAGCATCTAAAAGTTTGGGCCCAGCTGTGCTAGGCACTGAATAACAATTTTATCTGTATTTATGGTCCTCCTGCCCTGTCTAAGCACCAGTCTTGATCAATTTCCAAAATCCTTCTAATCACTCTTAAAACTCTACAATTTCCAGGTGTTCCACTACCCACCTGTCCCAATAAATACTCCTAAAATCTTATTTTCTATCTGTTCTGTTGGTATGCACCCCACACCCCGGTGGGCATTCCTATATAAGGAAAGGGGTTTCAATTTGCCTCTAGGCGTTTTAGGAAGTGTACCTAGAACTTTCTATCCCCTTCTCATAGCAATTGGCTCAGTGCCAAGAGAGAAGACTCAGTTGGACCCTGTCACTGTTCGTCAAAGCCTGTACCTTGGCAGCTTGCCAGTAGAGCCCACCTGAAACATTAAGTACTTAAGAAAGGCACAAAGGAACTCAAAGGCTTTTTGGGATGTCTTAGCCAGGTGCCAGGGGTTTCTCTGACACCTGTGCTCGGCTTTATTGTTTGTTTCTGTAACGTTTATTATTTTCAGTTATTAAACCTTTTTGTTTTTACAAAACACACCTGAAGAGCTGTCTCGCTAATTGATAAGCCATTTCTCTGCAAGGGCTGGACTCTCAGAGATGTATGGGTAACCTCCACACTGTTCTTCAACTTATCTTCCCATAATGTCAAAAGAAGTGTCCTTGTCCTGTACCTGCTAGTTCACACATATCAGCATTCCCATCTTTCCTTCACTAAATTGATCCCAATAGACAATGTCCTTGGTTTTGGTGGAACGTTCTCCACTGCTGCTCTCACCAGGTTTGTAGGAAAATTTTGAGGCTGCTAAGCTACTCTCTTCCGTTTGTCCCCGCTGTAGTTTTGGCTGATCAACACACTGCCACTTATCTTGGCTCTTCAATCAGCAGTTTCAGTGTTGGTTCCCTTGCACAACGTGTTATCGTTTGTTGCTGCTGTAAAATGGCAACTCTTTCTCTCCTTCCTACCACATCATTCACAGAAAACTGCAGGGGATTAGATCATATTTTAAGGAGGACTTTTAAAAAATATGTAGATGTACTTAAAAATAAATGTACCTAGCATTACATTTTGAGGCAACCGTTGCCTTCAAAATGGACAGCAGAGTTCATGCTAGTATCTTCCTTCCTCACCTTTTCCTTCATACACCACTCTTGAGGATGGCTTTTAATATAAAGCTGTGTAATAATGTCACCAATTTGTAGTGACTCCCTTATTTGCAAATTTGGAGAGAGTGCTGTTATTGGAACAAAGAGATAAAGAACTAATTGCTAAAGAACATCACCCACAGCATGTTGTTGCTTTTTAGAGTGGCACAATGTTCTTTTATTCAGTATACTCCCAGATGAATTAGAGGGGTGCATTTTATACTGAGATTTGTGGCAGATCTCTTTTAGTATTCATAGGTGTGCCAGCATAATACAATTCATTTAGGAATATGACACATCTGTGTAATTTGTAGGTGTTGACTGTCTAACCTTCAGACAACTTGATGGAAAAAAATAATTCATCCATAACAGAGACCTTTATTTTTCAATCCATAACATTCTATTTAATGTATTAGAAGTACATGAAAAGAATGGGAAAATAGGAAAAGTGAAAACAGGAAAAGTTAAGAGGAAGAGAAAGAAATACCTCCCGTAGAGCATTTTCAAAAATAATGTAGAAATGGATTATTCCATATTTTTCAAATCCTTTATAGTGAAAGTTCTGTCTGCCTTTCGATGGATCTATCTTACTTATCTTTGTGATCCAGTAAGAGAAAAGCCATTGCAGTCCTATATAGATATGACATTTATTTTCCAGCAATTCAGGCAATTCCAACATTACAATACTGAAGAACGTGTTATAAATATTTCATTTCATGATTAAGATCATCTTCAAACATGATGCTGTACAGTCACATGCCTTAGCTGTGGTGTGATATATACAATTGTATAATGTATGTTACCTCACAATAATTTTTATCAGAATAAATTAGAAATTACAGATATTTAAGGAAGTACAATATAAAAAGCTAGATAACCTACTCCTGTGATTGTATGTCTCTTCTATTTAAAATTAACTATTTAATTGCAAAAGAGGAAGTTTTTATTGCTCTGAATAATAAGACCTCTCACTTAAAAGGCCTGGTGCATTCAGGGAGTTTTGCCACCCATGATCACCTGAGTACCAAGATGCTGTAGCTCACAACTCTTCGAGGCTGAGTAATTTTGCATTTTGAGAAATGTAATTTATGGTCAGATTACAGCTTTCACCTTTGCATTAAGAGTATCTCCCAGACATCCTTTGCAGACTATGATCTTACCTGGTTCAGAAACAGTTGGTCATGAGCCTGGGTTTCCCTAGTTAATCTATATGGGTTTTTAAAAAATTTCTTTAAATGTACACAATATACAACTTACCTTCTCTTCGCTCAGTAAAAGAAAATCTCTTGAAAGGAGCTTTAGGTTGAAAATACTGTCCTGTGTGAGCAGTTCCTGGGCTGCAGCTCTTATCAGGATTCTTCTGGTGTCTGTCTCCTGAAGAGAACCCACTGCCGCAGATTCTTCACCCAGAGCTTTATTCCATTCTCCAGCCCCACTGCTCCCCACCTCTTTGGCTGATGTGGACCTTTCTTGTGGCCTCAAAGTTCCTCCCATTCTGCTGTGTGCTGGCATTTTTCTCTACAGGAGGGCTCAGATGATCCTATTGGGTACAAAAGTGCTTTTAGTGATCAGTAATTTGGAGTCAATAAACCTCTTTAGTAGCAGGGGTTATTACTGAACGAAACTGTGCCTAGCTCCGTTCCTAGCCTACTGCCCAACCCCATGCTTCTCTTTGCAGGAGGGGACAGAAGAGCCTAGGCATTTGCCAGTGATGCAGTTAACAACAGCAATTGCTCCAGATAAAAAGAGCTACATCATCATTACCAGGAGAGAGGACTGAGTCTAACAAATCACATTGCACCAACAATCGGATAATTGGATCCCTACTGGAAATGCAGCCTGAGTAATAATTTGAGATGGCACTGGTGGTGTTATACTGAAATTAAACCTCTATTATCATATTCCAATGGATCCAGTTCTAACCGCAGGCAAATCGGTTTAAAGGTACTACTGAATCCATGCACATCTGACCTTGTCAGGAAAGATTAATCCACTTTGAAATTGTTATGAACGAGTAAGAATCAACTTCATATAAAAAGCAATTAATTTAAAAAAACAATCTCGAGAAAAAGCCACAATAAAACAAGTTCAACAATCAATTGATGTTGGGTGGAAGAGAGAGAGACAGCAAGAGTGCCTCATCTGCTGCTTCCACATGGATCTTCGAAAACCCAGGGTTTTTAAGGAGTTTTTGTGCCCGGAGGGCCAAGTCCCAAGTCCAATGTACATATAGATGTACTTTTTCCATCTTCATTTGGGTTTGAACAGATTTCCCGGACTGGTAGATTGTTCCTGGGCCGGATCTTTGAGACAGGATGATGTAGTCCTCCACCTCGGCTAAGTGTCCATCTCCGTCCTGGCTTTTTCCTTCCTTTTGCAAATTCTGGTTGTAATCGGTGACTTGTAAGGAATGTGAAGTTACGGGAAAGGTTTACAAAAGAAAAAAAGAAAAAAAAAATCCCTGTCTCGGGGTTTGGGGTTTCATCCTGGTTAAAACATATACTGGACATTTTAATACACGAGTTTATATCACTTATATTCCACAGACATTTTAATACACGAATTTATGTCACTTATATTTCACAAAATTGATGCCAAATTGGCAAAATAATCCTTTCCTTCTGATCTCAAACTCTTTGGTTAAGGCATATAGGGAATGTGAGAAAACAACTTTTTTTCTAAAATGCACACCAGAAGGAAAAACCTCCTCTACCATCCAGCATATTGTACATCTCTTGGCTGGATGAGTGTGAAACATATTCTGGAGCACGGTAGCGTGCATGGATGTGATGTGCTACTTTCCTTACAGTAATGAATTTTATGCCTGCCTGTTTCTGTTCCTTTGTCTATTTTTAATTCAAATATGTAAAAGCTTTTCTTAATACAGAGTCCCAGGTGTCAGTTGCTGCCTGGAGTCCCTTTTCTTTCCTCTATTGTTCTCTTAATTGTTACTTCAAAACAATTAGCTGGGCATTCATATGCAAATGAATGCAAATGTACAGGGGATTGGGTGTGTGAGAATACCACCACTCGTTAATTTCCACTTCAAGGTCTGCTGCTAGGAACAACAAAATTGCTTAACCATGTATTTTTCCTGGGCCATAAAGGGTGAACTCGAAACGATTCCAGCGTCCTGCTGGCTCGGCAATTGTTAAGATTCTGCTGTTTCTTGGTAAGATTTTTTAAAAATTTATTTATTTATATGGGTCTAGAGACTGTATTAGCCTTGTAACCCTAAGCTGTCCCTGCCCTTGTTCATTTATTCTCGAGGCTGTGCCTAATAATTTGGATATAATCCTGATCAGGATATAAAGAAAATTATTAATATTACTGCTATTAATGTGATTCATTAAGGGATAAAAACTCTCACATGAAGGAATTGCTCATGTCTCTGACAAAATAAAACTTTTATAATTTATAAAAGACTGTGGTGTATTGCATTGAAACCTTAGAAGAAAGATACACTGACTGATAGACTGGGACTGGGGATGAATCCTAGAGAGACTTAGCCAGTTGCTAAGATAAATCTCATCTCTGTAGGAGCAGTTGTATTTATTGTATAAATCTGCATTCCCTTTCAGCCTGTATAGTAAAATTCCTTATGAAAAACAGTTAGTTATTCAGCATTCAGAACTGCTTTGCAAAGATAAATACCTTAGCTTTCCATAGGCAATTAATACACAGAAACCAATTAAAAGACCAAATCCTGTAGTCATTAGGTAGGAAAAATTCAGAACCACAGACCGTCCTGAGCAAGAAAACCCACAACACAGCAGGAAAACCATCACTCAAATGTGACTTTCCTACCAGGATCCCTACCAGGGGAAAAGTTGCCTCTAGGAGGTGTAACTTTAGAAAGATGTTTCTGAGACTGTGGGAAGAAGTGATTAACTTTTCACTCCACAATTATGTCTTTTTTACATTACCTTAGTGTTCTTCCACTTTCATCTCTGTAGAAAATCATCTGCAGCAATAAGGGACCACAGTATTTACCCCTCAGGGCAGGCAGCGTCCTTCTTATGCAGTGTTATTCCAGTGTTTCACCAGACACATTCCTCCTGGAAAAGAAAGACATCTGCTAGATGGTGGGAGCTGACTTGAATTCCCTGCTCCATAACTTGTCAAGTGATGGTGAGCTGACTGTTTAGGCATGGGCACGAAGTTCTGGTTAGATGAATAATCACTACTGGAATCAGTGAAGTCAGAGGTTTGCATGTTTTTGTTCAGACCTGAATTGTCCTGGCTTCTTCCTCCTAGATGGGCTAACAGCACTGCCCTCACGGTGCTGTTGTGAGAATAAACACATTTAAGACTGGGAGGGACTTGGGCTGCAATGATAAGGACTGTATAAATACTTGGAACAGAGGAGCACTACTATTTATACTGCAGTATAAACAAACAGCTATGACTGGCCTGGGGAATCTTATCTGGCCCTGGGAGTAACATAGGACCATAATCAAACTGCTGCTAGCAATGCACACCAGAGGAGAATACTTTGTACACCTCCAGAGGTGGCAAAGAGAAAGGGGGAGACTCCTCCTCTGTCACCCCCAGATCCTCTCTACAGAAGGGTGGATACTGTCAGCAGTAATTTGGATGGCTGCCCCCAAGGCTCCACAACGGCTGCTTCAAGGGAAAGATGGGTGATGAGTTTTCTTGCCTTCCTACCTTTCCTCTCTGTGCCCTTTATGGCCAGTGTTCTATTTAAATCAGCTTTTCTTTTTTTTCACTCCCTGAGCATATCCATTTATGATGATTTAACCTTAGGCACAGACTTAGGGGTTTTGCCCAAAACTAATACACAAATTTCAGAAAGGGTCTTTAACCATAATACTTCTATTTTCTCCTCCTTAAAACTTGGAGAAATTGAAATATCTGTCTTCATTACAACATAAGCACCTGGGGAAACTTGGAACGTACTGGATATATCCTCTTATGGGAAGAATGAATGTCTCATCCCAGCAGACTATGCCCTTGCTGATACCTGCTCATACCTCACCAACCAATATATTTTATCTTCATATGTGGTTGAAATAGAGCAGATTTCTGGAACTTAAACAGGCAAATAAAACACATTCATCTTCCAATAAACACACAGAAAGTTATTATTAGCCAGCAGGCTAATAGTAAAACACCCTGAAATACTAGAAAAGGATGATTTGAACAGTTGAGGTTTTAAAACATGTTTCACCCTGAAGTTTCCACTAAAGTTTTTTCCTTAACAAGTTGTCAGAGACCTTTGCCTTTTGCTTTATAAGGCTGACAGTTACAACGTGAAAGTTCAAGGAATATTTTTAGTGGAAACAAGAGATAGATGCTGGCAGGGTGTTTTAACAATGGTCTGTTTGTTTTGGTAACAAGAGTCAAAGAATGCATTATTTATAATGCTCTGATATGCACATATGGCTCTGGTTGTATGCAGCAACAGAAGTGATTTCTTATAATCTGTCTGCACAGCACTCCCAGGTGCTGCCAGGGCTGGAATTTCAAAGAAAAGCAGGTAGAAGGAATTCTTCCCTAGACTGCTCATTCCCATCCCATGCCTTCTCTTCCTTCACAGTCAGCACGGGTGTTTGTGCTAGATTTTCAAACAGATCAAGGAACCAGTCCAGGTTGAAACTCACTGTAAAATCCTCAAACAACCCAACAAGTTTAAATGCTTAAATTATTATTCACATGATGCTTGGCCTGAGTGTCTCACATACAGTGGACTCCTTTAGGAGACTTCACATACTCCTTTAGTCTAAAACTTCAAAAAATTCCCTTGCTTTACTTACTCTAATGCTACTACTACCATCCTTGGTCATTACACACACTGACATTATCTTATATCTCCATTTTAGTATATACATGCATGTCAGCAGTAGAATTGTTATGTGGTATACATTAAAGTTTATTAAAACCATAGTATAAAATATATATAATAGATTACATACATACATATAGAAATATATAAACACAGACCTATGTACTAGGATCATGCCTTGTGGTCATTACATGTAACACAAAATATGAGTGTGCATAATACAATGAAGCGTTCCTTAGGCTCTATAGCTCCTTTTGCTCTCTGGTCTCAGTAATGACTGATGGAATTTGGACAAAGAAATGTTCACTGTTTTAAGTCTTTCCTTCTGTATGCTTTCAGCACTTGGAGGATTTATCAGATAGGACCATATTCAGATAGTGAAAATTCCAGTAAAAGCTTAATACCTCACATTTTCCATTAACCAGCGAAAGCCTTAGGTATTAAGAAACATCCAGGCAGCAGGAAATACTAACTTTAGACTTCCCTCAAAGAGTCCAGAAATTGCCTGAGCTGGTGATCTGCTTCAGAGGTGGCAGATACATCAAAACTTACTGCAGCAGCCCAAAGCTTTCATTACTAGCCAGCAATGCAGCTGTGACTGCCTACTCTCTGTGTTTTACAGCTGAGAAAGGAAGCCTGGACCAGTCTCTTTTCACTTCTGTACTTGGCTCTTCTGATGGGGTCTAGAACAATGTTTCTTTACTTTCTTTGGTCTTGTCAGCAAACTATTGTCAGGTGCCCACAGACAGATGTCCCAATTTTGAATTGCCTGGAGCATCAATGTAAAGCATAAGAATGTTTCAAATAAACCTGATCTCTTCAAGGCATGTAGCTGTGATGAAGCCCCTGATGAGTAAAAAGGAATGATAATAATTTAAAAGAGGAAATATTTCTATGTATCAAAGCCTCGGCTGTAGCATAATATATATCTTATGCAGTTTTGTGCAGTATAGATAAATAGAATACAAATAGTGTTATCCCATTGCCAACATCAAAGCATACATATTTCAGAAAGGGAAAGTATGATTAGAACGTGATTCAAGGCATAAAGCCTTTCATGTCTCTGCAAAATGCCTATATGTGTATATATATTTATATTTAAATATATATTAAAGACTTTTGCATAGTACACTTTGTATAGCTCAGATCTCTTGTCTTTAGTGTGTTCTAATGTCCTTTCTTTTATGTCTTATTCCCCCCATTAAGAACATAATTTTTTTTTGTAGCAGACAAAATCCCCTACTAGCCTTTCTCCTTGCTAATCTTTCTACATTTTTCCTTATCTCTTCCTTTGTGCCTATTGTCTGATTGTACCTCTTACACAGGCCTTCACACAAGGTTAGTGAAATTAAACATTAGCTGGCTCAATAGGTAGCTAGTAACAGTAGTTTATCTACCAAGATAAGCTTGCAAGTTTTGGATGTCTGGAGTTTCTTCTTTTCCACTTTCATTATTTTAAGACATTGTTATTTGAGGAGTTAGTGACCCATCTCCTTTAATGTTGCTTACAAGCAGTTTCCCTATACAAGACCCTGTAATAATTTCTACACTGTCAAGTTGCAGTAGAGATAGTTTTAATACATCGCTTTCTGGAGCAAGAGGCCATACCTGTTTCAGAATGTTTCATATTGTTTCACTTCTAATAGCTTATACATACTGGAAATCCCATGTTAATCTTGTATGCTGCAAGATATTTATACTCTAAAATGTAGCCTCAGGAATCAAAGCAGCAAGACAATTTGGGGACAATACTGTAGGCTTCACTCTGTTACCAAGGCAAGGGAGAGAAAAGTAGATTTGCCATGTATCTTTATGAAGATAGAAAGAGCAGAGTGTTGCCAGGATATTTGTGGCTGAAGTCTTATAAATGGAGGAATGGATATGAAGCCTGGTCAGAGACCTAATATATTCATATAAAATAAAGATGTTTGTGTTATTCCACTAGTCTGTGTGTTGTATGAAAGGGATGAGCAGACGTGGCTGCTTCCCTTCTGTGTGACACCCTGAGAGGTCAAACACGGGAGTTTTGTAGCACATCCCCTTCTGAGCTAGTTATTCCAGAGCAAATCTATATCCCAGGCAAATACAGAAATTTTAAATTTTTCTGCAAAAATTAAACAAGGTCTCAAAGAGCTGGTGGCTGGACTCATGCTTCACGCTTTGTCTGAAACCCTCTTTTTAACAGGATTAGCTCAAAAGGAGATTCACCACGTTGGAAAGCCTGATTAGGAGCTGCTGCTATGATCCCAAGCTTCCAGATCCTGGCAGTCGAAGAAAAGACACAGATGTGACACTCAAGTGCCCAGGATAAACACAACCCTTTTCAAAAGAGCAATCTTCTGCTGCAATTCATGAGTTTGTTTAAACCCTGTTTAAGTAAACTCAGTCCAGAGCTAGTGCTTGGGACAAAGTCTCCTTGTCTAAGACAGTCTTTTCTCTTGTGCACAGTCAATAAGGAGTGCAGACATCATTAGGACATCAGACATCTCTGATGAGATGTGACTGGTTACATCGTGTGAGGCAGACAGTCGTGACTGCCTTTTTCAGAAAGACTTTTCGCAGCTCTGAGTGACCACCCCCCGGTGCCAGCAGCTCACTGCCAGCCTTCTGCAGCTCAGCAATCGAATAAACAAATCCTATCCTCCAGCTCCTACAGCTCACAGCTCAACAAAAGGGTGGCTGGGGACCACTAGAACATGTAGTGTTGTGGAACATTGGCCTCTGCTACAGACTAATGGGTCTTTTCCGCACAAAAGCTGGTACTCTGACATACACTGCAAATTTTCACCGTAAACCTGCCCTATTTGTTGCTGCTTAGTCACTGCAGATGAAGGTATAGAAAGCTTAGCAGTGTTTTTGGATGTTTCTTCACTTTGGGGTATTTCCTAGATTCTGGTATTTAGTCCAAGTGCTGCTAAAAGCTTGTTGTGCAGTGGGCTGGAGACTTTCTCTACTACAGCCTGTGGATTTTAACTACTGAAGCTGTCACCCTTTTTCTTCCAACCAGCAGAGTTGAAACAGGTCTCAGGTCATGATAAATGCACATCCAAAGAAATTTCCCATGGTTCAATTAACGCAAAACCAGAATTCACCATCTGAGCTATTTCCCCATTTTGGGTGACCATTTTTCAATATTACTTAACAGGCTGTTGTAAATAAGTTATAGTTTACTATTTTTGACAGTTTTTGTAAAACAGTTATAGTTCACTATTTTTAAACAGTTTTTGCTCCTCCTTGAGGTCTAATTTTCAGAATCCATCTCCTTTCTCTTCAGTTGCTATGGCGTACATCATCAGCTATGATCTTCTACAATAGCTTACCAATTTGGGGGCTTTCTCCAATCATTGTTCCTTATTCTACTCTTTTCCTATTAGAATCCATTTCATGAACCTTTTCATCCAACCAAGTAACACCTCAGCCCCAAATCAGTAGCCTTTTTACAGTGACACTGTCATGAATTATTGTTTTAAGGTCAGTTTTCTTAAAACCAAACTCATTCTGCAGCCTGTAAACCCTCCCAGGAAGTAGCTACCCTTTATGCTGCCCTGTGACATAATATACTCTGGTAAAGCTTCAAAGAGCAGCAGGAAGAAGCCTGGGCAGAGATAATGTGGGACCTTTGTTAAACAGAGTGTTTCTGCATCCATCTTATTCCAGGCAAAAAGTCTGATAATCCACAATACTATAGCTTTCATGTGCTGGTGCACAGTGCCAGTGTTGCAACTGCTGCAGAAGGTAGGAACAAAGAGGGAAGATAAGGAGTTGTGCTGTAGGGGGAAAAAGAGGAGTGGAGAAAAAAAAAATCTTTTGCATTCATGGAATGATTGTGACACAATCATAATAATTCAGAAATAATTATATTTGTTATCAGTCAACATAATTTCCTGCAGTTCTACACACAACGTCATTTTCCTTTTCCAGCAGTCAGGTTGAACAAATGGTTCTGTTCTTGTTATTATTTTAGTTTGAAGCAGAGTAATGTTGGTTGAACTAATGGTATAAACACAAGGATATCACTTAGCAATGCCTGAAGATTGTAATTTAGCCTATTGTTTCCTAATATGATGCAACCATATCATATTCTCACTTTTCCCCCTTGTGTTTTGCTGAAAAACTCCACGGTGCTGTGGTACTGTAAGGACAAACACCGCAGTATGATTAAAGTCTAACGCTGAGTTTAAGTTATTATCCAGAGCCCATTACTGTAGTATCAGAGTGCCTAGGACAGACTATTTAGTAGATGAATGAAAAATAACACAAAACTGTATCATGCTGTTTATTTTCATGCTGTAGGGTACAATTCTGTGTATGACATATTTAAAATGATTGATGGATTTTAACTTACAGTTTAGGAGAGAGGATACAGGCCCCTTGCTGTGGTGTGACTTTCTTCCACCAAACAAATCTGTGACTCCCCAGAGGGCCTGGTATGTCCTTGGAGAGGAAGGTCATGTTATCTTCAGCTTTTCTTAGAAACTTGGTTGGAGAAAGAGGCCAGTTTTAGCCTGGACCATTCATTTCTCCAGACTTTTGCCATAGGATATGGAGCCTGTTCCCTCCTTTGACAGGCACTCTTCAAATGAGGTTTTGAGTGCTACGAGTCCTCTGTGGTGTATTTCTCTCTAGCTAGATGTCATGAACTTGCACTAAGAGAGGCTCACATAAACAGAGAGGAAACTTCACACCATTTATTCTGTTGCTAAAATCTATAAGGCAGTACACCAAGCTAAAAGAGAGTCCTGCTGGACAGGAGCATGCAGCTCATTAATATAATTGGATTAGAATTTGGTCCTTTATGCTTGCTATAGCTGCTTTCCAGTGGCTTTTATTGTCGTTGAAATATTTTGCATTGTCATATGAAATGATTAATATATAAACATTAGAGGAACAAAGACAGATGCTAGAGGATCTCTAGTGGGTTTACTGGAAACTGAGTACAGGAAAATGAGTGCTGGAAAACACACATAAAGAAGAACAGGCTTATTTATAACAGCTAGAAAAAGAGGGAAACCAGTTCCAGCTCTTTTGTTACTTCCCTCCCTAATATAGGTCAGATAAGGAATTTACACATATGCATCTTCAATTTGGTTTTCCACATAGAGAAGAGAGAACTATGCAGCCTTTTGTACTGAGACATTATGAAAGATATCTATAGGAGGTTGCAAGAAATGTGATGCAATGATCTTTGCTGTATATAGACTCATAAAACATCTTTTTTTAGACATGTGGGAGCAGAAGAGTAGCCTGCTGATTGCATTCACCTGTTTTATTAAATTAGGGGAATTGGAATCTCAAGAGGCTAAAAAGTGGCAAAATAAGACTCAACTTGACAAAAGTCATATGGGATAGGTTTTACCAAACAAGTAAAATCCTTAATTTAAGATAAAATTCATCACAGTTTTAAGGAGGTTAGAGGCTTATATGCTTTTCAGGTATGACCTTTAAATTTATGGACACTTGGCATCTATAGGAAAACATTCAACTACACTGTGGATTTTTAAGACTGCAGACTTCTTTAAAAATTCTTCTATGAAAGCTTGGAGTAGCGTGTAAGAAGTTTCTGTTCCAGCCAGCTCTTTTCCCTTTAGTCTCATTTCAAAGTCACATTGATGAGAACAAAGGAAGTTTCTCAAGCAAGAAGTACTGAAAACAAGCTAATGAGAGAGCTTTCTATTAGCCAAATTGGCAGCTTCTTTACAGGGATGTAGCTGCTTCTATGAAACAGACTCAATAGTATCCACTGCTAGATATTATTTCTTTAGTAATTGTCACTACACAAATATAGATACATAAAGTGTAAGAAACATTTAAGGATGTCTAACAATGCATAGTTACAGATACATTTCAAAAGCTTATGCTGTTTGACTGGAGGAACTGTGGCACTACCTAAAATTTATGCCCTAATTACAGGCTTTTAATATTTTATCAATCAATGGACAACCCACTTAGAGGCTGATTTATAAATAATCTCAGCACCCCATAGCTCCAATTGAACACAGTAGGACATGGAGATCTCCACAAATCAGAGACCTTCCTCCTCCGATTTGGAAACTGGTGAGTACCAAGTGACTGTTAATCCTGCCAAACTCAGGCAGAAGAGGATGTATGTACGTAGTGCGTCAGCACCCAGTGGTGGAAATACTGCTATGGACATGGCTGAAACAAACCCTTTGGGAGGACTGAAAAAGCAGTAGGTATCCATATGGACAGGACCAACATTTAAAGTTTTGCAGCCTTACTACCAAAGAATTACAAGGGTAAAGAAGCCTCACGTTTTAGAGTTGAAGTTGTTGATCTGTGTGTATCAGTGTAGATTGTTGTCTCTATCATAATACAGTCAACGGCTGCACTAGGTCATCAGTGTTTTTGTGTTGATATCCTTGTGTTTATACAAAACCGATCCATGAAGAGCATGAAGCAGTGTTTGCCCTCAGTGTGATGAGGCACGTTTCTGTGAGTGCTGGATTGTTCCCTTTTCTGCATTGCTCTTGGAATATTTTTTACCTAGAGGATGGACAATGGGATGACCATTCACAGAGGATGATGAGTTGTGATGAATATGAGTATTTTCCTAATCTGTTAGTTTGCTCAGTACTACTCTAAATAAAACTGTTTATACGTAGTTAAGATTTACATAAGCATCAAACAATATGTCTCTATATATCTTTCTTTGCAAAATGGTTATGGATTTATATACCTCCCATGACTGCCCATTGTTTCCATCTCATACCATGTTATGGATTGCCCTGCAATCAGCTGGTCCCCATAGCTGTCACTGGCATACACTGAGGCTTTTCTCTCCCACGTGAAGACAGGAACATATGTTCTGACTTATTAGCCCACACACTCAGACTGGATCAACGAGGCTCTTCTTTTCTCAGCTAACAGCCCAATGCATTTTCCTTTCTGTTGCATTTCAAGGATCATTCTGAGGTAGCAGGTGGAGGGCAGCAGTTCTTACCAAGATGAATGGTTATTCCTTGAGGCACTGAAGGGACCTTCAGGCTTCAGCAGAAGTCCTTCCACTGTCTCAGTGAAAAGGGACTTTTATCACCTTTTTCAGCACTGGGAAAAGACTAGATGCAGCTTATGAAATCCACAGTGAAGGGGCCTTAGGTGGCTTAGAAAAAAACGCAGGTCAGGTCCCTTTCAATAATGCTGAAACTCTTCTTGATGGGTGCTGTGCTTGGTGTCGTGCCCTGCTCCTGTTAGCCCTGTGCAGCAGCAGCAGGATCACAGGGATGCAGGACCATAGACACAGGATAGGCTCTGTGTGGTGACATGGTTATAACACTCAGAAGGATTACATCATCTATCTTTCTAATAGGCCATTTTTGTTTTATTTATAACCAGTATAACTAGCATACTGTGTGTTTACCTCTGAGCTGTTTGCCTTTCTTCCAAACCCAGTTGTGGGTTTCAGATGGAGCAATGAACAGCTAGGAGCCAAGATAAAAGCCTGAGAGGTGGAATAATCACTTGAATGGAGTTAGAAGACCCTGCAGATAGATTAGTAGATCTACAGAACTTTAAAGCAGTAATTTAGAATTAAATTATCCTTTTCGTTCTCAATCCTTTGAAAAGCTATGAAACAGTTCACCTCTAGTTTTGAGATAGATGCGGAAAAATTTAAAACTTGCTAAGTAAGAGGTTACAGACAGTTTGCAGGTGTAGCAGTAATGGCTAAGAGTCTAGAAGCCCAAAGAGAAGCAACTGGGACAGTATTTTTAGGAAAAACCTCAAGAATTCTAAGGCAATGATGTACGTGTTCTTAAATAGGAATTGAGAAGCTCATTAAAGGCCTGTCTTTGATATATGTACACTGTATCCTAACAATTGTTCCCTTTTGTTCTTGATAATTTAAGATTATTTTTTAATATACCTTCCACTAGCATGCAAATGATGTAGTCTTGAATGCAATTGTATTATAAAACAAAGCAAGGACCATCTGAACTAAAATAATTGACAGTATCAAATCGGGTACTTAATCACTCATTTTTGTTTGATTTACTGGATCTATTGTGTTCTTATATATTACTGAGAAAATTTATCAATACACAACATGTCTCTGAATACCATGATATTTAGATGTGCTTTAGGAGGCAATTAGATAATTCTGATTCTTGAAAGCCCAATAGTGCTATTAGACTTGCATATTTAGAACACCCCCTTCTCCTCTTGAACTTTAATGCACTCGTACTCTGCCTTATCCAGTAGCAAGTTGTGCATTAGTGTCCCATGTAAAAAGCTTTTGAATGTACAAGTGAAACTAATCTCAGCTGGATACAACAGTTTTTTTTAAAAAGGCTAAAATACTTTTTCTGGAAGACTTTAAAAAAATCTGTCTTTGAAGGGGGTTGAGACATTTTGTGTATGCTACTTCTCTATCTTCATTTGGAGATAAATTATCACATTATTCTCTTTACTCTCCCTCTTGCAAATTACGTTGTCATTCAACAACTCATAAAGAGCCAAGTTGCACAATCCATAAGAACAAATAATGTAGCTATTCTTTTTTTTTCTTAATGCTGTCTTTTATATGTATGGTTTTGTGATTTTTTCCCCTTTAGTCTTTGTATCTGACTTTATATTGGAAAGATGCTTATAACTTTTTTTTCCTAATAGCTGGACACCATTAAAATGCTATTGATAGTAAATACATTTTTTAGAAAAAAATAGAAAATATTTTCTAAGAGCATACTTAAAAAAAAGCCCCCACATTTCTTTTGGCAAGAATGTTTTGACTTCTATTAGTTTTCTCAGAAGAATGTGAGTTCCAGAAGAAAAAAGAAATACAAAAATTACTTTTCTAAATTAGTATACAAAGAGACTATCCAAAGCCCTTTGATGTATTTTGTTTTTACGCCACTAAACCCTGATATTTCAAGTCCAAACAAAATGAATATTTTCAAAATAACGATACTAGACAGTAATGCAAAATTATTTTTTTAGTGATTTTTTTTTCTATAAAACTTTGAGCTGGGAATTTGCATGAAAACTCACTAGTAGTCTCTAAGAAACTTCTGGATGTTTCTATATTAACTAGTCACATTTGGCAGTAACATCTTGAATTATAGCAATTAAATTTTTACCTATGTAAGAATTTCTTAGGAGCATTCATACTATCAGTGGGATTTATTTTTCATCAAAGGTCCTGAAGAAAGGTCCAACTCAAAGTACCGGAAAAGATCTTCTTTCTCCAAGGCTTCTGATCTCTGCCTGAGCCGTATTTCACAAGACAAATTTGCTGGAAATCAGTGAATACGAGTAGAGCAGTGTTACAGTTCTGTATTTCACCTGAGTTAAACAAGGTTTTGAAATCGAGGTAGATATAAAAGGATACATTTCACTTATGATGTTGGTGCTAGATGAAGGCTGTGGTCTCCCTTCCTCACTGCTCAGTGAGCACAGGGTCTGTGAGGCTAGCAGTGCTACCTTTGCATGAAATGAGAAAAAAACACAGGCAAAAGTGACCCAGTGTTTCTATTCTCAGCAAGTGAATGTATTTTAGGAACAGTTTAAAACATTTTAATTTCACTGAGTGTGAATGATAGTATCTCAAAATTTTGTCCAGATCACTTCCAATCTTGTATCTACAGTGACAGGGAGAAAAGCACCTGGGACTTTGGTAGCCTGCCATTGTGCTGTCTGTCAGCAACGAGTGCTGGACTGTCTTCCAAGCTCAGCAAGTAGAGTCACATGTGCCTGATCAACTGTTTCTGGAAAAGGTGCTGTTTTCTTCCACAGAGACATTAGCCAGGACCTGAATTCTGATTAATGCTTTATTTTTGTGCCTGCTTGTCCGGCTTTCCTACAGCCTACTGATTGGCCGTAGTGCCCGTCTCACAAGTACACACCTCTTCCTTCTTCCTTGACTAATGTTTTTCACAGTCAAGCAATTGTGTCACAGTCAAACTTTTCTAGATGCCATTTGGGCTGGCCACAAATGCCTGATGGTAGAAACGCTGACTTTAGCAAAATTGTGTTTCAAAAAAAAAAATCAGTTGGAAGAAAGACACCAACCTGTTATCCTGTCTTACACAAGGCTACATAGAGGCTCATGCTGCATACTTAATCAAGTGCTTTGAAATGCCTTTTTCATCAACTGCAATAGCTGGTGGGAAGTGATGCCTGATTAGAGCCAAAACTTTCTGTGTGCAGAGTGAGGAAGTGAGGAGAGAAAAGCTGCAGAGACCTGCTTTCACCTTGCTGAGACATGGCCCTGGCAGCAGTGGTGGCATCTCTTCAGTGCCAGGAAGGCACAGGCTGGGTCTGTCCTGGGCTGCAAACACTCTTGGACTTCTCCCTGGGGCAGCATATTGAACACCTCCCTTCACACACAGAACATATTGAAAAGACATAGACAGATCTGTAGCTCGTTCTGTTTTCCTTGGTGTTGTGGTCACCAAATAGCCCATGCGGCTGCATCATTTGCAATTTGTGTTCCTATAGGAATGCAGGGTCAAATACCTGTAATTGGTGAACAGATCCTGGTATCTAGAAACAGCAGATGCTGAATAGATGAACACATCTCATTTTAGAGATCTAGGCTTACTCTTTAAGACTGTCTAGATTTGTATTATTGAAAAGCTACACTACGTGGGTATTCTACACATCAACACTAATATCCTCTTGCCATCAGGCAAATGGGTCTTTTACAGGGTGAAGTCTGACCACAATTTATCTGGTCTGACTAACTGTAGACCTCAGTGTCTTCATACAATGGATCAGGAACTTCAACCATATCTAACAGACTGGAAAACTGAGAGGAGGGGAAGCAGGATATCTGTAATAGAGCAGATAAAGGAACTGACACCTCAGGCACCCTTTTGAGCATCATATTCCCCATATGTGTTCTCTGACTCCTGAGGAGGACTTTGTAATTAAATTCTCTGTCTGACTTAAAGAAAATAAATCAGTCTAGGGTGTTATTCATAAGATTAATCAAATTATGTAGCATTTTCTCCTGTGAAAAACCAGTAGCGGTGCCTTTTTTATTTATTTCACTATACAAAAATAAACTGTCAGAGAGTGTCTGCTAGTGGACTACTCTGCAACAGCACTAAGTACTAAAACGTACAAGTTTGCATACTTGTATACAGCGAAAAAAATAGAGAATTGTTCTTCCAGGTCTTGACTCTGACCTTATGTTTACTTGTATCAAAATCGCTCAAAAAAAGTGGTGGAAGAAACCAGCCAAGTCCTCTCTAAAATTATCAATGGCACCAGACTCACTGAGTGTAGATCCTAGTAAATTTCTATAAATAGAACTTGGAGGGGTTATGGAAGATTTGCAGATCCCGTAATTTTCCAGCTGAAGCTGATGAGTGGCAGCTGACTCTGGTGGCTGAGGAGCAAGTGGGATGACTCCCAGCTGTCCGAGGGAGATCTACAAGCAACTTGCAAGGTACATCAGTACTTGGAAGTTGCCTAGCTTTCAAAAGCCTTTTGTTGTTTCAAAATAAATGTCAGGGAATACACGCATGGCAATGTTCTCCTGATTATCAAGTGAAACCTCTAAAGAATCTCTTGAGCCTCTGTTTGCCAAGTGCACAAATCATCAGCCTGTTCTTGGACTTGCCTACCAGCATTAGTGGATATTACTTGTACCAGAAAGTATCTGAAGGGTCAGGACCCGTGAATTGTTGTTTTTACTGCAACCCCTAGGGGCACTACTTGGAAATTAGAATACAAGGCATTGAACAAGGCACTTAAGCACGTAGCAAAGAAATTCTGGAAATCTGCAGTTTGAAGTAGACAGCATTAAGTGTGTACCAAGCAAATAGAGAGAAGATGCATTAAAGGAATGTAAAAGTGGTTGGAGGTTTAATACCACCAATATTTCATGAAGAAGTACTTATTAAAAACAATGTTATAGGGATGATATACATATGGGTTGAAAGCCTACATGCAGTGAAAACACATATATGCTGATAATTTGTCTGTGGTTTAGGTGTGGAGGTTGGGTTTCCATGTGCTGGGACATTACAGATGCCTACAAATTGTGTCTTACATCTAAGTTGTTTATAATGTGACTGCAAACAGCAAATGTATTGTTTCAACATGGTTAATGTTTATGAGCTGCATTTCAGTTTATAGGTACACACAGATTGCCTGGAAAAGTACCAGGCCATTCCATTTTTAAGCAGTGATGAAGAAAGATGGAAGTTTACATATTCCCTTACAGTGTAAAATCACAGGGGGGAACAAAATAAGTCCAAGAAGACAACAGTTGTTTGGGTCTTAGTTTCTATGAATTACCTCATACCCTTCTGCTGTCTGTGAGATTATCTGAGATTCCAAATAGGGTTATTTCCAACCAAGAAAGGATGAAAATAAAGGCTGGGAATCCATGAGAAATCAAGACTGCGATGCTATAGATTTTCAGAATAGACTTGCAAAAAAACCTTTATCAAAAGCTTTCCTTTGGCTACCACCAGAACCTTTAAGAAAGTCCGGCTGGTTTCTGTACTGTTTTTGGCTTCATGACCCATGTGTGCACTCTGGGGAGAGGGAGCTCATGCAGGGTAAATGGATTTAATGCTGCTTCAAGCCACATTAACTGTACTCAACATTTACAGCATATGGTTCCCAGGTTTCCCGGTGGAAAATATCATTCAGACCTGCTGCTCGTTAGTTCTTTGTACACCCTCTACTTTGCTTCCTCTTTCACTATGACTTACAAACCAGCTGAAGGTTTTGGAGGAGAGGGTTGTGCAAAGCAGAGAGGTAACATTAAATATTGCTTTCTTGGTTTAATTTTTCCCCCCACGTCATTAGAAAATATGTAAACCAGAAAAATGAACACATTAATTGTAAAAATATCAAATAATAAATACCCTTTGTGGTTTACAGTAGAAAATAGGAAAAGATACTATTAAAACTTATTTATAGACAAATATTTTGTAAAAAATATTTTTACTCGCAGTTTTCCTTCTGTCTCTGCAAATTTTGTTGCAAGAAATTATTTACAGAAATACACAAGTAAGCAGCAGTGCATCAGTAGAACAGGCATGCACAGTTTCTAGAGCTATGTGTTCATAGAAGAGAGCAGTCACTGAATGGACCTTTCACTTCAGCCTCCAGATCCGCTCAGCTTCCCCAGCAGTGGGATGTGTGGTTGGGTATTCTGTGCATTACTCTCCCTGCACAGTGAGAGCTGCAGTACCTGAGCTGCCAGCCTGACCACACGTTTTTACCTGCTCAGCTGTAGGAGTTATCAGCTTGGCTTGCCAGGGATGGCACAGAAAGGAGCTGTGTTGGGGAAAGACCAGGACATCCCTGTTAAAAGCTGCATATCTAATTTCTCATGCAGGGTTGTTTTCACTCATTTTCCTGTTCTTCAGCACTTAATGATTTTTCTGTCATCAATGGAGGTTTAATTGAGGAGGATTAGGGGTGGATTAAAGGATCTCATCAGAGCTCAAACTCTCTGCATCCACTTCCTGTTGAGTCCTCTCAAGAGAAGAGCTATTGACATTAGAAAAGTGAAAAATACTTAAGACAGTGACACAAAGAGGCAGAACTCAATTGAACTATAACCAAGGAGTTACAAGTGTAAAGGCAAGCATGTAATAAAATCTTGGAGATCAGAGAAGGACAGGGTTTATGTAGTTTTGCCCATGTCTGGATTTCACCTGGCTATATACAAGAGAGGCTTAAACTTTAGCAGACACAAAGACATCACCTCAACTCCTTCCTCAAATGCTTATGGATTTTTAAATGAAAGAAACTTTCCAGCATATAGTTGGATCAATATTAAAAATGTAAAATTCACCACACAAAACCCCAATGGATTTACATTTCATTCTATATTTACATTGGATTTAGAATCAAAACTACAGTAGGAATGTAAACCCTCTTTTTCTCCTTTCATACCAGGGAGAAGTAGGATATCGAGGTTATGCATTTATTTGGGTTAGTTCTCTTTTTACTTTTTTCTTGAAAGTACTATATCTTATCTAACTAGGAGAAAAGGGAGAGGGAATAGAGTCTCTGAAAATAAATCTATTGAGCACTTAGCCAGACATGGGAGAAAATCCTGACCCAGCAAAGAAAAGAAAATACTCCTAGTGATTTCAGTGGGCACAGTTTCATATATTGCCTCACAAAGAGCAAAAGCTTAGTTCTGTTCTCCATGTTTCGCTTTAATCACCAGGAGTTACACATGCAAATCCACAGCAAGACTGTAACTAGAACATTTAAGCCTAATTATACAGCTCTGGGAACAATGACCAAATCTCATCACATTTTTTTTATCTTTTAGACACTAAGAAATCTTTTCAGTTACAAAAATTTCCTTTCAGATACGCACAGCAGGTCTCAGCTGTGATATGCTACTGACATCAATGGGATATATGTATACAGTACTTAGATACACATATGCAAGTCAAAATTTACCATGAGGTTCTATGAGGATAATACTAGTGATGCTTTCCATATCTGTACTTAAAAGAAGCAGTGACAGTTTAGTCTCTTGGAGTATGTTTTAGATACAATTCTAGTTATGACTCAGCTAAGACCTTCAAAGTTACACTCCAAAGGGATCCAGAAGGCTCTAAGCTAAAATACTTTTAGAATGGAAATTCTTGTAAAATGTGCTACCTGTAAATCTTCTGCTAAACACGACTTGGAGGGGCCATCTCCACTTCTCTGGGTTGTTCCTGCTCCCAGTAGCTTGCCTAACTAAAGTTGATTGAATGTATCAGTATTTGGTGAGGCTTTTTTTGGTGTGTTTTGTGTTATCATTTATTTATTATTTATTTAAATAGATGAAAACCAATCTGAGAAGTTACTTTTGCTTTTGTAGAATAATTTTTACTCATTGTGCTATCACACCATTGTGAGTTTGTTTGCTACTGAGCACATGCAGTACCATGGTCTGGCTGTTGAATGCCTGTAACTCCAGGCACATTTCTGCAGTGAATGTTTGTGATTTGCTGACATCTTCTAGCCTGTCTAACTCCATATCCATAGCAGCATTCAGCCCTGTAGAGCTACCAAGTGTCTGCAAATTTTGGAGAGGTTTCTGAGACACTCACTGTATTTTCACTGCACAGCTTTTTTATGCATGTGTAATAAAATAAATCCAACCAGTTCCCAAATGGTCAAAGTTATCTTCTAATGGCACCTGACTAACCTCACTGCACACTTGGAGGTGCTTCTCTGCAGTAAATCCCAGACAAAATTTGGTAGATCTGTACTTAGGAGACTGAGTTTCAAACAGATACTTAGAGTCGGCAAAATAATTCTGTAATAATTCAAACTCATTGCTACTAGTTCACATAAAAGAACTTGCCAGAAAAAACACAGGGTTCCTGGTCCCCACCTGTTTGCAGTTGGAATGTTGAGGAGCTCAGCTGCAGGGAGACTGGAAATTGCTGTTGATGGACAAGAGCCAATAGAAATGAGATGAAGCACAGGTAGGTATTGGGTTAAAATAGAGCTAGGAAAGGAAAACACAAATTTATAGGAGCTTTTTCAACTTCCCACAACTACAAGGTGTGCAAGTCACTCTGGATGGTTCTTCTCAGCATTCAGAAAAAAATATTAATGGAGAATACAGCTGCTAAAAACATAATCTCACATACTACTTTATATTTGCTAAACATAGCATATCACAAGTACTTGACTATAATGCATTTCTTCGTAATTTATGTTTGGGATTTTTTTTTTTAATACCTGATTTAAAATATGTGACTTCGAGTCCAGAGTGTTTTAAACCAAATAACATTGTGTAAATTATGTTAAATTGTGAAAATGATGATTAGAATAATTCAAGAGTCAAATTCAGACACCTATTATATGCTGCTGAACTTCAAGTATGATTGTGTCTGTCTCACATTGATACTAAAAATAGGAATATTGTAAATGAAGTGGAAGAAAAATTATGGTGCAGAATCCCATGAAATATAGCCTTCAGAGCATCAGTCTAGTGGTCAGACATAACCTAACATGGCCAATAGATTCTCTGAAAATGCTCCTTGCCATTACGAGGCAATTACTGAAAACAGGAACAAGAGAGAAGAGATTCTTTCAGCATTGTTGTTGTTAAATCCCAGCCAGCAGCCAAGTCCCACACTCGCTCTCTGATTCCACCTACAATAGGATGAGCGAAAGAATTAGAAGAGTAAAAGCTGGAGAATGTGTGGCAGAGGTAAAGACAGTTTAACAGGTGAAGCAAAAGCTGCACACAAAAGGAAAGCAAAACAAGGCAGTCATTCACCCCTTCCCACGGGCAGGCAGGGCTGCAGGGCTTCAGCCATCTCCAGGAGAGCAGGACCCTGTCACATATAACAGTGTTTTGGGAAGAGAAATGTCACCACTTGAAAAATGTCCCCTTTCTTCCTTCTTCCCCCAGCTGTATATGCTGAGCATGATGCAGTCTGATATGGGATATCCCTTGGGTCAGCTGGGGTCAGCTGTCCAGGCTGTGTCCCCTCTCAAGCTCCTTGTGAACCAGCAGCTTCCTCACTAGTGGTGGGGGTGGTGAGGGTCACAAAAGGCTTTAACTCAGTGTCAGCACTGCTGAGCAGTAACAAAACCCCCTCTATACTATCGACACTGTTTTCAGCCCAAATCCAAAACATATCCTCATACCAGCTACTATGAGAAAAAATACCTACCCCAGGCAAAACCAGCACAAGCATCTTCCACAAAAATAGACAAATGAAAAACTAAAACCCGTTAGAGGCTTTCAAGTTCTTTAAAACAAAGGTGACCAACTCTAAGAGTGATTGAAAATGGTTAGCATCTGTGCTACCAGTCTTTTCCTTCGAAAAACTGAGCTGTAAAGCTGATCAGTTCTTTTACATGCTGGGAAGCAGGAGTTATCTGGTTGAACCAGCAACTGCCGATGAGAAACAAGACAAAGAGAAACATGTTTGCACAGATCTCATCTTCTCTTTCATAAGGTTTTTCCTTTAACATTTTCAATTTACTAGTTGTATTGAAGTTTCACAGTTTCAAACTCAGTCTTGTGCTTTTCATTTATACTGCTGATATATACTAAATTTACATTTGTGTTTCAGGCAGTAAGAAGACATCACAGAAGAAGAAGAAGACTCCTTGATTAATTTCATCTGCTTTTGTTTACATTTGTTTTCTTATTTGTGACCACTGTTCATACTTTCTGGAAACTGATTTTCTCAAATTAACAATACAATTGATTCCTGCTGTGGGGTAGCTATTTCAAAAATCCTGGGAATTTCCCGATTGTTTTTTTATTTTACTAGCTCAGTTAAAATGCCTTTGTTTCATTGACAGTAAGAGTTCAAGTTAAGCCTGTAAAGCTACCACTGTGAGCAGAAGGAAATTGCCTTCATCTATTTCTCTAAGAGATACAGAACTGCATGATTTAAAAGTGTGATAAAACATTTACAGGTGAATCTGACCACTGCAAGAGTAGAATAGCAAGTCAAATGAAGCCAAAGAGCAGTCTTCATATCCTCAGGTAAATGCCATATTTTCATCAAACTTCATAGTTTGCACAACTTGTTGAAATGCTGCAAGAGACTGAAAACCACAGTCAGAACTTTGAATAAATTAGATGATATGATTTAGATGTGTTGCAAGAAACCATCAGAATCTGTATATAAAGAGGCTTTGCGGATCAAGGCTTTGAAATAAGCTGGATTTGTAATAACAAGGTTTTATAAAGCATACAGTCTGGAGGAATGTACAGCTAAAATATTTCAAGACTGAAGTTTTCCATAACAACAGAGAAAAGAAACATTTCCTCATTTGAATCATATTTCATTCTGTGTCCAGAGATTTCAGATTGACCAAAACTCTGCGGAGATATGGGGAATTTGACACGATGACGTAAGTCTCAGACTTCTGATAAAGCTGACTTTTCTTGGAGGAACCACAGGACATATGCCACCTTGGTAGGCACATTATTGAATTTTTGGCACAGAGCTGGCCACTGTTTGTGCTCTCTGTGAATAAAAAGATCTCTGTATTCAGATCCAGTGAGACAACCAGATCTTGGCATGTATTCCTTGTCATTCCCTCATAAGAGGAATACCAGAAAATCAGGTCAACCTGCTTAGTCCAGTATCACCTTTTGTTTGGATAACTTCAGCTGGGGAAATACAATATGGAAGGTGCAATGTATGAGACAAAGCCATGGCCTGAATGCACATTTTTACTAACTTTGAAAAGCTCCCAGGGAATTCATTGGAATCTATGTTAATCTAAAGTAGAAAGAGTTACTATAGTTACTAATACAATAGTTACTAAATATAATTCTCACTATATAAAGTGTGCATTCTGGGATCATATAAGTTGAGAAGATAAAAGATCTTTAATTATGTTTGCCAAGGTAATAAATGATTGGCCCCCTTTTATATTGTTCCACTGTAGACAGAATATGTGCATAACACTTTAAATGTTTTCAACAATTCAGCATCAGCCAGGAGTATTAGAGTGCTTGTTCCTTCTTCTTTTATTTAAAGGTTGACAGTAATTTTTCATGTCAAGATTGTGATTGATGTGGGTTAACTTTCACTAAAAGTCTTTTGGAACATTTTGAGTAATGTTAAAAAATTATGGCATGCAATACATCAAAATATTTTTCTAGACTTCCTGCATAAGTGAACAAACACAAGGGAAATGTGGAAGGCATTTATGATATTTTGTAAGCAAGTTTCAAACTGCATGTTGCAGATTTATATGCATCATAGCTTATGCTGTGATGCATGTTGCATTTTATTAAAATACACTATGGGTGGGGAATAGATGGTGGTGTACTACATTTGTGTCTTTGCCCATGTCAATTTGAAATGGAGATCAATTCACTAAGAAATGTATCCAAGCATGGATTATGTAACCTGTCCATCAAGTGTCAGTTTCCTGGGGAAATACTAATAGCAAGCCCTCAATCTCAGGCCAAATGTCAAGGCTGTAACGTCCAGCACTCCGAGTATGGAACATGAGATTACAAAAACTGCCATTGACAGGCAAATGTTAAAGCTGCTGATCTTCAGCAGTCAAGAACTCAATAGCACAGAAAATCCCTCCAAGGCATAATTCCCAAAGATAAGTAAAGTAAAACAAGATGAGGAACAGGTGAAGCAGCAATGTATTTTCCTAAAAGAAAAAGAAAGAGGGATATCTACTGTTGCTCTATAATGTAGGTTTAAAAATAAAAGATAGGGCACTGGCAGGTGTACATTTTGGAGCTCTCCTTTTTAGACAATCAGTGCCTTCTCCTCCACCCTCAATAGCAGACATTTATAAGAACCTGGGGAGTGGAAGACACCAAGCTTTTATCATCATGTTCAGGTGTCTCAGTGAGGTACTCACGAGGAATGTCTAGAATCTCTGCAGTCAGTCCATCCAGAGGCATCTGTCTTTCTATTTTGGACATTCCAAGCCCCTAAACAAAATGCTGGGATTAGAGACTTGTGAATGCAGCCTTTACTGCATTCACAAAGAAAATAGGCTCTTGCTTTGAGTGAAATAAGATTCTGAGAAGCCTACACATGGCTGACGAAAAGGTTCAGAGATGCTGAAAAACTATCAGTGTCAGGAAGGGTTAGAACTTTAACACATTTTTCTTTCCACTTCAAACCCGTGTTAGATACTCTCTAAGTGTGAGGGATAAACTGTTCACTGACAGATGAAAGATAACGATTTTTTAAAGATGTTTATTTTGCATTAGGCAACTAGTTTAGATTAGAAATTGTATGCTTTCATACCATTAAAGTCAGGACATAAGTCCTACATCTACTGTATATAGATAAATACTGGTAGTTAAAAAATACTTCAAGATATTTTCAAGTTCCAGGTAGGAGGTAGCCATCTTGGGAAGACATGCTTCAGTATTTCTACATGTTCAAAATTACCTAAGTGAACTCTGTCTTGGAAAACTGAATACCATTGGGAAGGTGACACAAAATGACTGAGTGTGTTTGAAACGCTGTAGTCAATATTATATGTATGGTACTCTGCTGAGGTGCTCAGTGAAAGAGCTGTACAATTAGCTGTCAGCAAGTGTGCCCTGCTTTGCAAAAAATTGTATGATAGCACCTACCATAACTACCAAAGTTTAGACTCTGTTATTTCAGTATAATTTTTACTTTTCCAAATGTTCCTAATGTATTTTCATTACTGTCTTGAAATTAATCAGACAATGCCTAATAAGGCATTAAGATACTTAACTATATAGAATCCAACAATGATCAGAAACTTTTCTGTATTTTCAAATCTTAAGGCACCAGTGGCCACAGCAAAATATATAACCTTTCAACAAAGATTTTAATTGTTTCTAAACTGAAAGATGACTAATACAGTGCTGGCAATTTATGAACCTTTTGTTCTACCGAGATATAGTTGTGCATAGATCTTGGGAAACTCTATTATTTAGCTTGTTGTAGCTCTGTAAAAAAGTATGAATAATAAAATACGCACTTCTGTTGCATTTCCAGCAATCACATTGTTTTCTCTATTCCTACTTTTCTTAGCAATAAAGTGAGGTTTCAAGAGTTTTGTTCTAAGAAGCCAAGCTAGAAATTATTTTTATGATCTGCTCCATTTGCATGCTGTCTCACATCTGACAGTCCACTATGAGCAATTGAGAGACTTCTTCTGCATAAATTGCAGTAAGCCTTATGGCAATTATTGCTATCTTTACTGATCCATGCAAAACCATTTCTTCTCTCATTCCAGAAAGTGCAAAGCCTCTTCTTTTTAGGGAGTTGTTGACCATATTACAGTTTTCAGCAATATAGCTTTGCAAGTAGAAGTTAACCAGGCCCCTGAGAGGCCTGGTTAATTAGAACTTTTGCTGCATGGCAGAAGTGAATGAATTGTGGGCAAGACTATACATGTAGATTTTTACCCAGAAAGGGCAATTTTACTTTCTATTAATTACACTAAAAAAATAAGGTTATCTGTTATATGTGTTAAGACACTTCAAGGTCAGGCTATTAAAATAATGAATCATTTTAATAAGGCTAATACAAAAAAACTCAAATAAGATGAGAGACAAATGGTAGGTATGATTTTGTTAAAAACAGAGATATGAATTGACTGAAGTATAAAGGCATATCTATTTAAAAGACAGTCTTTTTTTCTCTGCTTTCTGAAGATGGCATCTGTGGCTCCTGTTATTTACCTCGTTCTGCCACATTGAAGATTTTGTGATACCAGCCTGTAAGAGGTTTTGCTGGTTTCTGTGTTTTGGTTGGCTTAGGAATTAAAAGCTGGCTTAGATCTTGTTTGACTTCTGCTGTGCACATCTACAAAAGGGAGGAATAATGGTTTTCTAATAACGTCTTCAGAGGCATGAAATGAGTAAAGGAACAGGTAGCCCTATCTTTACAAGATAGCTAGCAGGTTATACCTTGATTTGTTGAAGGAATGTTCACTGTCATGGCTGAAAGCCATGTACAGAGCTATAATTCAGTCAATTAAAACCACATAAATAATGTTTAAATGCTACTTAAGAACATGCTCACTGACTGTTCTGTATGTATATGGAACACATATACTTATATTAGCTATTTACGTTAGCTATTTATAAGCCAGTATTCAGCCTGTGATAAATCCATGGGACCAAATAATCTTTAGATACAAACAGTTTAATGTGCAGGATGCTAGAGGTAGTCCTGGAAATGTGTCTCAAAACTGTCTTCTTCCACTTCTATAGCAGCTGATAGCATATCTATACGATTTCTGCAAATACATCTTTTAGTTTCTTCTGGTTTTAAATGAGAAATGAAGGCATTTGTGGGAGAGGCAGGGCTTTAAAAGTGAATAGTCATTTAGCAGCATAACTGCTACATGAACTCACTAGTAAAGCCCTGCTACTCTCACAAATGCCTTCGTTTCTCAGAACAAATCATCGTCACACTGTGTAGCTAAGGCTTCTCAAGGATGGTCCACAGTCCAAAACCAGGAGACATAAAAGCCCGTGGCTTAATGAGTGAACAGGTAGGAGGTGGCTGTGACTTTCTTGCCTGCAAACAGATCTCTGTTTAAATGGGGAACTGCAGGAATTGTGAGCTCAGGGTAGGATTTTGAATTTTGCTTGTTTAATTCTTCAGGACAGCCAGGAAAGGGAATAATCATTTTTAGGTTTTTGATTTATATTGTCAAAAATCAATAGTTTTTTTGAGAATGAATTATTGCAGTGACAGTATGCAACATCTGCAAAATGTAATTAATTAAGGGATATCTCTTAAAATACGTAAGATAATAACCACAGGACATCAATTATGATGGTGAGGAATGCTTGCTTAAAGTAAGAGACGGATCACCCTAATTTCTCTTGTTTGTCAGCTAGAAGTGATGAGGATTTGTGTTTGTCATTCACTAAGGATTAATGTAGTTAGCCTTGAAATCTTGACCACTTTGTTCTGAATGCTTGTTTTCAGACTTCTGCCTCACTTAAATTATGAATGAAAAAAACATTTATAATGAGCCTTCTGGCCATTGTTTTTGATCCCTTTCAATTCCTCTATAAAACTAGAAAAGAGGGGACACTCACATTTCTGTGAACAAGCAATGTTATAATTTTATTCCTAAGTAGCCAGTGAGTATACCAGGTGTCTGTGCAGTCAGGAACTGGTTGAGACACCATTTCTGGAGGTATTTAAAAGACATGTAGATGTGCACACGGTTTAGTCATGGGCTATGCACTGCTGGGTTAGTGGTTGGACTCCATGATCTTAGAGGTCTTTTCCAAACTAATCCATCTGTGGTTCTAATGTACTTTTGCTTCATAAATGAGTTTACATGTTTGTGTCCTGTTGAAGTCAATGGGTCATGAACAGTTTTTTATGTGTAAGCATGTGCCTGCTTGATTTTAAATCTGGAAGTACAAGAGATGAATGCAGCCCAGCTGTAAATTTCTTTTCTTTCACCTGTATTTTATATATCCTGCATGAAAACAATGTGGCCTGATTTTCAAGGATTTTCAAACTGAGCAAATTCAAGTCAGAACAGTACTTTATAAGTCCTAAGGGATGCCTTGTTTTCCAGCTTTACCAGTGGGGCCTTATACACCTTTGCCAGTGAGGCATAGGAGGAAATGATTGTATAATATCTAGCATAAACTCTGGGATACACAGATAAAAGAAACTTCATAAGAATAATGACTTTTTATTGATGACTGCTCTGAGCTGAAATTAATGCATCTTCTCTCTGCAAAGATGGAGCAATTTAAAAAGGAGAATAGGACATATTTGGTGAGTAGAAGATCTGTTTAACGCAGAAAAATTTATCAAAACACATGACTAAGAGATGTGAAAGATGATTTCTTGAGACCCATCTGTTTTATTTAAAATATGTTTTAACAATTTTGAAAAGAATTTCTAAGTGATTTTTAGAAATATTTATACAGGGTAGAAAAAAATGTTTACTAAAATGTAGGAAGATGCAACTAAGTGTAACAGAGTGAGGTTGGGCAGAGGAAAAAGGTAATCTAGACAAGCAGAACAAGCTTGTTAGTGATAAAAAACACTAAATTGTTATAAATTTTCCCAAGGAACATAATAAAAGCCCCATTATTGACTGTGCAGAAGAAGAATCTGTAAGTAATGTGTCCCTGGCAAAGCCTAATTTAGCTGATAAAATGCTTTTTAAAGCCCATTTTGAATTTTTTTGAATGAAGAAAATATTAGTGAAACCTCTGATTTGTCTGAGTTTTCTCTTCACAAAAATGAAGAGAAGGTTAAGAAATGAACAAGTATTGCATGCTTTTATTTTTTTTTTTTAAACTAGTCTATACTGTTCAGTTTGGAGCATCATATCTGGGTAAAGAAATATTTACAGTAATCCAAATCTTCCAGTGCATTGCTCCAGCAAATTGATGTGATTTGGCTTCTAACAGGTGAAAGCCATTGGATCACAGTGAAGGCTTAGATCTAATACAGATCTTAAAATATTTGCATTAATGAGGAATGTATGAATCCTTTCTTCAGTAAAAAACTTGAAAGATACAGAAATAAATAGGATAAGTAACAAAAGAACAGTTAACAGCCTGATGTGTGGACAGTCTTCTGATCCTCTTGGTATTGGACAGCTTTGGGAATCGAAGATCAGGACTAAACTGGGGCATATTTCTATCCAAAGCACTGAATATTCTTCAAACCACACTTATTTTGTTTTATGTGTTTACTTTGCTGGGAAATGTAGCCAAGGCCTTCAACCTCTCTGGCACCATTTAAAAATTTTAAATAAATAATTGGCAACTTAGTCTGCACTTACTAAACGAGATTCTAGCTCTGCCTCCAAGAGTACAAGGAACATGGCTTTCATGTAATTCCCAGCACATGCAGCTCTTCATGGGCTGTTTTCCCTCTTCTGATTTGAAAAGCCTAGAGAGCACAGAGGCAGCACATGGTCAGAAAATACTGGTGCTAAAAGTCCTTGCAGTGCCCAAAAGACCTGGTAGAGTATTTCATAACATCAATTGTGTTATACATCATCACAGGAAACACTTAACTAATCTTGCAAAGCATATTTTAAAAAGCTACAAGGTCCAAAGTACATATACTTTTCAAATGCATCAATATCACAAGAATATCATTATTATTCTGGTGTCAGCATAAGAGTTTACTGACAGCTAAATGGACCCAAAACATGGGGGGGGTTTTACCAGTTGTTAGGGAAATGCTTAGCAACTGTAAAAGTATTTACTGGCCAGAAACTAATTCATATTCTAATGTGAATTTTAAAAACTCAGCTTACAAATACAATGTAAGGTAAAACTTGTACTCGAATATGAAAAGAAACACCTTATTTTCAACAGTCTCTTAAGTTCCAACAAGGTCTAACCAAACTCTTAGTACAAGATCAAAAAAGCAATTGGATTGTTTTATCAATAAGAACAGAGTGGCTAGTGTCCCTAAAATCTAGAGCTCATCTGGAATATAATAACTATGTGTACAGTTATATACAGAATATACCTAACAAATTATTAATGAAACCCTGTAATTTATTTAGAATCTTCTTAAAAATTTCATCCTAACTCTGTATGCATCTGCAACAATTTTATTAAACTAAAAGTATTTGTGTAGCAAGGGTTGCATCATTAATTAAGATGTGAAATTCCACCTTCAGCTAGCAGCAGAAATGCCAGCTCAGTCAGTAGCAGTTGCCTGTGTGTGATATATGTGATGCTATCATTGAATGTGGCATGCAATACTTGGGAAAACACATGATGGGTTGCTATACTTCAGCTGAGTCCTTGTACACTGTAAACTGACCTTCCCTGCTCAGTGCAGAGGGTGAGACCTGACAGGGATTGACAGCTGCCACTGTCAGGGGGAGATGTCCCAAGTCAGCACGTCCATCACACAGATGGCCTCACCACACCCATGGGAGATCCCAGGACAGAGATCCCTTGCCCCCTGTTCCCAAGGAGAGCAGAAGGTTGCTCTGACTTCTCCTCAAAGGGCTTTTAAGTCAGATTTTATTTAATTAGGGAAGTTTCCCTACCCTTCCTCTTTAGCTTTTAAAGACAACTTGTGCCCTGTTATATGACCATTTGACTTCTCTTCTTAACTGTTGGAGAAGGCTGGTATGTCTGAGGTGGAGTCTGATCAGGTCCATTTTACTCTGTAAATGCATTAAAATGTACCTCTTTTTTGGACACCAGAAGCTGACAGAAAACACATTTCTTATTCACTAGAGTAACCTGGACATCTTCCACTGCCGGCAAGAATGAACTCACAGCCCACTTACTAGCACATTGCTTGGTACAATCTCAGTGAAAATTTCTAATTATGATGTACTAATTTACTGAAATGCAGTGTTGCAGACATTTAAACAAATGATTTCTGATTTTACTGCAGCACCTGGCTGTTTATATTTAGTGATCTCCTACAGGTGGTATTTCAGTTATTAGTTATTTAATGCCAAACCTGATGGAAGTGTCCTATTTTTGTTCTCATATGTGCATACAAGTTCTCCAGTCGTCTGGGAGGTCTAAGGAAAGCCTGCTTGGATCTTTGTGGAGAAGAATGCAATTTTCTGACATAATGTATAGGAGAGAATGCTACCCCACCTTTCCTTTCCCATTATCTCTGTCCCCACGCACAGTGCAGATGAAAACCCACAGCAATATATAAAAGCTGAAGTAATGTAAGAAGCAGAAGTTTTTCTCTCGCACACATATTCAGTTTAGTGCAGGAAGTTCAGGATGGAAAACCCAAGCTAGTCAAAATATGTGAGACAATTCCCATGTGTTATGAAATAGATGGAATAAAAGCTGCCTATGTGTGTAATCATAAGTACCTACAGTCATATTTTAAATTATATTAAAAACATAAGCTTGCATGTGCACTTAATTTTTAACACACAATTTAATTATATTTAATATTTTTCGTTTATCCTTGTAAATATGTATGTATGTATGTATGTATGCATGTGCAGAAGATCCTTGATATTTTTCTTTCAGTTTTCCAATCTTTAGGCCATATCTCCCACTATACTATGTAAGACTTGTAGGCCCAAAAATGTATTGAAGTGGTTGATCAATAAATGGTTCACCATTTGCCGATTCTCTAGTATAATAGATAAGAATATGGGAGGAAAGAGTCTGCTATGTGAAAGAAACTAGCTGTCCCTAGATTCTTAAGCTTCATAGTGTTTGGGGTGTTTTTTTCCCCTATGTACACACACACACACACACGCGCACACAAAATCAAATAGTAAAAGTTGCAAAGCAAAATGCAACCCTCAAAAAATACTCACTTAGTGATTGTTATTTGTTCAGGTCTGTCCTGTACTATGCTGGTATGGAAAAACAGTCCTTTCCCAGAGAGAAAATCCATTAATATTTGTGAAATACTTAGATATGGTGATAAAAGGGATCCTGTTAGTAGTCAGACAGATGTATCTGCAACATCTGGCAGTAGATTTCACAGCCCAGTCAGAGGTCTGGCCTTGATGACTCTGCTTAATTATCTCTTGGCTAAGGAATGCATGTCTTTCCCTCTTATCTCTCATAATCCTACCGAGATCCCGTCTGGGAAAAATATTGGGTAAGTGAAAACTTAGCCCAGGGAGTTGATGAGAGGAGGTAAATCTCAAGCTGCCATGTTCATGAATACTCAAAGCTTTAGCACATTTTTACAAGCTTTGGCAGAAGGACATCATTAATGTTTCAGAAGTTCTCCTGATCTTTCTTTATTGCTCTTTGGTCGGTGTCCCTGTAGTTTTCCAGTGTAGCATTTTTTATTACTGGAAGGAAAATAATACCTCTTCCCGGTAAGACATTTTTCTTAATGTGTTTCAAAATAAGTGGAATGTGGCTGTATAGGCAGCCTTAAACTTGGCTATCAAAGCAGTACAACAATCAGTCCTAGTGGGTGTTTAGCTCTCTTGAACATCAACTTTATCATATTTATAAAAGTTCTGTTTTACTAATAGAGCATTTATTTCTATCTACTGTAGGTAGAATACTATACCTGAGGTAAATATTTAAGTTCTGACACATGGGAGTCCCAAAGGAAGTTAATTACCATGACTAACTTTGTAATTTCTACCATGTTTGGTAATTCTGTCTAGAATGTTTTTACAGTTGATCAAATATCTAACAAGAAACTCTTACCTGATCTAACCTGGGCATTTGATTCCATTGAGAATCCTTGGAACTATAGAAAGATATTTCACACAATACTGAAATCAAAAAGGAAGTAAATTTTGGCCCTTAACCTACATATTTGATCTAAGCAATGTTTTATAGAAAGAATTGTCTAGTGTGGGTATGTTTTCTCTCCGTCGTCTTTGTGATTTCCTGCATTTTCCTTTGAGCACCTGGCATTTGTTTCTAGCCATATAAAATTTTGAAGGGAATTTGAAGGGAAAAATGTTTGGTTGAATTTTTGTTCACAACCATGAACACTGAAATTGGTCACTACTTTTGGCATTTTCATGGCAAATGATCTTATCCTAAGTGACTGGCTTGACCAAGGATACTAGCTTGATGCATTTTTTGTAATATAATAATGGTAGTTTTAAAACAATGCCAGTTTTTGCTTAAATGTCTTGTTTGTGTGCAGAATTTGTGGACAGAAATTCAAAAAGTTAGAGAAAACCCTCTTGTAAAATATATTGTCTTTTAAAGAAGTGGCCTAAAATTGCATAGCTGGAGAAAGGATAACGTGCTTTTGGCTAAATGAAACAAGATGGAGTCATTGCTGATCAGAGAAATAGTTATTCCCTAAACAGAGTGGATTTCTTTAAAGGAAAATAGTCTCGTCTATTGCTCTGTAAAGACTTGACCATTCCTTTGCTACTGAAGACCAAACATCTTAAATATTAAGTTGCAAAACATTAGTCTTAAAATGACTGAGGTCTTGATGTGATTGAATCCAAATTCTGTAGATGTCTGAGACCAGTCACATTACCCTCGCTATTTAGAGTTCTTTCCTGGTTTTCTATGGGTCATTAGCAGAAGTTTGCCCAGCAAGTGAAGCTTATTGAGAGCTCAATAAGGAGTGGAGGGCTAGGTTTCTCTCTGGTATGACTCAAATCCCTTGTAATTTTGCATTCTTTTACACCTACCAGCACTTTTTAAATGTGCAGCGTCATCAGAAGCTGGTGAGTGTATAATTCAGGAAATAAAAACAGGATTCTCTTTAGACGGAAAAGACCCTATTTTAACTTGATATGGGCCTCTGCATACAGTTTCATGCCATACCTATTGCACTTGAAGAACCACCCATGTCAAAGTGCTCCCCCTCGTTCAGAGAACCACCAAAATGCTAGAAAAAAATTCAAATCCATAAAGCCTAATGCATAAAGAAGAAAAAACTTTTAACGATCTGCTAGATCAGTGACTGAAGATATCACCTAATGGCTCTTTTACTATATGGTTTCACTGAAGGCACAGGAGATCATACACCATAGTAAATCAAATCTAGGAATATTTAAATACTGTTTAGTTCATAGATCAGTGGTCTGGTAAACTGTAATGGAACTTTTTCAGCCATAGTGAGCTAATGGAAAAAATGAAAGTTAGGTTGTGTTCATCTATGACAAAGCAAAAAACACAGTGAAGCTGAAATGGTCTACTGTGTCAAAGTCTGTGTGAAGCATTTTTAATTAACTATTCATCTTCTCATTAGTCAGGATTAATGCAGAAGGATCTATTAAGATCTACTGTCTCAAAGGGTATGTCACTCCAAGAGTCTTTAAAGCCTCAAGATATATTACCCAGTCACAGTAGCACATTATAGACTGACAGAAAAATTGCATACTTAAAAAATAAAGCTGACTCTGAGTAATGCTTTTGCAAGAAAATACCTTAAATCTTTTTTAAACTGCTATTTTTCTCAGTTCTGTAATTAATCAGAGGAGCATAAGATTTTTTCCCAATTCTCTTAACACAATCATGTTTATCAGTTTCTGTAGCATCATTTAAGAAATTCTAGTTATGTCATCATGAAAAATAACTTTATCATATTTTGTCCTCATAACCCTGAGAAGTTCTAAAGTCAAATTATTCAGGGAGCTGAGGGTTTTGATACAAACACTGGGAAATTGGGATGTTCAGCCTTAAGAAGTGAAGACAAGGGGAACACCTTACTGTTGGCCAAGCCAAACTCTTCTTATAGGTGTGCTATGGCACAAGAAGAAACAGACACATTTCAGAACAAGTCCTTTTTGAGAGGGCGATATCCAGGAGGCATTTAAGATAATTATATGCTCTTTTTGAAGAAAGAAAAAAAATAGGAACAGGATGTGAAGATAGTAAGGAGCAGTATGTCGTCTGTCCAGATTTACCAGCCGTTACTGATACATCTGCAAACTTTGAATATGCTACCCAATATCCTGCTGAATCATGTAGAATACTTATTGCAATAAAAATATGTCATTACATATTTACAAACGTTCTGACTGTATTTGGACATGATTTCTAGGTGAATAGCACTTAGAGCGTGTGATGAATTACAGACTTGATATGCTATCTTGCACCTTTCAACATAATAAAACATGTTCAACTTTTCTCATACTTTTGAATGGCCTTACCTGCAATATCAGAAAGTAGAAAGGGCTTCTGTTTTCTTTTTTTCCTGGAAGGACACATACAAACTTTCTCTTTCAGATCTGAGTTTATAATCCTTCTTAAACTGAATATTTTCTCACATTTAAATAAAACCTCTAAATCTGATATGTGATAGTAGTTCAAAGCGAGGCAATCAGCTAAGAATAACTAAAAATAATTATTCAAAAAGCAAGAAAAAAATCAATATCATGACAAATCAGATTGAAGTTTCCTCTGAAAAGCTTAATTGATCAAACCTTGCAATCAATATTTAGATTTTTCTTCCTCACACTGCAGAGATTTTTATAAAACATGCAAGTTATGATACATCCCTCAATCTTAGCCTCACTGCAGACCTCTGAGTACATATTCCTTCACACTTTTACAGACTGAATTAAATCAGCATGTTTTCTAGGAGCACAGGTAATGAATCCTGGTGCAAGAACTGTACCTAAAGCTTGGTATCTGTGTTATCCAGTGAGGTGCATGACAAAAAGGAGCCCTTCACGCCTCTTCGTTGTCCAGAGATGGTGCAAACCTAAATCTGGCAAGGTGTTCTTTCAGAAATGAGGCATGTTTTTCTTTCTGTTGAGACCAGTAGTAACTGAGGTGGGTAGAACATAGCTGTATTCAGTGTTTCAGAGGGAGCACCCATGTATTTTCAAAGCAATTAAGCATAGTGGGCAAGACTTCACAGGTTAAAGATCTTATTATCAGCTAAACTATTAGTATTTGATAATTCATATTAGCTACAATATAGTGTAACTCTTTTACAGATCATGTGAACTCTGCTTTTAACATTTTAGCCAATATATGGCAAGCTTTAATAATTCTAACATCATAAAATGGTTGCAATCCCATCGTCGTGCTTTAACTCTTGTTTTCTCAGCCATGCTGCCCAACCCTTGAAAAGTTTGCTCTGTGCCCTCTGTTCCCCAAACCAGCAAGGCTGCATCTCAAATCCTATGTTCAGTTTTGGGCCCTTCACATCAAAAAGACACTGAGGTGCTGGAGCCCATCCAGAGAAGAACAATGAAGCTGGTGAAGGTTCTAAAGACTAAGTCATATGAAGGAGCTGGGATTGTGTACCCTGGAGAAAAGGAGGCTCAGGAGGGCTTTATCACTCTCTATAACTACTTGAAAGGAGATTGTATCAAGGTGGGATCAGTCTCTTCTCTGAGACAATTAGTGACAGGATGAGAGGACATAGCCTCATGCTACAGCAGGGGAAGGTCAAATTGGACATTAGAAGGAATTTCTTCATGGAAAGGGTTGTTAAACATTGATGAACTCATCATCCCTGGAGGTGGTGAAGTCACCATCCTTGGAGGTGTTCAAGAAACAACTGAACTTGACATTTAGAGCCATGGTGTAGTTGGCAACATGGTGATCAGTTATAACTGAAAATAATTATTCAAAAACAAAAAAAAAAGTTGCTGCCACATCTGACAATGGAGTGCTGCTGCTACTTTTGCTCACCACATGCCCCTCTTGAGGGTGCTTCCACAGTGTTTGGTGAGTTTTACACTTAAGGTGCTCCTCTGCACTCGTAGCAAAGCTGTGGCCTTGCCCTGTGCGTCCGGCAGAAACTTAAATGCCAACACTAAGGTTAACAGGCCTAATTAAGAGCAACTGCTCAAAGGCCCTGCTCAAAGATTCCCTCCATAATCTCACAATCTCCTTCGCATTCAACTTGTTTCAGAACTTCTTACCCAATTTCTACCAGAACAGCATTAGACTGGGAAACCTCAGGGAGAAATGCCAAGGAAAAGCGTGAGGAGAGTGCCAAAGGGGAGCAGGGGAGCACTGTGGTCAGAAGCAAAGCTGACATCCTGAGCCAAGGACAGAAAAAGAAAAAAATTGTTTTCTCTCATAAAAGACTGTAAAGTACTTACCCAGCTCTGAGCTCAGTGAAGAGGAGGAGATAGAGCAAAAGGCAGGCAGAATGCTTCACATAAAACACTCTCACTACTGAGGAAGTGAGAGGCGAGAGAAATTTTTTTGAAATGAGAGGAAAAGCTAGACGTTTATTCTCATCATCAAAGGGAAGGAAGAAGCAAATGAATCAGAAATCAAAGATTGAATATCATTGGTCTTGCTGACAAAGCAATCAGCAATCCCCTCACAGCAAGTATAGGGGTTTGTTGAACAAAGCAAAGGAATTTGAAAGTCTTGAACAAAATAGGGTCTTTCCATTTATAAAATTAGACATAATTTTAGAACAGCATTTTGATTTAGGAGCTGTGAAGAATTTCTGCATTAAAAATATATAAATCCAAATTTTGTGATGTGCAATTAATAATGATTTTGTCCAAACCCTCTCCAGCCTCCTTTGTAATTCTCTTAAGAAAGCATTAAATGAGGGTATTTTCACTTTAGTTGAAAATCAATGACACTTCAATGAAGCATGCATTTCCAAAATATTATGCAATGGAGAGGCATACATTTCTGCAGCTCAGCCAAGAGGCCAGAACTTCCTAAGTAATAATAGTGCTGGTTTAACACTTGAAACTAGAAAATCACAATCAACAACTTCAAAATGTATGGGAGCCATTATTAGTCCCCTGGAAGTCCCAGACTAAACCCCTGGGGTTTCCCATTTCAAAATGTAAAATGCAATGCTCAATTAATATAAAGCAAAGCAGAATGATATTTAAAGTTTCTTCTTCTGAGATATTTTGTGAAAATGTGACTTCTTTATGACTCCTTTTTCAGCAGGGTGTTGCTGTTTTGGGTTTTTTTGTTTGTTTGTTTGGGTTTTTTTTTGTTTTGTTTTGTTTTTTTTTAATGGATGGGAAGAAAGAGAGCAAGAGGGCACTGAAGAGAAGTGAGAATCCAGAGCTTTATGTCTGACCTTGCCTCTGGGTGGCCATAGAACCACAGCCTGGCTCTTCCACCAAGCACAAACATCCTGCTTCTGTTTTTGCTTAGTCTGTACCAGACTGTAAGCTCTCTTTATCTTAAAACATCTCTTGGTACCCTTAGGGATGGCTGAAATATATTTCAGCTAAGGTCTTCAAAATAATAACTTGGGGTATGCCTGGAGTGAACAAAAATATTCAAAAGGGAAAGAGAAGGTAACATAAATACAAGTGTTAGGATAGATATCTCACTTCCATCATAGGCAAAAGAGAAGCAGAAATTCAAAAACAGAAGCCAGAAGTTTGTGGTCCATGACACCACAAAATGAATGCTCAAATCAGTTACCATCAGTCCTTTTCTCTTCCAGCTCTTCCTTGTTGTTCACCAGCTCTGTCCTTTGGAAACATATGGACTAATGTAATTCCTCTTCTTCTATGAAGTGGCAGATTACTTAATGGCTAAAGCCAACTTCTTCTTAAGCATGTCATATTCTCTTAGGTAACAAACACAGTAGCAACTCATGAGAGTTGCATCATCAATACAATAAAAGAAAAACCCTCTGTTTGTGTGGGTTTGTTTTTAATATAAAAACTCACATGAAAAAGGCCAAAAAGGGATTCCTAATGAGAAAGGATGTGCCTGCTTTTGGAGAAATTAACTGCTCCAGTGAATTGGAAAGATAAAGCAGAAGAAATTATCCAATAATTTGTCTGATGTAATTAGAGATGGCCTGATCTGCTAAATTCTTATCCAGATCCAAATTATGGGGGCATCTGGAACTGGGATTATAGTTTTGGCTCATAGACTCTAGTCAGGCTAGTGTGAAGAACAGGTAAAAGCTAAGGGACTCAGCCTCCTGCCACAGCATACAAACCACTGCCATGGGCTTTTAAGATGAGTAACTCAAATTCTATGAAAAAAGATTAGGAGCCAATTACTGTAAATTAGTGCATCCTAAGTGAGATATTTTCCCTTTGGTCATAACACTGAAAACTATCCTATGACACCAGTAATTAACTTCTTGCCTCTTGCATTTGGAGAGTTGAGACAGATCTTCAAAACTAATTTTTACCACATACTCTTGTAAAGCTCTCGTTTTTTTAAAAAATCAAACATTTTACTCCCAAACTTTGGATTTTAAAACATTCCTTTACCTATCAAAAAGGGGTGGTGACCTTCAGAGGAACCAAGAGAAGAAGTGGTGCAACCATGGGCAGTGCTTGAAGCTTTTCATGAATCCTCCTTACACATTTAGCCATCAAAAAACAGGACTACGGGAAATAACTGAAGACTACAGTATGGCATGCAAGTGTATGGAAACATTACATGATGACAACTAAACAATGTATTTCATGTCTAGAAGTCAGTCTGTGTCTGACTTTGAGGGTCATATACTGACCCTGCGGTGCAGAAGGCATATGGGAGCACACTGCACCTCATTCCCTAGCTCCATTTCAGAGGAAAACAGGAACTTGCACCCAGATCTCTTCACACTGAGCTGTGATGATGGAGCCAAAGCAAACTGCAGTGCAGGCACAGCTGTTTATGACTGGGCCTGAAGTTCTGCCCAGCAGACCATAAATATTTACCAGTAGGTTCTGCTCAGTCGTACCTGCAACAAGAGCCGACTGTACAGCAGTGCAAGTAACCCTGTCCTGATGTTTCTCATTATTCCTAAGGCAATAACTGGAAGGCAGGTGGAACCAGAAGGTACTGCATGCAGATGACCTGTTAGGCAAGAAAAATACAGCAGCAGTGGAGGTGATGGCTGAGACAAGAGTGAGTGGAGAGGCCCAGGAAACAGAAACCCTCTGCAGTGCTCAGGTAGTGATTTGACAGGGGGTCTCGGGAGAACAGAAACATTCGGGGGAGAGGTTCACCCTGCTCCAGCACTAAAGAGAAGCGATGCTGGGAAAGATGATTTACAAGGTGGGGATTTATCAACAGGTGAAAAACACCAGTCCAGCAGTGTCAGCAAATTGATACTGACCTTCCAGGAAAACTGCTGCCCCCGTGAAAGCATCTGGCCTGAGCCAGTCCCACACAAACAACAGAAAGTATAATTGCACTGTTGATTCTGATTACCACAAGTTCAAAAAGAGTGAATAAAGCACACTATAAACATGAACATATTCCTCCTAATTAAGAAAAAAACTAAAACAAAACCCAAAACAATTATCAAGCAAATGAAGGAAGCTAAAATCAGCCCAAACCCTATAAAATCTGCAGACAAAAGTGGCTAAAAACATGACTAAAGCAGACCTCAAAGCACAGCAGCCATCTGTGCCAGCTAGGATCTAGTAATAATGCAACTCCTAATAGCAACATGAATAATAAAAGTAAAACTCTCATGAGTTGCTACTGTGTTTTGCAGCAACAATAATAGATGTTCCTCTGTGGTCTCTAGTCTTTATGTACGGCTCATTATAACTGTGCTTAACATTTGCAAGGAGAATCCTCATTTTTAGATGTAACTTAAGGGCATATTTGCATTCAGTGGGTTAAACCCAGCTCTGGAAGAAAAATACTGTACTCCAAGGATTTTCAGGAAGAATTCTCCCCTCCTGCAGTCGTGGAGCCCACACTCCCACTGTTGTACCTTCTCTGTCAGGGTTTCAGATCACAGCTGTTTCTAAGAAGATACTAAGCTTATAGATGGTGGGGGTGTACACAGCTTCTATGCCCCACCAAAGGAAGATCATCTCTCTTTCCTTTTCTTTGCATCTCTGAATGCTCCAGAGATCCTCTTGCTTTTCTTTGGTGACCTGAAAAGTTCAAGATACAAGCAATTGCAGTGGAAGCAGCAGGACAGCTATTGCTTGTCAGGGGAGTTTCAGTGGCTCCTGGCCTTATTGATGGTAGTTTGAGCAAGAGGAGCAAAATGGAATGGCTATCTCAGCTGGAGTCTCCTGAGAAGTCTGAGTTTTCAGAAAGATGATAAAAATTGAGTGAGAATTCAGAAAAAGAGCTACAGAAAATGCTTCAGAGTGTGAAAAATACTGCTCACTTAGAGAGAATTGCAGCACTCATTTTTTCATCTTAGCAGAGAAGAAGCCAAAGGACAAGTTGATTAGCAATGCCTGGGGAAGATATGTGATACAGGAAGACCTTTTAAATGTAGAGGTAAGTACAGAAAAAAAATCAAGTCTCAGGAGGTAGAAGCTGGCAGTAGTCAAGACATCTCTGCGGTGTGTCTGCATTTTGAGCCTCATGGAAGTTTGTGAAAGTGGAAAGAGGAGATCCCACAGAAGGACTTAGATAATGCCAAGACTGACCAAGTCCAGTGGAGCCTAAGCAGCATTTTAAAATGCCCCAATCATGATAATAAAATAATCAGAGCTTTGTAAAACATGCATGACATTTATTCCAAGTTGTAATGAAGGAGGTGCTGCAAGAGATTGACTACTTAATCACAAAGATGTTTTCTAATATTTTTCTTTTCATCCAGTGAAAGAGATCTGTCACAGCACTGGTTTTCTCACCTCTCTCTGTCTGTGAGGAGGGAAGGGATGACAGAAAATGCCTGTTTCACAGGAAAGTAGAAATAGAAACAGTCATAGGACATATGGTGGAAAAAAGAAAATAAAATCTATAATGAAGATCACAACTATCCAAGCTAAAAAGATCTTGAATGTTGGTCGATTTAGGTTTTTTAAAGCATTGTCCTAAGCTCTCTATGTTTCTGGGGAAAGAAACTCACTTAAACAAATCTCACATTTGACATCTATAATATGTTTTAACTAGAGTGTCTTTTGAGAATGCAGATGTCTGGACCTGCTTGGTACAAAAGACAGCAGCTCTTCTGCATGCAGTTTCAACCTAGACCCACCCTGTGGAAGAGGTACTGTTAATGAGACAATGACTTCCAAACAGAGATTGCCCAAAAATGAATTCCTTGTGCCCCTATTATGTCTGTTCCCAGCTGGAGAGTCTTTCAGCAGACACACTGTGCTCTCACGATTCTCTGCTAGGTGAATTTTCTGCCGCCATGTTAAGCATTGTGCAATGTCCCCTGTGTAACATTGACTGAAATGTAGAAACGATCAAGTCATCTGAAAGGATATGGGGAGGTTTTAATTTCCTGAAATAGACCTGCTGTTCAGGCAGTATTGCCTTCTCTATAATAGGAAGTTCAGGAATATCAATTTCTAAATTTGTCTATTCAAATTAGCCCATTACAATTAATGCCAACTCCTTTGAAAAACCGTGAGTCAGGCCCCCCCAAAACCATGAGAATTTAATGGCGTAGAAACATTGTCCCTTTTTCTTTGTCATCTGATTTTTTAAGCTATTTGGAGACAAGTTTTCAAGTTCTTCTTCACAAAGGCAAGATAAGAAATTTGGGTTTTTTTCCTCTCTGTGAGAAGAAAGGTTTTCTTGTTATTGTATGAGTTCAGGAGCTGAGCCAATGTAAAACTGCAGGAGCTGACAACACCACCTGATGTTTTTTTCAGGTGTTTCTGTCACTAAGAGATGCTGCATACCATCATGACCAAGTTAATTGGTTAGACCTGTCCAAGTACTTTGCACAGATGCTTAAGTGCATAGTCATCAGCTCATCTAAAAATAGAGCTGGAAAAAGATTCCCCTGGTCCACCCCTTTGGTTATGGGTGAGATCTGTTAAATCTGTGCCATTCTTGATCAGCCTGTTCTTAAAGGTCCCTGACAGTGGAAGCCCAGTCATCTCCTCACTGTCTTATATTTAGAAAATCATTCCTAAATTGTAACTTGAGTCTTCAGTGTTGTAATTTACAATAATCTCTTCTTAGCCTGTGAGATATCACAGAGAATTTATTGTTCCATTCCACTGTGCAACAGCCTTGTCAGGTCTCCTGACAGTTTTTCTTAAGTTTAATAACTCAGGCTTTCAATCTTTTCTGTTAGATTGTGTTTCCTAGGGCTCTGCTCATTCTGATTGCTCTGCTCTGGACATCTCTCCAAGCCTCTCTCCCAAATCTGGATGTGCTATTTTAACTAAGCCTAACTAGGATGAGATATGCAGGAAGAACCATACCATATCCCTTACTGTTAAACTTTTGTTTACATGTCCTAATGTGACATTAAGAACCTCTATGCCCTCAGTTCCTGAGCTGATCAGCTGTTCTGATTTTTGTATAATGCAGCATTTCATTCTGACTTGTCATTAATGCTTCCCACTTATCAAACAGCACCGTATATTTTTCAGACTATTTCTTCAATTCATGAGAATCTTCTTCTAATTTTGTCTTTAAATGTGTGTGTGATCCTTCCCAGCTTTGCATCAGCTGCAGATTTAATAAACATATTTTCTATTCTATTGTCTGAATTGTTAGTGACAATGGATAAAACCTAGAATAGACTGTTGCAGAATGTAATCCAAGAACTGCTTTCTAGATAAAGTTCTCTAACTCAAGTTTTCACTCATGACATCATAGTTTCATTTAGACTATGTCTCCTTAGCAAAGCAACAACAAAACCCTTTCTAAACCAAAACTTGCCCTTCCTACTTTTTTCCATGTGCACCACAAAAAACACTTTTTAGCTAATCCTGTTTTAAGAATGTAGATCAGTACCATATCCATTTTCAAATTTTAATAAATATTTATGGCCATCTGTAATTACCTTCAGAAGATTCCCATGTATTTCCAAAGAAAATGCCTTTGCTGAATCCCAAAAATATGTGCCTGGCTATTACTGCTGCCAGTCCCTTCTCTAGCACCTAGTTCTAAGATAACCTCAGGAAATTATATGAGCTAATTTAGTCCTTTCTCTCTTTATGGCTCCTACCAGAATCTCTACGAGTAAGCTCATGAACATCCACTTCAACATTTCAAATCCATTTAAAGGAGGTAAGCAAATCTGACTCTGGAACACAACATTGCACAACAGCAAAGTAGCATTTTAACATGATTTTGAAAGAATGCTGTCAAACAATTAAAAACAATTGCTTTATTTAAGAGTCTCTTGTTCCTTTAGATAATATCTTTGTTGAAGTATTCTTCCTGAAAGTTTTATTGAGCTTTACTTGCATAATATTGCATAGAATCTCACATTTCTTGAGAGGTTGTAGATGCACAGAACTGACCCACGATTTCATGTGTGGCCTGCATACTCTGCTGTTGGCTTTGTGCAGCAGTTGGTAACATCACAAGGCTCTGTACAGGTATGAAGTCCTGACTGGCCATTTCAGTATAGGTTCAGGGATTCTTTTTATAATCCCTTGATTAATTTGGTTGTAGATCTGCTATGGAGAATGATCTGCAGTCCATCGCTTGGGTAGAGTGTTCATTTTGTGGGAACCACATCGAGGCAGTCCAACAGAATATCATGTTAAAGACATTCTGTAGCGAGGGCTTGTAATTTGTACACAAGTCTGGAGAAGAGACCTGAATTAAGAAAACTTAATTTTGACAGTCCTGATATATAGTCTATTTTGGTTAACCAAAAGGAACACATACATTTTCTACATTAGAGAAATTTCCATTATTTTTCTCTCAGCCATGAAAATCGATTTTGATGTGATTACTCTCAGAGGCTGCTTGATGTGCTTCTGACAGTACAAAATGGATAGAAACCGTGGGTGGTGTTGAATTGAGGATACTGGGGTTAGCTGAACCCTGTCACAAACTGAAAATTCTAGGATTAAAACACATGCCATTAAGATATTGAGCAGGAGAATGAGCCTTAGGAAAAATGGTGATTACAATATTTTGATGTTGAAGATGGCAAAAGATGCAAAAAGCTTTCATTATATTCTGTTTATTGTAATCAGTGACATTTGTTCAGCTGGAGGGAGATCACCAAAACTCATCAGATGAAAGCATCCCTTAACATTAAGCAAGAGGGCTGTGCCTATATATGTAGGTGGATACATGTAAAAAGGGGAGCCATGGTATTTGGAACTGTACAAAACAATGAAGATTTTATTCTGTTCACGCTGATTACATTGAGCTCATAGGTGGTTTCACACTACTTCCCTTTCTGAAATCAGAATTGTACCCCGTATTTCCGTATTTTAGATAAAGTGTCATTTTTTAAATGAAATGCTTACTGTTAGCCTACTAATTAGGAAGATCCTCTTTTGCCTTGAGAATTTTCATCACTTAAAGAAAAGCCCCCAACAAGATAATGAAGAAATACAAAGAAAAGAAATGAATAATAGGTGAATATCATAAAGCCCAAGGTTTTAAATTATTTAATCATCCAGATGTGTGGACTCTCTTCCAAAAATGTTTAAACTTGGCAAGACTGGAACTTGCTAGCTACTGAGACTCAGTGGTTGTAAACAGTTTGATCATGTTTTACTCTAACAGGTTTATTGGATACTTTGCTCATGGATCAGTAACAATAGAAAAAAATAAACATCATATATTTTCAATTAGGTAACCAGATTTTTTTTACAGCTGCATAGGAAAAAATCTATCATACAAAAGATGTTTTAGCAGTTTCTAAGTTATGTCTTGGGAGCAGGGGATTTGGAAAAGGACAATAATGAAAGTTCCCTGACTTTTTTGCTATGTCAGAAATGTTGTGATGATTGTTTGTCTTCTGTTCTCTCTGTTCAAGGTGACAACAAGTAACTGTGGAGCTATTAAAAACTGTATTTTTAAGTCGTTATCTCACATTTTACAAGTGTCAAAATAATCTGTTTCAGTGTGGATTTTAAATGTAAGAATAAACTGGGTGTGAATTCTTTAATTCTCAATAGCATTCTAATGGAGTTGAATAAAAATGAAATCAATAGGATTATACACATAATAAATCTAAGTCCTATGGAAAAGCTATAATTTTTACACAGTTAAATAACAATTTTTATCCATCTTAGTTACTAGCTACCTTGAAGAACTGAGAAGAGAATCATGATCTGGATTGAGTAAAACTCTAGCCATGTGTCAAGTTTAAGATTCCCACTGACAGTAAAGTCTAGCACACTAATTAATGTTTTTCTGGCTGAAGGCTCTCATCTCTCTGAACCTCACTTTTCACCAGGCAAATAATAGTTCTCATCCCGGAATACTGTGTAAAATATACCACTTAATTTAAAAAAAAAAAAAAAAAAAAAGTGTTCAGATACAACAATTCTGGAAGGGAAAAATGTACATGCAAATATTTCTCTCTGCCAGTAGTAATCACTGTTCCTTTACATTTCTCTCTGTACTTAAATATTTGCAGTTTTCCTTCTATTTTTTGTCATCTGTCTGCTCTAGTTCATAGTTGCTGTTTCTCAAATATTCATGAAATACAAATTAGAAACTTGGATCCCACTGTGTGTAGCTTTCACTATTTTCAAAGAGTAGTGATCAGTACTACTCACAGCTCAGGGTAAAGAAGCAGAGTGTACTCTTTCTGTAGAGAAATAATCACATGTATCTTGTCACAATAATTGGTGAAACTGAGCATGCTAATACTTTTCTTTTAACATAAAGCAGTGACAAGTTAGGACCTGGTTTTCTTTCCCAAACATCTTCCAGTCCTCATGCTGATTTAATAGTTTTTCTAAACAGTAGGAAATACACAATCTAAACCAATTAGATGATTTAAGAGAACCAGTGTCCCATCCAAAGGTGGATGAGGGCATATGTGCCTACAATTTTGAAATAATTGGTAATGTGAAATTGGAGATTTTGAAAACTCCACTGTGAGCTGAAGATCGTCTAACTTCCTTTCAGGTGTGTGTAAATGTAAAACTCTGGTTCCAGATTGTCATCTGCATGACATCAGTGCTAATGAGGAGACACTCATAAACATCATCAGAAAGTGACATAATCCACTCCAGTCTCTGTCGTTGTGGAGACAGCCACTGCACTCAGAGTACTTCAGTAAAAACTTCAGGGGGCTTCAAGTATCAGGACTTTGTTATGTAAAAAGTCTTTCATACCTTTTCTATGTGCAGCTTCACCAGCTCTGGCTCTTTCTCTCCTTCTTCTCTCTTCCTTCTGCAGTCCCAGCTCGCTGCTTCCTGTCCCTTGCACAGCCGCCTGTCCCTGTCTGTCCCTCGTACTGTGGCTCACCTGATCTGTCCCTTTGTCCTCGCAGCACAGCCAGCAAACCTCAACTTCTTCACAACATGGCCAGCCAGACTCCAACTGACTCAGTCACTCTTTATCACACCCTTAGCTTGAGGGCACAGCTGTTTCCACTCTTCAGTGATTAACACAGCTGCAAGGTATCACCCACAAGATTGTCTTTAGCACTATCTCTATCCACAAGTCTCCTCTTCTACATTGGAAGAACTGTTTGTTGGAGGTATTTTTTGCTCTTCACTGACTGCAGAGGAAACACAGCTAATTAAGGCTAGATTAAATAACAAGATTAAACTGTCCTTTCAAGAACTGCAATTAGGAGGTGAATGACATTTCTACACTCTTAAAAACAAACCCAGCTTTGAATGTCTTGGTTTTCTGAAAACAGAATTCCATTACTTTTGAAATTGCTATTCTTTTTATGCTTTGGAGTGTGAATGATGGAAAATTATTAGACATTGGTTATATCTTAATAAAAAGTGCTTAACAAGCAAGAAGTATTTATATAGTATCCTATTAATCTAAATTAGATTCAGTTAAGTCCTTCTGGGATTCTTACATGGTGTATTCCACCCTTAATGTGTTCACGTTTCTTCCTTTATTGCTAGAATGAAGTATGTGTATGTACGAAGAGAAAATTACTTCCATGGGGTTTAATTTCAAAACTGGACATGCAAATCCTATTATTAGGTCAAATTTTGAAGTCCTTTATAAGTATTTTCTATGTCATCACTCCATCAAGATTTCTGCAGCCCCCTCTTTACTTTTAATGGTTTGATCTGTGGTTACTGTAAGTTTCACATCTAATTTTTCTGGTATGCAAATGTATCTCTTAATATAAAGTTTTATTTGTAAGGCAATTTAGGCTGCTTAGGGGTATTTTATTTTTATTTTGTTTTGCTTGCTCTCTATGGTTCTGTAGATATAAATATACTGCTTTACTGTGCAATTTTCCCCTCTGGCTTTGTGATAACTATAATCCAGTGACTTTTTTTTTCCTCCTCTGGAAAATGTCCTTGATCTGTAAAGATGGGATCAAGTAATTTGGGAATTGTAGGTAATCTTTTGTCTTGGGAAATGAACAAGGAGATCTTGAATTATAATATCTTTGCATCCCTTCCACTGATATGTTGCTTGTATCCATATCAGGTTGCACACATTACCAGACCTGGGAAGGTGTGAGTGAGTTTAATGCAGTTACAGTTCTTTACCATGGTCCCCTTCTGGTTATCTTCTACTTTAGTATGGTCCACAATATTGAATAAGAGAAGAGAGAATTCTATTCCCTAATTTCTTATTCCCAGCTACAGCCTCCAGTTCACTGGAGCTTTGCCCTGGTTACTGTTTGGTGAAGGCAGCAGTGAGGGATGTGGAGTTTGACAGGTCCCTTCTCAGACCTTTCCAGGTTTCACAGGTGCTCCCCCTACTTGTCTCACAGCATTGGCTTTTGTTCTCTCATATTATAATGAAGTTGACATAGTAAATCTGTAATTAATGTGAGCCTTTCTCTTTCTTCTCCACCATTTCTCTAGTGACCCTAATCGCTGAGAAATGGAAAGAGGTTTTGTGTGAAAAATGAGGAGTTCAGATCAATCTCTCCTATGTTTACATTTCTGGCAGTGTATTCAAGAACAGTTTATCAGAGACCTACTCTCCTGACTGTTTTTTTTCTAAAGGTGCCAGGAAAGTCTATTCTTTCTTTCACTTCCAAATTCTGTATTTGGTTCCATGCCACCTTCCTGCTCACTGTCTGAGCTCCTGACATGGCTGCAATGCAAATCCATAGTGAGGAAATCCAAGTTTTGACTTGAAGAGGCCAAGTCCCCAACAATCTTACCTTATCTCAGATCTCAATTTTTACTTTCCACCCATCTTTTCCTTCCTACCACTCACTTAATATTTTCACCTTAATGCTTCCTTTGTCTCCTTTACCTCTCTGATTGATTTTGTCATGTTTTATTCATTTGCTCTTGGTGTTTCTTTCAACCTTCTTTTAAAATACACTTCTCCTTCCTGCCTTTTCCCACTGAATTACTAATTCCCATAACAGTGATCCAGTATCCCTGACACAGCAGGATTTGATGTGGTGAGAACCCAACACAGGAGCCACTAGCCTTCTCTATCCTTCACTTAGTGAGACCACGGCATCTCCTTCAGTGTCACATTATGAGGGAGAATGACTTGCTACTTTGCTTTAAATTTGCCCATTGGCAGTCCTCATTCATGCTATGGACAGATGCAGGTAAGGAAAGACTAAAGTTTACTCTGAGATTATAACAGCCTGCCTCTTCGGTGCTCAGCATCTATCCTCTACAGTCTCATCGGAGAACACACAAGACCCAAACAGAAAAAGAATTCAGACAACTTCTGCTACAAAATAGAAAACCTAGTCTGTGTGTTTTCAAACATGTGGAGGAGGTGCTTGGGATATGTTTTATTCAATGTTTTAATACATTGCATACCTTTTTGCTTCCATCTGTGAATCCTCTTTCATACTGTACATTCATTCATTTTATTAAAACTATTATTTGGGGCAAAATTCCAGAGTCCTGAGTTGAAGTCAATGAGAGGTTAATTCGACTAGAGACCAAACGAAAATTGAGAAGGTGTTTATCTTTTGGCACAGTGATAGTACCTTGCCTAGAATTCTGACCTTGCAATGTCCAAGGTATGCAGCCCTGAAATAGCATCCAGGAGGAGATTTGGTCAGGTTGCAACTGAAAGCAGATGGCATATATAACAAAAATCATTGAAAACTAAAAGCCCTGCTGAGAGCGATATATGACATTCTGGAGGAAATCTGTCTTTGACACCTTGTATCATCATTTTAAAAAATTAAGATCTCTTTTATGAATTGGGAAAAAGCACACTCCAGATCCTGCTGGTCCCTGCTCTTTGGACTGCAGAGCAAAGCAGGAGCTATGCTGCCAGCTCCTGTGTATAATGCACCTCCTTGTACATCCACCTCATTCCACTGCCGCATGAAGGGGAAGAGCAGTTCCTGTCCAGTTCCCAAGTTGAAAGATGTCTGCTTGGAAAGATGGGTACCCTGAGAAAAGAGACATGGGGTCCAAGAGATGGGTTAGTCAATCCTTCATTTTTTTGTAAGGGTTAAGCCAAGTGCTGAGCCTGATATGCACTCTTGCCTACAGGACACTGGCTGCTTTTTTTCTTCCACAGGTAGAAGATTTTACTTTTCCCACTGGTGTAAGCAGTAAATATCACTCATTTTTGACAAGTCCTAGAAACTACATACAGGAATGAGAAGTCCAGCCTTGTGTTCAACAATTCTAAACAGTGTGACTTGCTTCATTTTTTGCCTGTTCACATAGTAAGGAAGAATGGTGCTTTAATCTTGATTTGATAACTATGCCTGCAACCTGTTTAAATTGGCATATTTAAGTGATGTACAGTATGTGATGATGTTTCTTTTTGAAGACAAATAATATTTATGAATGCAGTTCTCTAAGCAGGAAAGATTCAAAGAGACTTTGTAAAATGTTAGCTACTCAAATATAAATATTAAGCTATGATTACTGCATGAAGCTAATCAACCCAAGCATTCTGTCAAAGCTCACATGATGGGCTCACTCATCCTTGACAGCCTAATTGACACTATTATTCTCATGAGAAGAGTAACTTTCACAATAATGTACAGTACATAAAAATGCAAAGAATTTATATACACCAGTTACCTTTCACTGAGATGTTTAAGTAATAATATTTGGTCTGTGTAACAATGTTTTTCATAATTTTATATTTTATGGGCAGCCAGAAGGGATGCATACTGTGCTTCCATCCAGTAAAACAGTAGTGCTGTGGAAAAGTAGAGATTGGAAACTAATTAAAACTTCTATAATGATGCATTTGTCCAAGGGGTTGGAGTTGAAGTTGCAGCCTTAACTGTGACATTTCCTAACGCTGGAAGACCTGAATTTGCAAACTTAGTAATGTTCTTTTCCATTGCTTTAGTGAACATTCATATTCAGAGGGATTAATTCATCAGTTGTAAAGCAAATACGCAACAAATGCATTCCATTTTGAAGTTCACTTTAAAATACTAAAAGAGTAAAATATTTTAAATACTAAAGTGCCACTCTAAAGTCTTTTTAAGAGCTAACCTGGCCATGCCCATGCTGAGGTGTATTTGTCCTTGCAGAATGGTGACAGAGCATCAGACCTGTAAAAGAGCAGAACAGAGTCAAGTACAGCTACGACTTTTCCTGAAGATATTCAATGGTAAGAAGCTTTCTGTTTTTATATAACTGATTGTGTAATTGTAAGAATAGATGATTCTAGGGTATTGTGCATTAGTTTGTAGGGAAATTAAATTCTTTCTATTTCAATTAGAATCTTCCAAACACGATCATGACTAATGAGAATTTTGGAAAATTTTGCAGAGGAAGAAGATTTTGTTTATGTTGATAGAGTTCACAATGTATTTTTCTGTTCATGTGGAGTCCCCTAGGACTATTAAAAACAGACTGCATATTATAATATCTATTATGATTATGGGTTATGTATAGAATACCTAAATCTTAAGTCTGTTTCTATAGTACTGAAGTATAGCATCTCCTTGAAAAATATCAATTCCTTGAACAGAAGCTGTTATGGTTTTTGTACAAGAAAACACAAATATGGCCACAGAAAATACAGAAATTTACTCTAGTACAAGCATAAACAATAGCGTCAACAATGCAATTTAACCTCAGTTTCTTTATCTGTATACAACATATATTCCCCATCTAACCAAAACCTCTCAAAGGAAAAAAGGAAAGCAAAAAACCACACAAAATTGTATATCCAGAGTGTTTTGTGTTATGTGAGGTTTTTTCCTTCTGTTACGTTGCTTGGCAAAGAGATAGATCAAAATGTTTTGTTTAAGAAACTACGCAGGAAAGAGAAAATATTGGCTTGGGTAGAGAGAATCCCAGAAATCACTGAAAAAACCCCAGCTGGTGCATGGCAGTGTGGCAGCAATGCCTGGCGTCACAGACCTGTGAGCAGCAGCGATTGAAAGTTCGCCTCTAGCCCCACAGTCCCACCTGTCCTGCAACCAGCATTCGTCTGATGGCACAGGCAGGTGGGTCAGAGAGTCACTGAAAATCAGAAAAACGAGCTGCTGCTAAAAATCAGAAAATAAGACTAAATCAGAAAATAAGTTACTGCTAGTTCAGCTCTGGGAACCGTCTCGGTAAAGGATGAGACAGGCACCAGGACCGGTGCAAACGACCAGGAAATTGAGCTGGGAATGAGGGGTGACTGAAGAAACATCAACTTACTTCTGCTAATGTTGGCCTGGTATTGCACTTTGACTTGCTAAGAAAAAAAACAGAGATCAGCTTTTTATTTTCAGCAGCAAAGGGTTTTCTGGGACTCCAGGAGAAGAACCAAATCAGAATCCTCTTTCACCATTGGCAAGAACACAATGCCACCTTTGGGTATGACTGGGATTTGGGAGAAGTTATCTATAGTTCTAATATCTATTTCTACCTGCAAAACAAGTGCTGAAAACCAAATCATGTTTGGTTTTGAGGAGGGTCACTAGGACTTTGTGTGTGCAGAACCCTGCCCGGGGGTTGTCACCTAGCATGGGAAATCAGCACAGACCTGGTTCCAGGGGCTCTGGCTTCTCCACAAAGCTGATGTGGGTGTCTCCTTGCTTGTCTCCTTGGCCAGAAAAGGAAGGGGCCACATAGCCCTGTAAAGGCTATAGAGGGACTCAAAAAGTTATAAACTCAGTCTTCCTAAATAGTAGATTTAACACCAATCACAGAACTGCAAGCAAATATGGCTGGCAACAAGACCTTACTTCTGAGAGTGTCTGTTGGAGGGAGGTTGTATTTCACCCACTCTTACATTTAAAACATTTCCATTTCTAATTTGATTTCCTGTCTCCTTTTCCTCCTTTTCACATTTCTCCTGCCATCTTTCAAAAATATAGACTAAATATAGAGTCTAATAGTGATTTAGAAGAGTCAAATAGACTGTAAAAAGTTAGGCAAATATAACCTTCTGTCACAATAGTTTTAATTATTAGCCACATAAATAATTTGTTTTCAGCAAAAAAACTTTAACTTACAAAAAATAAAGGAAGGTTTTTTAATTGCAAAGAGAAATATATCTGTATCGGTTTGCTTTTAACGTTAACTATCCCTATTATTTTTATTTAATAGTACATTTTCATTGTTTAGTAGTATTTTCTGTAATTCTGAGGAGCTTATGTGTTTAGTTATATAGAAATGATATATCATATGGAAGTTATAGAGAGAAGAAAGATACATGTGTGTTGATTTCAAGTAGGTCCTTTTTTCCTTTTGCATGCCCACACAAGGTGCATAGTAATAGGCTGGGGTTTTTCATTACCAAACAGCTGCATTTGAGTTCATTTGGTTGCAAAGCTGTTTACTTTTCAAATTACTTTATTAATTGAAAAACTAGTAAATATTGGTAATGTCTCCTCCTACTGTAATTGCCACCGCATTTTATCCACATTCCCCTTACATTTGTTGCATATCAAGCCCGTTCCACTACTTCAGTAGAAAAGGAACAAGATATGATAGAGAGGGAATAAGATGATAAAACAGTATTAGTTAGCCTCAACTAATCCTTGGATCTCTAATTCTGACAGAAATATTAATGACCTGAGACCTTGACAATGTTGTCAGATAGGACTGCCTTACTCCCATGGGGACAATCAGATCAAGAGAAGTTACACTATGACTCTGATTTAAACAGGCTTCATCTGACAAATCTAATCTAGATCCTATCAGTGTGACACAACTAAAATAATACACAAGGCACTTGTTTCCTAAGCATGTTCTTTTATTCATTAATCTGTAGACTGCATTTTCCAACCTCGAATTTGAAACATTTTCTCTTTTTTAATGAAAATAATAGATAGCCCTGATACACGAGCCACATTTTATTTATTTAGTGGAATGAATGCATCTGAAATGCTGAATAAAGTACAGACCCCATTCTGCAAGCCCTCAATTCTTACCAGGAGTTCTGCTTGGAGGGCTTGCAGGATCAGTTCAGAGAATATATGAGGAAGATAAGAAGGAAAAAAAGAAGAGAGAAAGAGAGAGAGAGATTGAAAGGGATTTTGTGGAGACAGAGATATATTAAACAAGACTGTGCTTTCTACTTTCAGCAGTCTAATGAAAGTCCATCTTTGACTTCAGAAAAAGAATTCAAAAGAAAACATGCAGCCAGGATTAGTGTTTGCTAGCATGCCTCACTATTAAATTTGGTTAATGCTCTGTTTCAAAAATCAGCTCAGAGAAAACTTTCTGGAACAAAAGAACATGACTCGTTTCTTCCTCTATTCCTCTTCCTTCTCTTCTCCACAAATATACACCTGCATGTTCACATAACCCAACAGATTTCACAGTGGCTAGGTGGGAACAATGTTAACCATGAAACATTTTGATCTACCTAGTGAATCTGTTTTTTCTTAAACATTACTAACCTGACTACTAACCGGTTAAAGCTCAAAACTCCTTTGTAAAATATATTTTTAAAAAAAAAAGGAAAGAAAAAGAAACAAAACAAACAGTCTTTATAAATAAATTAAAATTCTAACTAAAAAGCTAATTATAAGGGTATTTGTTTTGTTTGAGGTAAGGCACATCTATTATCATAAAGATAATTAACTCAGTCTGACAGATCTAATAAAAGGACAAGTTTAGCATTGGCTTAGCCGGAAGCCCAAGGCAAGCAATTTTTATAATTACTAGTTATTGTAACTGGGCTCAGAGAAAATGGTCTGTGATATTTAAACAGTGATGTTAATTTGCATTTAGACCCATTTTTTCCTCTTTCCCAGGCAAGATCTATTTAGCTGGAATGAGTAAAATAAACTTGAATAACTTAAAAAAAAAAAAATGGCTCTCTCCTTACAGAAAAACTTGGTCTTTTTATGCTTGGATAATTAATATCCTCACAAGGTAAGTGTTCTAGTAATCACAAAACAATTAAATAGCTTAATATAGTTTTAACACTCAGAAAATGTTGAGTTTTCAGACCAAAATGATGGCTGCTGACTGAGTTTATTCAGGGCAACTGTATCTTAATGTACAGATCTGCTATAAGTGCCTCCACTGCCCATGCCCTCAATGTGCCCCTGCTGTTGAGCTGATGAAGAAAGGGCAGGAGAGGTGGGAGGAAAGCCCTCAGCTGCTGTAAGGAAGTGGTTCCCATTCACAATAAGAAAGGGGACAAAATAATATTCAGGAATATATGCATAAGAAGCAAATTGCTCCTGCTGGCATACTGTAGTAGCCCTTTAACTAATGCTTACCTTGACATTTCTCAACACATTCTCTGCAAGAAAAACAAATCAACATTTTAAAAGGAGAAAGTTATTTTTTAACTGCTTCTGTAATTAAGGTTTTAGAAATAAGTAATAACTAGAGTGAGAAAATCATTGGTGATATACTACAAAAAAAGCACCTTAAGTACTTGCTGTTCAAGTATGAATTTCATTATGTACTACAGGCAGGTGATGTCAACCTCAGTGCATTTTGTCAGGGTAGGACCATCTCTAGGGAGAACATTAAAGCCATATGTTAAGCTTAAGCTCCCCAGTTTTCAAAGTGCTGTGGGCCTGATATATGGATGCTGTAAACTGCCCTAAATCCTTTGAAGACAGAGTCCTACAGCACCACATGAGTTTCACATGAAAAAGAGAGCAAAGGGAGCATGAAGCCTTTGTTCCCAAGACGGTGGAAAAGACAAATCTGAGACACTCACGAATCAAAGGGACCAGACAGATGCATGTTGGAGCACAGAAACAAGTAGCCCTTGTTTGCTGGCCTCCTTTAGTCCCAGCCTGACAGCAAGAGGTATAGCCCAGGTGTGCACACAGGCTGCACTTCCCCACCCATTAGTTCATATCTTTTCTCATGGCAGAACATTTTGATACCAAGAATTTGTCTCACTATTCATCTGTTCCATATTATATCAAGGATTTTGTTTTGTCATCAGCCCTGCTAACTTTATTTGTTATTCACCCCATCAGGTGGAATGGGTGGTTCACAGTTCCTACTGCATGCTATCCATGCAATGCTGAGGGTAGAGGTGTTGCTCACTTGCCCTTTTGCTGTCTGGTTTTCTGAGAATAAAGACACTACCCTATCTTCTTCTGCTTCACTCTTAAAGGGTTTGATGTGTTTTTAAACAGCTTGGCCAAGGTACTTTTTTTTTTTAAATGGGAGACTAAATTTAGGATCATAAATGCCTATTTGAACTCTGAAATTAGCATACATTCTATTTTATGTTTGGCTATTGGCCGTGTATTAATAATTCAGTTTTTGTCTTCAGTAAAATGCACTTTTTCACTAGATACAAATAATGAGATCCTTATCTATTTTGACTGAAGATTTTGATGATTTATTAAAAAATTTTTTAGCTTACTTGTGCTTTGAGGATTTATGAATTTATTTATTCAGAAGGTTCCCTACCCACTAAAATCCCAACAGGACTTTGCATATCTGAGTAGTTCCACTAATATCATCAAGATTACTCACCCTCTGAGAAGCTATATGTGTACTCTGCTGAAGGAGAGCTCAGGGGTCTGATCTGTGGCAATCAAGCACTCTCTGGGCTACTGATTAAACATCACCTGAAAGGATTTGGTCCTTTTCAGAGTCATGACCCAGGAAGACCAGCAAATGTTCATCTCCAGCTAATCTGGAAGAGGGAAGGCTCAAGGTTGAAGGTTGAGTCTCCTAACTGTAACCTAAAATGTAATCTCTGAGCTCCTAAATGCTTATAGATATTGAATTTATTTCCTCAGTTCCAGAAAAACATTACCACCTTGGCTACATAGAAACAGGCAGACAAAACTTTGCTTTTTTATCTGATTATGAACCTTGAAGACAGAAGACAGGCAAAACCTTGTTGGGGATTTTGAAATTAAGACTAGGAAAAAAAAAAAAACTTCTTCTGAATTGTTGTATGCATAAAAAACCCAACAGCATGATACTTTGTGTTCCCTAGCTACCCTGAGATTTGGAGATTTTTAAACTGCTTCCCCTAGAGCTCTAGGATTTCTGCTACTATTTCTGAATAGTCTCAAAAGTGATACAAAGATTTCTTCATGAAGGAAATTGGTGGCAATTCTAAATTTCACGTACTCCTTTAATTTAAAAAAAAAATGTTGAGGGCAATTCTCACTGTATTTTAAGAATTTAAAGTGGGTCAGCTTTTGGCCTACATGGATTGATGGAGCCCTTTAAATAGACTCTAGCTGTAGAATCTTATTAATCACTGTAGCAGACAAAAAAATTACATTGTTTCCTTGCTGAGAATAGCATGTTTTCGTTTGCTTATGAATTGATCCCTGAAAGGTTCCTCACAGGAATATGTTCTTTCTTTCTTTCTTTGCTTCTTTCTTTCCTTCCAAGTCAAAATGGCTTTAAACTACAGATGTGCTAATCTGGAGGGAACTCCAAAACTCATTGATCCATGGGCAGCACAGGTATTAATCTACCTGGGCTGGGAGACGAAAAAAATGAACAATTAATTAAATAGCCTTGAGGTTATATTTCAAAACAGCGTTGTAAGCAGTGATGGGCAAACCTCAAAAGGTTTTTATACCGGCTTTGGTTCAGCTTCCTAAGTTTCATAGACTGATCTGCTCATTGGAAGCATACATAAGAGGAAAAAATACTCAGAGACGATATTTTAAGTTAGACCAATCAGGTCAGTAATAAAAAAGAAAAAATATTTAGAAAATTAATTTTAGTCTTGTACCTAAGACTCAATACACATTCCAAACATATTCAAGTGTATCTATAAGAGAAAGAATGGGTACTTGGACAGTCTTCCAAATATTCTTCAACGAGAAATGCAAACTTTATTATTAAATTTTATTGTTTTCAAAATCACTACTTATTGTTTTGCATAATTGGTAGCAATGTCATTACAATAGGGTTTTTTTATCCTTCTCACAGCTTTTACTTCTTGTTGCTTCCAGTAAATGAAAAGACCTTCGTAAACTGACACGCATGATGATACTGGCAAATCCCTCAGGATCATTTCTTTTGTGACACCAACAAAACAGAAGTGTGGAGAGATGTCTGAGTAAAGACTTTGTACATCAGCTTCCATGATACGTAAATCAACCCATAAACTGTATATATTCATGTTTCTCTCCCCCTCCCTGCTCTTTGTTCTTTGCTTATTGTATATTTTGCCAATGCAGTAAAACTGCTGGATGACACAAACTTATTCTACCAGACTTTAAGCTGAGCAAGGGCACGATAAAACCACCCTACAATCCAGAGCTCCGTTTAATTTATGTTGCCTCTACCTGAGGCTTGTCACTGTGCTATCAGCATCCATGTCTATCTATTCCACTGCTTTTGATCATCTCAAAGGGCAGGAAGGAGCAAGCGAATGCACAAAAATTTGTCTTTTCCAGAATATCATCAAGACATAAACCCAGATTTAAAGCTGTTAGAGGCTGCCTATTATTGTGCTATCAAATAATGGAGCTCCTTCCTGTGAAGTGCTTCTGGATGTGACTGCATGAGCAATAATGTGACATTACTTGAGTAAACGAGTGGATAAAACAATTGCAATGCTTTCTGTCAGGGCTTTAAGGGCAGCCTGCATGAACTTTGGTCATGCAGTTTCTGCTGCAGCTTGGCACTGTTCTAGCTCTAACATTAATAGATCCCTCTCAGATCTAACAGCCAGATGGTCAGCAGTTGTGAACTACTTACTGAGCCGCTCTTGAAGTTACGCCAGGATATTTGTACACACATTCTTTCTGCAAGCCAGTGCTATAAGGTCACAGGAAGAACAAGGCCAGGAGCGATGTGTCTCATATTTTTGGGGGCATGTGCTGGCCTAACTGGCCACACACAGTTGCTGAGCAGCAAACAGAAGAGGTGGAGATAATAATTCATAACAAGTCAGATATTAATTGAATTTTTGAGTCTTCTTATGTGTGCAAATTGTGCACGAACAGATCCTGATTTTCTGGAATACATTTGTTACTCAGAGTTATTTGCTGACACAGGAAACAGAAACCACAAAAATGTTGGCGGGGCTTACCCTTATTTCTTAAAGGCTAAGCAGAATAGCCATCAACTAGGCACTCACAATGAGGTCTGGTGAAAGAAAAATGGAGTGTAAAGTCAAAATATAGGAAGCTGAAAGATAGAGATAACCATCATAAGAGAGTTTGCAGCCTCTTGACCTCAGCAATATTACCAGCTACATGCCATAACTTGATCTTTGGCATTAAACACTCTGCTGAGTACGTGTTTGCTGTGTTACCATCTTCCTGGATGGTTTTTTTTGCAGCTGTCTTAACCCTTGGGCTGCTGCCATGCTTCTCCTACATCTCTTCCTCTTGACACATATTCCCAGCTCTCAAGGTAAATTTTGGATACAAACCCTCCTGAAAGGAACTTGGAGTTCCTTGCCAGACATTTTACGAATAATTTGAAGATAAAGATATGCCTGTAAGTATATTTGTTCAACCATTTAGATCAACTATTCTCATCCACACTATAATTTCTGCCTGCATCTGCTGCTTTTATCTGAAAACATGCATATGCACAGTTATGTTCTGAAGCACTTACAGTCTGAAGACAGAAGAGGATGGAAGACAATAGGGAACATAACTTCTGTATTTCCTTCTTGGCATGCCTGTGGTTCACGTTAGAACTTCAAGCCTTTGCCTTGAACCTGTAACATCCTGGTTGGTCTCAGACACCTTTTGGGGCCAGTTTGTTAAATAGCTGCAATGATGCCCCTACTCCAGTGGAGCACAAAAGACAGTGCTACTTGCTCACAGTGTCTGCCATTTAGAAACTTGCCACTGCCATAGCTACAAATTTGAAAATCACTTTCAATTTTTATTTCTCACTCCTTTTCTTTCCATATCTGAGAGCATAGACCAATTTTCCACCCACCCTTTCTTTTTTTTTTCAAATGTTGAACTGGAAATTGTTTCAAGTAGCTCCACTTTCAGTGCATATTCCTGGCCTAGCATGAAACTAATGAATAGCTCATTTGTGAGAAGTGTAGGCAGAAGAAATGTGATTGCAGGCAAATTTCACTAGGAACTGAAACAAACGTTCACAGAGAGTATTTTCCGGTGTTCAGTCACACTGGCTAACCATTAATTGATGGGAATAAGTGTCTCTAGTTAAATGCAGTAGCTGAATAACTGAGCTGTATAATACACGTTGCTGTGTTGCACTTAGCATATTGCTTCCACATGTGAGCAGAGAGGCTGTGTGAGAAGCAGCTTCACAGGTGCAGTGCAGGATGGTCTGACAGGTGCAAGAAGCCTTTGAAATCTGTCCCTGTCCTTCTCCCCATCTTTGGTAAACAATCCTAAAACAGAGGGATAACAGTGTGGGAGTTTCTTGTTTATCTGCCCTTTTAGAAAGGATTTAGGGGTTAAAATGGATGAAAAGAATAATACAAGTCAATGTAGTCATATTATTAGAGTATCATACCAGGATATCATCATAGAACAGGTGAATTTTGCCCTCAGAAAATGTCTTTTCAGTTGGTCTGGTCCTTAGGTTGGGTTTGCACAGCAAAAATATGATCCCATTTCCTTACTCAGTCACAGTGAAGCTGCCTTGAAGCCAATTACTGCCTCCTGGTCACTTGTCACTGTTTGTCAGGAATGAGTATGGAAGGCCAGGAAGATCAAATATATTTATACACCCTCTAGAAAGCTTCAGGGCTTTTCCAGTTCTCAGTGTGGTGTCTGTGATTCCATCTTAGGTATGTTGCTATTTGATGATTGATACTATTTAGGACAAAGTTTTCTTCCTTTTCCTTTGTCTGACAATGAATCTACTGTGATGAAGAAACGTGAAAACAGCCACTGAAGCAATGGAAATAAGTTTCTGTGCATAGGGAAAGTGTGTGGTAGTAACTAGAGGCAGTATAGTGTAGCTGTCTGCTTTCTTTTATGATTTTCAGAGAGAGCTAGACTCGTCCTCATGCCAGCTACTAATGTTCTCTGAAGACAGAGCCAGTGGAGTGAGACGTGCTGCTCCCATGCCTCGAGTTATCAACTCCTACTCTTGATCCCTGGGATGCAAGGGAATTTCTAGCATAAACCTTAAGCACTCCCACAAGCCACCAAGTCATCTGAAATGCAGAAATTATTAAGCTTCTTAATTTAGAGACTTTATTTCTTAAGCCTGAATCTCTCTCCAGAAAGTGGGTGAGAAAAGTCAAACATTTATTAGAGTAGTCACTCATCTGACAGAGCTCAGCTTCGCTGTAAATAACTTTTTTCCTTCTCATGAACATTTGCCCACTCTCTCCTCTCCCTGTTTTCGGAAAAACTTTTCTAGAAGTTGAAATTTTAGGAAAAAATAATAATATGTGCAAATTAATAAAGTCTGGAATTTTCATAAAATACATACCTTTCATGGACACAGGCAGGGTGATCCTAAAACAGATTTATCTTACAGAACTTCTGAGCCTGAACCTTGGCTCAGCAAATAAGACATTAGACCACTCTACATCACCTCAGCTTGCTGGGCAAAACACAATCCATGAATTACTTGGAATAGTGCCAGGAAATACAGTATTCCTGGTCTGAAACTAGTATAGATGGCATCAAAGCATTACTGTGAACGTGAAAAAAAAATAAATACAATAAATCTGTCACATAAATACCACCTGTATGACCTTCTGGGATACCTTCCTTGAGTTTTATGCTTGCATATGTAGAACTGCATATTAAACTTCCAGCAGCAATGTGCATGTGTTTTGCTGCTTAGACCTAGCACAGTATTTTCTTTGCCTTGGTCTTTCACCTTAACTTTCCCTTCTTTCTTATTTGTTGCATTTATTTCTCTTCATTTCATTCTTACCTGCTCAGATAGTTACCTGACCCAGTTTTATGACATGGTTTAAAGTAAATCCTGTAATGTAAGTACTCTTTCTTTTCTGTATTCTACTCTGTCATCTGTGTTTTGCTGGGATTTTGGATACCGGGGCTGGCTTTGGTTGAGAGAGCTTTTGTGTCTCTGAGACTTACCCCTAAGTGACTGGGATCGTGCTGTAAGCAACTTTGTTCTCTGCATTCTTGGTGCCCATTATCTCATTGCTTCAAAAGCAGACTTAATTCTTCAACCTCTGAAGATAATTTTGTCTTTAATTATTCACTCAGAAACTCCCACTGAGGTGAATGGGGGAGGGAGAGGGAAGGTCCCTGTATATTTTAAATCAGAAACGTTTGTTTGAAAGATTTCTGGTTTTGCAGTGTTAACTCACACTGGGTAAATATGCACTTAAATGGGAAAGAAGTGATCTCTTAACATTATTGGGTTAAAAAGCCAGCAGAGATTTGTTCTAATGCAAATCCTTCTGCCAGCTCAGCAATATTGGCAATGTCTAAGAACATTAAGAAAAAAAACCAAACATGAACATTAAGGAAGAGAATGATCCTTCCTTCTCTTCCACATTGTAATGATGAATTAAAATTAGAGTTGAAGAAAATCAACAAAAGTTTTTGTTAGTACCCCAGCCCTAGAAAAAGTGTTGGATCATAGGGTGCTTTGGTTCAGCTTTTTATCTGTGTTTTTCTTTGTTTATGAAGCTCCCAATTTTTGTTTAACAGTTGGTAATGAAGTATTGTGCAGGATGCTGACTGCTCAGTGCCGTGGCTGATTTTCCTGCCCTGTCTTGCCCCAAGACTTGCTTACTGATTCATACATTCCATTGTAGGAATGCACCTGGATTTCATCTCTCATTTTCACACTTGAATAGTTTTTTTTCTTTTGCAGGGTAGTGGTTGTTATAATTGCTATGTGACATACAGTCCAAGAGGTCTATCCCAATGTGAAAGTTATATACATCATATTTTCAGGTATAAATTTCTGTTTCTATTATATAAGCCTGTAGTAGTGGGGTTTAAATATTGTTACTACAGGATTTTTGAAAAGAGAACAACTTTCAGAAGGCAAGGAGTAGGGGTTCTTCATTTCAAACAACAACTTTATGGAAACAGCCAGCCAAAACTACAGGAACCTCTGGTCAACAACTGAGACCACACAGCTAAAGAGATTTTAATTTTCAAGCCTCCAATTAACAATCAAAAAGACTGAGGAAATGAGAGTGGTAGAATGAGAGTGTGTGCCCACCTGAAATGTGATACCCCTGCACACTGTGCCATACCTTTGTGCTGTTGTGGCTAATGCCCTTGCCATCCAGAGAGTGCCTCACAGGGGTGATGGTGCTTTTGTCAAGTCTCCTGGTGCCTGTGAAAGAAGTATATACACAGATACACCGTCCCAGGCAAGGCAGTTCTACTGGACAAAGTGTGCCATTGACATACAGGACAGGTGGCAGTTACAAAAACCCATGAATACATTATTTCTTCTCTGCACACACCCACACATGGAAAAGAGAGGGAAACTTGGAAGTACATCTCCTCCAGACAAACCCACAAAGATAAAAATCTGCTACTTTCGATCCAGGAATTTTTTTTTTTTAAACTTGAATAGACGAGGTTAAACTAAAAACATCTCTAAAATAAACAGCTCTAGTGTAAGCAGCTAACAAATGGGCACCATGTCTGTATTCTCTGAAGAATAATGTACAACTACCATTCTAGATGTCCTGAGTGTTTTAATCTGAACCCTAGAGCTGAACTGCTGCGTGGCTCTGAGCAAACCACTGTGGAATAGATTTAACCTGCTCTCTGGCTGGCAATGCTGGGTAGTTATCATCTAGGTGTGAGTGCAGGTAGCTGAGGACAGAGTTAGGCAGGCATGTCTATCTTTTATCCCAAGATGAGGGTACTCTTCTCCTTGCAGACCAGAATCCCAAGGGCTTCCAGTCTTTATAGAACTAATAAAGGACTGGTGTATCAGCCTTACTGCTTGCATGCTTTTTATTTCTATGAATATTTTTTGATGCTTTGGGTTAAAATTAATCCCACGAATAATGTGCATACAGTACTTTAAAACAGCTGCATTTCCTAGACTAGACCCATGTTTTCCTACTATCTATGGCTACCAAAATTATCTTATTATTGATTTGTGGTTATTTGGCTTTGTGGTGTTGAAGAAGAAAGCCTGGCTTTCCATGTGAAAGTCTGGTTTCCTCACAGAGAGCTTGAGTTTTCAAAGTTTTAATGTTACGGTATTCCTGACTGAATGCTTACTCTTTCAAAACCAAGTTTACTTGAATTAATATGCATACCAGTCCCAATATTACTGTAATCAGCTTTTTTAATTTCAGAAAAAATATTTTAATTTATATTTAGAGAAATTTATTGATACTTGAACAGTTCTACTGATGCTAGGAAAGTCCCCAACCTAAAATACATGTCTAAATACTCATACAATTTTTGCTTAAGCAAATATTTTTTCACAGTCAGGCAAAACTTACTAACCAACATTTACTGAGATCAATATATTTTAATTGAATCTAATGGCAGATAGCTTAAACCAACAGATTTTTCACTGAACTAAGTACACTAAATCAATACATTGCCAAAACCTGTGAGATTTGTATAAAAGGTATTTTTATTCTTAGCTAAATTAGTTTTATTGAAACTTATGCATATAAAAAGTTATGAAAACACTGACATTCAGACGCTGCTCATGGCATCAGTACATTCAGAAAACTTCAGACAAACTTACACAAAGCCGTATATAAAGCAGTTAATTTGCTGTAAGTGAAGGAAAAAAAAGGCTCAGGGTTGACTCCTTCTCTTTGCTACAAACTATTTGTCTGATCTTGAGTGAACTCCTTAGAGGACTAATTTAGGCCTGGACTTTCCCAGCTGACACCAGCACAGTAAGGCTGGCTCCTCCCTGCTCAGCCATGCTCCACGTGCAGTCACCTGCTGGAGGTGACTCAGTACATTGATTATGCTGGCAGTGCACAACCAACATGGCCATTTCAGCCAAGTAGCTCGTGTTTGGTGAAATCTGTCATTAGTGGCTGACATTGCAAAATTTGTCAACACAAGAGAGAGTTAGGCACCTCAATACCCATGGAAGTCAGCACACCTCTTATCTGTCCATAGACATAAGGGAGAAAGACAGCAGCACTTCTCCAAAGTGTGTCTTGACTCTAAGCTTTTGGGCTGCGGACCACCTCTGCCTTTCTGCTGAGACAACACATCCCAACAGGGTCTCAGTCACAGTTATTATGAAAGCAAGCTGATTGTAAATATAGAATTGGAAGAATTAGGGACTTAAGTGAGAAATTGATAGCATTTACCCATCTGCTGGATTCCTATTTTCAGCAGGAGATACACGAGAGCATAGACACTACTGTGCGTAGGAGCGATGACACAAAGACAACTGCGTGGGATGGAGGCTGGCACACGGTCATCTGTTGTGGTATTCAGTTACAATTACAGCATAATTATTCTACTAATTGCATGCCCAAGTTTAGTCAATGAATTTGTATTTGTAATTACAGCTTATTGAAATGCACTGTGTTTTCAATGCTTGCCTCTGTTTCCATGTGAGAGTGAAATTTTCTTCTTCCACTCCCCTTGTGTTGATTGCGCATGCAGAAATGCAAAAGATGACCATAACCCACGCAGGCAAGTATGTCAGACCCTTGCAAAAACAGCAGCCAAACTGTAACCATCAGTTCTGTGATCATATCATGGGAGCTTCTGATCTCAGATGCAGCTTTTTTGGCTTCAGAGCCAACACTGTGCAGTGTCAAGGGCCACCCTTGCTCACAGAATCATGCTGGGGGGTGCAGAGCTCCTGCTACTCAAGTTATCTATCATCTGTTGAAAATGGCCTTTCGAAAAGCAGCCTCCATCTTCTGCAAAGATATTTTCCAGCTCCAGATGCAGAAAATTTTGCAACTACCCTAATAACAAACTCTTCCCTGATCTTTTTCATGTGAAGTGGGTAAGTGGAAGCCACTAAAACAAAGTCATTTCTTAAGCAGAAGCATTGACTTTCTCATAATCTACTGGGAAAATACTTCCTTTTCTTTCATAGTGTTTCCCTGTATCCAGCTGAGAAGCATAAGCTAAGTAGTAAGAAAAGGACTTATCCTTTAAGGATGATGCTTTAAATAACGTAAAGCTTTGTTTTTATTTGATAAACCTTCATAAAACCCCCATATTCTTTAAAGTTCTGAAGTGGTTGCCAGGAGTTTCTGTCCCACGAGAAGGTAAGGTGGCAGCCACATGACATATGTGCAGGATTTTATGCATTCTGCAAGAGGTTAGAGAGTCTGTCTCACTTTCAGAGAGATGCCACTGTATTTATAAGATGATCTGTACCAAGGGAGAATCAAACTGAAACTTGCAGCCTGTACATTCTGTAACAGTTTGCTTTAATTAAAATCAGACGTGTTCCTAAGCAGAACTCCACATCAAAACATATTCTTCAAACTTTGGGGAAAACAGATAACAGAGTATTACTTTTTTACTTTTTTTTTTTTTATCCCTAGCTTCCTTTAAGAGTAAAAGAATTGATTGCACAAAAACTTGATGCTGACAACTGGGGAGCTACAGACTCAAAGTTCCTTGAAAACTAAGTAGATGGACTATACTATTTCATTTTCTATGTATCTATTCCCCATGATTTATGATTCCCACAGACCAACATCTGAAAACTCAGGCCAAAATGCTGAAATGAAGAGCAGAGGAAGTAAACAACATTGACATTTCAGAGTAAAACCCTTTCAAGCTCAGTTATCCCTGTTGTTGAGGAAGCTACTGATGTAAGGGAAACTTTTGGAATGAAAGGACAAATAAAAAAGTACCTTTTAGGAGGAGCATGAAGCTGTTGATTTTTTCAAGAAATGTATTTGATATCTCTACTCTTTTTTCATTCAGCAGAGATCTGAAAAGTTATTAACTGGAGAAAGAAAACAAACAAACAAACAAACAAAAAAAACCCACAGAAAACCCACCCCAAAACCACACCCCAAAGTTAACAAATCTCAAACCAAAAGCAAATTTCCACAGATTTCATAGGACATCACAGTTGACAATTTTTATCTGATTGTGGTTTGTTTTCCTCTGCATATTTTTGATCAACAGTGTTTAAAATCTGAGAAAAAAAATCTCATTCAAGTACTGTAAAATAGATGAAAGTATCTGAACAAGGAGGCAGGGCTCATTTTGTCATGTAGCCTTGCCTGTTATACTGTTTAGGTTCCCGCACACTTTGGAATCCTAATTATTTAGCCAGACCATAGACCATATCCTTTAAATAAGTACCAATATCCATTTGACAAGTTCCTTCACAACTTAAGTCAAGTGCCATTACCTATTTAACAAGTAAGTTAATTGAGATGTTGCACACAGCACAATCCCCTTGTAAATTCAATTAATCCCTCACAACTGGCTCAGACTTGGTGCCCTTGAAATCCTTGCACAGAGATTTAGAAAAGGTAGGATATTTAGTGAGGAGATGAAAGGGATGAAGAAATGTCTAGTCCCTCACTTTGGCTAGTTTTTGTAAAATGCTCATTATACTTGACAATTTTATGCATTGCATTGTATAGGATGCACTGTCAGCCTGCGCATCTGAGTATCACATTCGGGCACATGCAGTTTGCATCTGTGTGAGTTGTAGTTAATTACAGTGGTATTGTGTGGATAGATATATGTAGGAAGCTTTGAGATAGAAAATGTAAGTTCAGACTTTGTTAATTATTACTGAAAGATCAGGAGTGCTTTGGTTGACCCAATTTTGTGGGGTTTTCTGGTATGTCTTATTTTTAAGGCTGTCTGTAAGATACAAAGTCTCTACCCCACACATGATGTATTCTGTCTTGTTGGTTAGTCCTAAACAAGGGTTGAAAAGAGAGAAGTCTTGCTAGCACAGAGAATCAGCACTTTTTAATCACCCTGTTTTGTGGTACAATGTGGGCTGGTGAGGTGACCCGCAGCAGGAAGTCAGCACTTTTTGAGTGAGTACCAGCATATTTTTGCATTTGTTTGCTCCAGCCTTCTATTCTCTTTCAAATGGATCGAGTTCCCTTTCTTTGGGTCTTCAGCTTTGTCTATTAGTACATCCCCAAAGAGTATTTTGTCAAACAAAGCAAAACATCTTGAAGACAATTCTAAGTTTCTTGAGAGTTATAGCCCATACTTTGTTTATGTATAGTGATTATTTATTGAGTTAGCACTCCCAAAAGGCAGATCTGGGTACCAGAAAAATGCATTAGATAATTGCTAGTCGGTTTGCTCTCCTGGTATTTTGTGGTATTTTATGCAGTCTTAATGGCATCACCTGAGATTCTTTGGGCACAAAAATATTTCAAAGTGTGGTCTGTGATAAATTTTCAGGAAGTGCTTTTCAAATTCCCATATCAAGAAGCTCCGTTGAAAATTTTCTTATGTCCAGCTTGTTGTTCTGGATAACATACTAACAAATGGCTATACAAATCTTAGAGCCACAAGAAAGACTGAGGAAAGGGATTATGATTATTGTAAACCTAACTCCTACAATGAACAAACGTTTAATCTAAGCATTTAATCTTTCTTTACTGTATTTTGAAAATTAGAAAATAGTTTATCATGTCATGCTTAGAAATATTTTCTTAGGTTTTCTTCTCAGTCAGAGGTTTGCTAAGAATCACATCTCTCTTCAAATATCGCTCTCTTTAGGAACCTTGAGAAGAACTCCTGTATTTAGAATATGTTGATGAGAATAAAACCCCAATGAAAAACTCAAAGGTTCGATAACACCTAACTCACTTCCACTATAAGCAGGTAAATATCTACTATGAAAATGTCAACAGCTACAACTTCAAGAAATAAAATACTATAAGGTTTTCATGTATCCATGACAGAGCAGGCTGTCAGCACCTGAGGGAATCAGGTATTTTTTGAGATCTGATGGCCAAGGAAGGCTAGCTCATCATCTGAGATGGTTTCAGTAAGAACAACCCTGGAATAGCACAATAGATTATTTAGACACCAAACTGATGCTATCAATGATTTTTCATCACTCTATGCTCTACACGCCTCTTTTGGAACCAATGCTGACCACACAGCTTAGTATAATTGAGAGGCTAAGCTCTATTTCCATTTGATATTTTCCTTGCTGTTGTAATGATAATATTCACATACAATAGGAGGAGATAATAATACAAAATCTATATTACTCTCAAACCCATCTTTTGCTGTCTAAATCCATTGTACTCTTTGGGAGCTAGTTAGCTAATTATTAAAACAATATCTAAAAATAATCAACTTCCAGAAAAATTGGCAGGCCAAACTCAGTTCCCATTCATCCCCAGACAGCACCAGTGCATTGTCGTGTATGAGGGAGGATTATAGAAAACAGTGTCAAATTATTACTTTTCAATAGTGGATAATTCATGTGTGGGTTGTAGGAAATAGCCTAATGGCTTTAGACAGCCATTGCACTCTTTACCCCCTCTTTATCTTGTTCTTTACTTGCCAGATTCAAGCACAGCATGTGCTATAGGAGGACCTGGGTATCCTTGCAAGACCTCTTTCATATCTCATTGCAGATAGGATCTGGCAAAGAAGGAGTACCACATTATTTTAACACAAAGACAACTGTCACATTATTTCTCCAGTGGCCAATCACCCTGCAGGGGACAAGTTCATCTATATTGTACCTGCTTAACATACTTCATTAACTCTGTCAATTACCAGCTACCTCAGCACCTTTTCTGTCGGCATTACACAATTTATTCTTTCCATGCCCCAAACAGTACCACAGCTCCTACTGCTTCATAATCCAAGTAAGGAGATATTAATCTTAGAAATGCGTATTAGAACAATTAAAATAGATTTTCAAGATGGTTTATGGCTTGTTTTTTGATGGTGTTCAGCACCCACTACTATTTTTGAATTTTAAATATAAGGGAGAGTTCCCTCTAAAAAGCAGACATACGTCTTTCAGAGGGGACTATATTTTTCTTTGACAGAATTTCCACAGAAGTTCTCACTGCCAAGTATAGCAGCAAGCTTTTCTAGTTTAACATACTCTTTCAAGATAAACTTTAAAGGTAAATAAACAGAGACTTGACTTTAGTCACCTCATTCAGGCTTGCTAGGGTAGGAGCTCAGGAGAATATTTACCCTGGGCTCTTTCTGCAGGCATTGGAAACAGTCTTGCCATTCTGAATAGAAATCCAGCCTACATGAGCCAAACTGTACCCACTGACTTGTGTGACACTCTGCTCCTCATCACAGAGCCTTAGTCAAGTGGCTTTTCATTGAATGTGTCGCTTAGAATATCCTTGTGAGAAGCAGAATTTTTGGTTTTATAGAAACAGTTCAAGAGGCTGGAGTTTCAGGTGGCTGCAATGGCCAGCGGAAAGGTGGGGTTGGATGAGGGGCTAAAATTTGGGGATGGGAGTAAGGTGACATTAAGACTGGGTCTCTAAATGCAGGAATAGGTATGGAACAGGAAGAAGGAGGCTTGAGAGTTCCAGGGCAGCAAAGGTGGGGGAGGCTCCATAGACAGAAGATGTAAAACTAGAAAGAGCATTTGTTTGAGCCAGCACTAAATTTGTGTAATTGTCTACTTGAATGTTATGCTCTGCTTATGATAATCAGCTTCAGTGCATGAGCCCAGATCACCAGAGAAAGGTGCTTGGTGAGGGGGCAGTATTGGGTACAAAAGGGTGACACTCACAACTGCATAATTCCACAATTCCCCACCACCAGTATGGGATAAGAACAGAATCAGAGGGCTGCTCCCCACTTCCCTCCCTTGCCCTCTTCTTTCTCTCTCTCTCTCTTTCTCTCTCTCTCTCTCTCTCTCTCTTTTTTTTTTTTTTTTAAATTTTCCTCTATCTGGAATATGTCAGGTTTCTTCAAAAGACACTTTTGAAACTAAGAAAACCTGTATTTTCACAGAAAAAATCAAACAGTAAGTGACCTAATGCCTGCTACAAAGACATCTGATTAAAGCAAATTCAACATACAGTTCAGAACAGACTAGCATCAAACGTTCTGAAAGGGAACAGATGAACCAAGAAAATTGAAAGTCAATGGAAATCCTAAATACCTCCTGATTACATGGAGTTTTCCCAGTCATTTTTCAAAAGGAGCGAGGGACATCTGATCGCTCAGCTCCTGCTCTAATTAGGTTGAAAGGAAAATCCTACAGAAAAGGGAAGCATGGCTTGAGGTTACCCATTGCAATTGTGGAGTCTGTTGTGAAGTTGACAGTTTCTGCATGATTCAGCTTTCCAAACGAGTATTTCTTCCAACTGAATATTTTTTGCTGCTTCTCCTTTCCTCTTTGTGTTTTCCTTTTTTCTACCTGAATCAGTATGCTTCCTCCAGAGGTAGCTGCTGCATACTTCTGCAGGTATTGATCAGGGCAGTCTCTCTGATCGGCTGGAGGGAAAATGACAATACCTGTCATCTTTTCCCATGCTACAGAATTGTAAAGTGTGAGGTTTCAGTACATCAATTAGCTTCCAAATACTATAACTGCATATAAAGAAATAGCAGATATCTATTGCCATATGCTACACTTGTACCTTCACTACCCTTCAAGACACCTTTGGGGGCATTACAGCATTACAAGTATAGTTGGAATATGTGTATAGCCTAAATATGTAAGGAAGAAGGATCTCCACAGTGAGGATTGTGTCTGCAACAAATGAACATTTTTTTTTTAACACTTCCTTTCTTAATACTGCTGTCTGGGCTAAGATTCCTTTCGATATTGATAGGAAAACCAGTCAAAGTGAATTCTCTAATTGCAGCAAAAAATAAAACCTTGTGATTCTCTGATGTGCCCATAACTTGAATTTTTGAATTAGTGCAGGAAGGGTTTAGGGAGTTGCAATACACCAAACTTCCATTTCTGTAAAAGCTGTTTGTTCACAACCAGGTGGAGTATCTTTTTTTTTTCCTTTCTTTTTTTTTCTGTATTTTTTTTTCTCCCCTTAAATAAAAATGAACGCTGTGCAAACACCAGCTGACTCCTTTTTAATCTGTCAGCACATTCTTTACATCTGTGCATAAACATTATTATCACAAACTCAGAGTGCTACTGCAAAAATTATCAGAGTCCTCAAAATGTACTCTCTGCAGTCTCCATTGGAATACAACTTTAATGTGTTAATGTGAGAACGAGCAAGCTCTAGGATGAAAAAAAAAAAGCTTTTCATTTTAACAGGAGGTTAGTTAGGGTTTCCTTCACTATCATGTGTATGCACAGGGTAAATATTTTGTACTTAGTACAGTATTTTCTCCTAACATATAGTTGGCCTCAATAATGTTTGCTATTGTGTTCACTTAAAATATTAACCATTGATGAAAATACATGGTCTGAGGGAGAATTATACAGGACATGGTGTGTTTTCACACATTTTTAAAGATTACCTTTTAGAATGGAAGGTAATAGCTAGGTATTAGCATGTCTGTATGTAGGAAAAAATCACAGTCATATTTTTCATGTTTATAGGGATGACCTTTTATATTATAGTACAATGCTCTGAAGCACAGTTATTTTAATTGCTTTATGTGCCTATTGAGACCATTCTGCGTGTCACTTTGTTATATATAGCACCAAGTCACATATGTTTGGTCAATGAATCTTTTGCTGCCTTGATATTTATGTTAAACTCTGAGCATGAGTTGTGGAAACACTGTTCTCTGGCTTTTGCTGTTGGTGTCTTTTTGTTGTTTAGGTTTTTACTGTCACTCTATCTATATACCTAATGAGGTGACAGGAAGAATTAAAAATGACAGATTGTTTTGGCTGCAGTGGGGCTGTCTGAGCTGTATTTTCCTGTAACACAGCTCAATAAACCCAGCTTGTGGAAAACCCTGATTGTGATTCATTGCTGCAGCAGGGAGGAAGGGGTCTGGGTGGAGGTTCAGGGAAGAGCAGCAGCCGGGCTGGGCAGCACGGTGGGCACTTGGCACCTCTGGGGATGCACAGGGCTGCTCCGGCCACCGCCTGCCGCTCCCAAACACAGCTCATCAGGAGTTGAGAGGGTTGGCTACGGCACACCTACCTCTCTCCAAACGCTCTGTAACACTGTAGCTTTCACTCCATAATGCACCTTCAGCAGCCCTCAGAGCTGGGGAGCACTGGGAAGGCACTGGTGGCAAAGAGCCATTGCGGGGATGTGGGGCGGCCTCCGTGTCAGCGCCCATAAACGCCTCAGCATCCACCTGCCATTTTGCTGCCATGTCCCTGGTGGAAGAATAAAAGGTAACAGAAGACATTCCTAGGACTGAATGGTTAACTACAGGTGTTAGACTGATAGCTGGTGTAATTAAGAAAAAGGATCTGTCATTTCACAGACGGTGCAGAATAAATTCCAGATATCCATGCGTAATCTTTCAAAGTGTCTTTATCTCCAGAGCCAGAAAGGGTGACCACAGAATACCCTGAACCCAATTATGTACTTTCTGATTATCATATTTTTATTTCTCAAGACACAGGGCTAATAAGAAAGATCAAAAAATGTTTGAACCAGAGTAATTTCAAATGTCAAGAACCAGTTATTCTTACAACAAGATCCCAGGTCTTGGCAATGTAAGCTGTTCTCTGTTTGGTTTGATTCCTCTCGAGAAGTGGAAACAAGGGACTAGGAGATTTAAAGTGACTTTGTACTGTGGAATCAACACGTGCTTTCGAGACCTGCATTTGACACTAGTTTTGAGCTGGTTTGTTTCATTTCGTTTTATTATTTTATTTTATTTTATTTTATTTTATTTTATTTTATTTTATGATTTTAATTTTGGAGTTGGGGATGGTGGAGTGATGTTGGTTTGATTCTTTTTTTTTTTTTTTTTTTTTTTTTTTTAAATATTCTTTCCCTGGGAGAAAACTGCAGAGGAATCTCAGAGAGTTTTTATTCAGATCTTTGGATTGGAATAACCCAATGAGGTAAGAGTCAGCAGGAAGGATGAATCCAAAATAAAAAATCTACATGAGAAATTTACTTTAGGAGGAAAAGGAATGTTCCCAATAAAATGAGCAATAAAAAGGGGGAGGGCAAAGAGTTGAATTCCTCTGCAGCAAGAAATAAAACAAATTTCTGGTTTCCAAATGATTATTTGAAAAAGGATTCAGGGGGCACCTGACTTTATTCTCCTTACAATTCCTCATGTTCAAGGAGCAGTGCACATATGGATGTTAAGGAAAACCATGTGGTTCCCCACAGATGATGTTCTGCACATATAATTTCCTACAGGAGGGAAAACAGCTTCAGCCTGTAGGTCTCTGGTTTTTGGCAACAAAACATAAATGTAGCTGTTGTGCCCTGCTTACTTGAGATGCTGAGCAGCCACAAATTCAGGTGAAGTCAGGGGAGCCATATATACCAACCCTACGTTTTCAGAGGCAGAGCTGGTTTGTTCTTTGCTCCAACTGGCTCACCAAGAGAAGTGCCACAGAGGTGCCAAGTGTTCCACCCTCCCAACCAGGGCTAAAGTGCTGCCTGTGTCAGACAGAGGAACAGGATAATTAAAAGTAACAACTCTATAATGAGACTGGCAGCTTTGCTCCAATCAGGGCATGGGTGAAAAAGAGTAAGTGAGAAAAATTTAATTTGAAGCTTATCCCTAGGCTGGCAATTGAATTCAATAGTTATTTGGGTCTCTGACAAACTAGTCAATTCTGGAAAGGAAAAATGAAGATGGAAAAATACTGCAAGTAATCATGCAAAGCAGAATTCTGAGGGTAGCTTCAAGAGAACAAAACAAAACTGTTTTCACTGAGATCAATCATGTTAGTTTCTGTCTTTTTTTTTTTTGTCTTAATTATCAGTGCCAAGCAGGAATCACAGATTAGACACTATTGAAGCTATTTTTAAGTTTAGCTTATTGAAACCTGTTCTTTTCAATGAATCTGCTCAGAACAAACTTAACTTTTAGATTTTTTGCTATATTGCTCACAGTATCCTGAAAGGAAAGGAGCAGATGTGGATAATTCCTCTCAGGACCAAGATCATTGCAAGGAGTTCAGAGACTCACATGCATACATTAAATTAGGAATTTGAAGGTGGATGGAGAGGATCTATTCCTTGATTATGCAAAAAATTTGCTGCTCAGGGTTTTTTCCCAAAACTCTTTGGATTCAGGAGTCCTTTTTTCATTGTGAGGGGATGACAGGCTAAAGACTCCTCTTGCTCTAATGTCATTTGAATCAGGGTATGGTTTTAGGAAATTACATGCCTGGGCATTTAGATTAAAGTTTCACCCAGAAAATGCTGTATCAGGGTGAGGAGGGATTTTGGACCATGCCTCCTGGCAAGGTGGCAACCCAGGTAAAATATCTCATGACAGCTGGCCATGGTCTGTCTGTCAGGTAGTTTGTGTGGGAGGGAGAAGTAGAAGGATCAGGAAAAGAGGAACATATTCTTTGAAGGTCATTTGTTTTAATCTCAATTTAATCTACTCTAGGTTTAATAATAAGGGCTCGGGAAAGAAAAGGTATTAGAAATAGAGAGGAGAAAGACAGGCAGAAAGAAAAATAGGATGAGACATATTGGGGAACAGTGGAAAATATGAAGACAAAAACTAGACCTGATCCAAAATATAAAGCAAGCATAGCAAGTTGCAAAGTGATACAAAATAAGATACAAGAAAGGAAGATAGAAAAAAAATCTGAATTACCATGCATGTTGTACGCTTCTACGCCGTTCTGCGTGTGTCTTTAATCTCTTCACGTCCATAAAATACCCACATTTTGAAAAAATACACTTTTAAGAAGCTATGGTACACTGAATGCTAACCTTCCTTTGTAGTTGTGCTTTAAGAGAATAATTCTTTGTCTCTGTTAGTTGTTATGACAGACAAATAAAAATGGATCTGTGGAGCAAACCAGTGTGCATTAAACAGCATTATACACACTTCAGTCAGATCTGCCCAGAAAAGTTGTAGTCCAGCCCTGTGGGCCACATGGCCATTCCTAGTTGGAGTGCACAATGTTCTTACAGGGTCTATCCCTCTTTAGCTTCTTCTGAATAAAGCTGGCTTGAGTGATCCAGATCCACTGAATGCTGTAAAGCAGTGAGGCACAGTAAGTGAGAACATCAAGACTCACGTGCCAAGACTTCCTACAAGAAGTTAAATAAATATTTGTATCCTTTCCAGGGTACAGCTTGTATAGCGGTCAGTAAACCCCAAATTCTATGGTTTTGTAGAAACCTACTTCATGTTACATCTTGATACTTATTCAAGGTCTACATTATGCTTGCATAGCATAGGTTCCAAAAAGTTGGTGTATTATTAATGAGATCGTGGAAATGCTCTAGAATCAGCTTTCATCTAAATGAAAGTGATGGTGTTTATCTGTACCCTTTGTATTCATTGTTGTCTTGAGTGCACAGTGCTTCTTGCTGGTATCTCTGTTATTCATTTGCTGACTAATCTCTTCACCTGATCAGTGATTGTACGATCAACTGATGGATTGTAACTCTCAATCTATAACCTTTAGGCACAGTTACATCATGGCTAAATAAAACACAGATGCAAAAATAATTAACAAGGTCTGATACTGGTATTTCCTTTCTGGCAAATAGTTTCAGCAAAACTTATATTTGACAACTAGAAGCAGTATTTTTAGAGAAAAGCATAAATGGGAGATGAATATACAATTTTAACTTCTTAATACAGATTATATAGGAAGAAATAGTAAGTTACTTTGCAGAAATCAACAGCTTTTTCAATTGGATTGCTTCTGTCACTGCACGGACACAGTCTTGTTTGATGTCTTCCTACCATTTGTCTTGCATGGAGTCTTTTATCTAAATCCAAAGCAATGCAGTCGTCACTGCTGCAATTCAATAATGGCTCCACAGGAGCTGTCATCCCCAGTTTGCTATTCATCTTATAAAGCCTTTGAGTTTTCAAAGTATCCACTAAAGTTGGTATTTCAATGCTGTGGACAGATCACTTAAGGTTCTTTTGTATTTTCAAAACAGGTTTAAATTGAGGATGGACAGATATTGAAATGCCCAACTTATTGTACCTAGGTGCCAAAAGAGATGATGGAAATGTCAAAAGGTAATTGGATAATCACACCCACCTCCCAGCTGAAAATGTGTGACTTTGTGCGCTTGAATGACACTTCAACTCAATACTGGCATTGCCTGTGGGGAATGAGCCCCTTGGAACAAAGGGGAAAAAAAGACAAAGATGGAAAAAAAAATTTGAACTAGCCACTAGCAGCCCCAGGAAGTGAAAAATTATTATGTGATAACAACATGAAGTATAAGGCAAGAGAGAACTTATATAATTTCTACTGAAGTATAAGATGCCCTTTATTCCATTTGATATAGACTTAGAAAGCAGGGGTCATTTTGAACTTGAACGTTAGTGTCTGAAGGAACTCACATTTATCATTTTTCAAGACCCTGGATGCTAGGCAGCTGGATTTAGAGCCCTCTTCTGAGGTTTAGGTGGGAGTTTGGAGGGTTGTTTTTGGTTGGGATTTTCTTGCAGATGCCATTTTACCTGGACCAGTCTGAACGTGTATTTTAACTGTTGGCCTTTTACTTTTTTGTTTGTTTGTTTTCAATGAAAGCATAACCATCTTTGGGGAGTAACCTGAAATAATTTAGTACAGAAAAAGAGATTGACCGTATTTTTTGAGAGTGAAAATTAGCTTGGATAAGAAAGTAGTATTCTTACCCGAGCTCAAGTTTAGCTAGGATGCTAAATTTATATATAGCCTTTTCTTACCAGAAATACCAGTTTACTCAGTTTACTATACACAGATTGGAGTTTTACCTGAAGAAAATAGTCTCTGTGGGAATAACTCACATTGAAAGTATTGAAGGAAAAAAGCTTCCACTGTCAGAACCAATGCTACTTCCATAAGTACCAAATCCATCTGTATTGAAAAGCAAAGAAAAATATTTCACTTAAGATTTCCTAAATCCAGCCCTATGAATTTATGAGCCTGCCTTCATTTCAGGGCTGTTTGGCACAACTACAGTATGTTGTCCCCTGTTGCCCTTCTGGGGACAAGTAACATAAATTGCTTACTGTGTGTTTTCCCTGAGTACTGCTACATTCAGTGGCCTGCAAGAGTATTGGAACATGGCCATACAGAAGAGTTTGCCTTGTCCCTACCCTCTAGGACAGGAGAGGTGCAGATGAATGATTTGAAGGCAGTGTCTGAGCTACTGACCAGTTCTGACCTTGACAGTCCTAGTGCTGCCAGGGAGATCTGCAGGCTCGTGCCAGCGCCCTGTATTGATCTGCAGAGGTCCTGGGAGGCTCTGGAGATGCAGCTCAGAGTGGGGAGGATTTCTTAATACAATCAAAATACAGCCTTCCTCTGCCTCTGTATTTTGCTGTCTCCCTTCCCTGAGCTAAATTGTACCAATTTCCCTGCCCAGAGCTCATCGCAGCGGCAGAACCGTGACTCACCTGGTAGTTTCTGAGACAGTCAGGCATTCCCCTCTAAATCTCTTCATCCCCTTCAGCCTATTTTTAAATGCTTGGCTGCTATTCTTAAGTGCTGGTATTGAACAAAATGTAAATATAGTGCAACCTCTGGTTTTAACCTTGGCCTCAATCCACTTTTATTCTAGTTAAATGTAATAAACAACAAAGGTAACATAAAGATGCATATTCTTTTTCTAAAAAATATGTTTATAATGATTTAAAATACATGAGTCAGCTAAGCATTTAAAAGTAAAATATAGACATAAAATTATTCAGACAGGGTGATATAATATAGAATTTAAATTGGGCATATTTTAGCAGCCCTGGGAAACCTTACCCCAGAGCTAATAATGTAATAGATCTATCTCACCAACATCTTGGAACTTGCAACACAGTTTTATCCACAAAGGAGAGTTCTCTGGCCTACTTTATTAAATACCTTAGAGAACTTCGCCTGTAAGATTACATATGAACAATGCAATTGATTAAAATACCTGTTCTTCTTTTTCCTGTTGAAATTTTAGCCAGTTTCTATAAAAAAGAAAAAAAAAAACAAACTAGCAAAACACAAAGTATAAACAAATCCAACAGGCTAAATAAACATAATTCAACAAACATTTCATCAAACAGGTATACAGGGAAAACATCCCACTTTTTTTTTTTTTGCCATCGCTTGTAAACTCATATGGTGCCTGTCTCTTTTGCTGTGCTGCATTGGGCAAGTTGGGTTCTTGATCAGGAGTATTTTTTCAAATCTGATGCAGAGCTGTGGATATAACTGGAAAGTTACCCATTAAATACAGTCCCAATAAATAAAAATGAGTAAAAATGAAACAGTCTTGTTATTTCTTATAAATGAAAACCACTTAACTTTGTTTAACAAATCTTAATATGCCAAATGTAATTACAAGTCATTGCAAATGGATACAGACAAAGGTTGAAGCTATATCATCTTGTAATTTACCTGTGATGGACATGGATATTTTGGTGACTCTTATTTAGAAATGGTTTACAGTAACACACCACTCTTGGAGGTGTAAGTATTTAAATATATTCACTAAATAGGATTTTACATGAAGTCAAAGTAGTTAAAGAGATCTCAATATAGTCATGCTAATTTATATGTGTATTTGAAGTTTCTGCTAAGATTCAGTTATACATTCTAGCATTTACCTTGGAGTTTTTATGTAATTCTGTTTGATCTGAGAATTTAGGATCATTCCACTTAGTGGAAGATACTAGATATTCAACAATAATAATTACTATTTTAAAATTAGGCCATTTATGTAAGTAGTAGGTTGCAGAGCTGGCAATTAATGCTAGGCAGCCATTTTTGCAAAGTGGTATAAAGAATATCCCCAAATTACTTTACTTCCCTTCTCTGGTGCTGCCTACCTGCCGAGATCACAAAAAACAAATTGATACACACGAAAAATGTAGAAGTCTATCCCAGAAAACAAAAGAAGGAAATTCACACAACTGACTAGGCCATGCCAAAATCCAAATGTAGACAACTAAGCTGCCACAACAAAAATATCTAATTAACCTGTAACTCCTTCCCTGTAAGTATATATGTGCTAATGTGATAAAAGACTCTACCATGAAAAACAAATGAATCAGATGAAATTTCCATGAGTCTATTGTCATAGGCAATCCAATTTGGAAAGAGAGATGAAGGCATTTGACCTGACATTAATAACATTAATTTACCAGTAGCTGATGGGGAAAAAAACCCCAAAGTAAAACAATCTATGAACTCAAGACATGAAGAAATGACTGAAGGTAAGGGTTTGTATTTGTGTTCATGTGTGTGGGCAGTTTGTTCAGGGAGAGGAGGTCAATTATGAAGCAAAACAGTCAATAAGTGAGTGTGCCTTAGAAGGCCACACAAATATCCATACCAAAGAAAGACACAAAAGAATGCTTAACCTGGAAATAATGAAAAAATGCTGGAATTCCTTGTACATATTAGAATCATACACTCATAGAATCATTTAGGTTAGGGAGGAGCTCTGAGATCATCGAGTGCTACCATTAACTCAGCTCTGCCAAGTCCACCACTAACCTGTGTCCCTGAGCTCCATATCTGCATATCTTTCAAATATCCCAGGGACAGTGACTCCCCAACTTCCCTAGGCAGCCTGTTCCAATGCTTGATAACCCTTTTAGTTATGAAAATTTCCATAATATCCAACTTAAGCTTCCCCTGGTGCAACTTGAGACCACTTCACCTTGTCTTATGGCTTGTTAGCTGGGAGAGGAGACCCTCACCTCATTACCTCTTTTCAGGCAGCTGTAGAGTGATAAGGTCCCCCAGGAGCCTCCTCTTCTCCAAGTTGAACAACCCCAGCTCTGTCACTCCTCAAAAGGCTTGTGCTCCATATCCTTCATCAGGTTCATTGCTCTTCTTTGGACATAGTCTATTATATTATCAATAGATGATAAATGTAATTTATATAATTTATATAATTTATATAGAAGGTAAGATTACAAAACCTTATAGACAAATAACATAAAATGAGAAACTATAACTCTTTTCACTCTGAGTGGGAAACTCTAGTATGGGCAGGGCTAGACAGACTAAAAGAAAAGGCCATCAGGGACAGACCGTGGTGTATATAACTTTGTTAGAGGTGTTTATACCTCGAGGAAGGCTGTTGATATGACAACTCCCATGACCAAGGGTTGCTGGGATGTGTTCACAGGAGGAACCTTCCCTCTGGTGTGGAAGGAACTGCCAAGGAAATGTCATGGACTACTTCAGCCTAAGACAGAACGAAGCTACAGTCTGGGGGCTTTGGAAGGAAAATAGTGATTTTTTTTTCTCTGAGGTATCTCAGAATATTTTGTAACCTCAAAACAAAAGGAAGGTACTTCTAAAACAGAAAATAATTTGGACACCTTACATTAAGTTTGGAATAATTTTTTGTTTACATAGTTTAACAGAGGAAAAACTTTAATGTTATTTGAAATCCTTAGAAGTTTGAATGATTTTTCATCAAGAATTCTGCATTTTTTTCCATAGTAGCTAGTGTGGGGCTATGATCGGGATTTGTGCTGAAAACAGTGTTGATAACAAGGGTTGTTTTAGCAATTGCTGAGCAGGGCTGACACAAAGCCAAAGCTATTTCTGCTTCCCACTCCACCCCACCGGTGAGAAGGCTGGGGATACACAAGAAATTGCGAGGGGACAAAGCTGGGACAGCTGATCCCAGCCGGCCTAACGGATATTTCATAACCTGTGGCTATTCCACAGCCTGTGGCATATTGTTCAGCATATAAAGCTGGAGAAAGAAGAAGAAAGGCGGAACATTTGGAGGGGTGGCGTTTGTCTTCCCAAGCCACCATCACATGAGGTGGAGTCCTGCTCTCTTGAAGATGGCTGAACATCAGCTTGTCAAAATGTTGTGGTAAGTGAATTCCTTGTTTAGCTCTGCTCAGGGCGTGGCTTTTACTCTACCTGTTAAATTGTCTTTACCTCAGCCTATGAGTTTTCTTGCTGGTGCTCTTTCAATTCTCTCTCCCTTCCCACCGAGGGGAGTGAGTGAGAGCCTGTGTGAGGCTTAGTTGCTGACCGGGATTAAACCACAACAACATTATGATGAAAACTATTTTTAAAATTATGTTCTTTACATTTTTTCTTATTGAGAAGACAGGTTTAGCATGAGGGGAAATGACAAAGATCTAAAGGAGTCTATAGAAAAACCAACCCAAAGCAAATGGCAGCAAAGCCCTCTGCTCTGCAGCTGGGCTACTGAAATATAAAGCAAATATCCAAAACTATAACTTTGGTTTGGGGGAGGGTTTAGTGACCTTCTTACATGAAAATGTTTGAAATGGGTCTAGTGTTTTATCACAAGTTACTTTGCATCAGAGTGATTCATCCCTGTTCAGGTCCAGCACTGATCTCTAGGTCTCTTCCCATACTAATCAGTTTTGTAATCTTGTTGGGGTTCTGTCAAAAAACCCCAAAACTCCCAGCTGAGAGGGTGAAAAGCTGAGGCAGGAGGCAATGGACTGTAATAGTAGCTGAGGCTAGAGACAGCATCCCATACGTCAACTTCTTTGGAGTAATGGAAAATACACACCCCAAGAGTAGGAAAAGAATGAGTAACAATAACCTCCCCACCAATACTATATTGGCAGATCTTGGGTTAGATGACTAAGTATGTTTCCTCTTCATATTTAAGGTTTTGAAAGTTAATGACTTCTTTGCCTTTATTTGATTGATGAGAGTTATACAATTCAAAACTGGGGCAAGACAGTTATTTAAAGTAATATCCCAGGGTAATGAAATGGGACAGTTTCATAGCCTGCAGTTTAGCAGGAAAGCTTGTACACAAACTCATACACATACAAAATCAATGCACACGCAGACACAATTAGTTTGTAACTATGATTTACTCTATCTTTCTTTTTTTCTTCACATTGCCCAAACCAAGGACACTCTTGTCTCTTTCAGAAATGAAACTCAGATTTCATATGCTTATAGGTTCCAAAACTGGAACATTCATTTTGCTTCTGGCACTACCTTTATGCACAGGGCCCATTGAAATAACCATGACTCCTGAGGTCAACAGCACCATCAGGCCCTGAGGTGACCTGTTTGGTCTCTCCTTTTGCTGGATATTTTTCTGTATCACTGGCATTACAACACAACTGTCCCTCTTGCTCCCAATGCCATGTGCAAAATGTCAGATAAAATAAATATTTTGGGTCTTGGAGCAGGAGTACCCTGTCTCTGGACTGGAGTCAGGAAGAGTATCTCTTAAGTGAGATATAGCAAAAAGGTAGCTCCTTTACAAAGTACGTTCCTCTACTATATTGTTTTTGCTGCCTGATTTTGTTCCTGGACCATTTTACTCTGCAACCTACAGTTGCTTGACAGAGGGTCTATACAGAAAGCAGATTGCAGGATTTTGCCATTGCTTTCTGAAGGTGCACAAAAGCCAAGCAAAATATTAATGAATTGTATTGTTGGCACGTATGGTATTCATCTCACTGTCTGACACATTTCCACAGATGTTGGAAAATAGACATAAAATAAAATCAGCCTGGTTGTGGTCATTAATCTGACGTTACAGCTTCAGATACTGATAAACCATGAGAGTACAAAAATGCCTTGTTTGTGAAAAAGCACTAGGTACACAAAAACTGAGCATAATCTAGAGGTTTTGTGATGGATAATGCTGCAGAAGAAGAAAACTCCCAAGAGTTACAGTTTTTCTGGCAAATGTGTGATTTCAGATCACTTCCTTGTGCCATAAGATGCCCATGACATCACTGGTGACACTCAGCTTCCCACTGCCCTTGTCCAAGGATTCCATTGTATGTGCAGCTGCACACATCCAGGCTGACGCTCTGGCTTTATCATTGCTTACAATGCACACGCATTCCCTCTCAGCCCCAGCTGTAATATTTACACAACAGATTGAATTAGAATATTTGCAGGGAGCCTGTTATGAATACCTCTTCAGATAATTTTTGTGGAAAAACTTTTGTTTGCTGATTAGCTAGATAATAGCCTTCAGTTCCGTATTTTGGGGTGAGGTTATCCACAGACTGAAAAGGTGGTGGAGAATGGATACACCCACATGAGATGCCTACATAGTGGAATATTCCCTCTGCACTCTGAAGTGCCAAAGCAGAAGCCAGCTCCAGGGCAGGAGCTGTGTAACTGTGCTGGCACAGTTCTCAGCTCGAGACAAAAGGTCCTGCTAAAGATGTTGTAAGGTAATGCATGCAGACCTTATCCTTTTAGATTTAAAACATAACTTTTTAAATAATACAAGCCAAAGAAGAAAGTGAAAATGATAGACTCGCCCTTCAGTCGTGTTGTAAATTTTGTACATGACTGAACTTGGAGTGCTACTCGCAATTCCTTCTATTTCTTGGCAGTTGTTTCTTGACTCTTAAAGGTCTGCTCCTAGTCTCAGGTCTCAGATTTAATTGTTTGTAATTATAATTAGAATGTAAGATCCTCATCTTCCTGTGTGTTCACGAAGCCAGGAACACCTCTGATCACAGAAAACTCCTACAAAAAGATAATTATGTTTTTAAGGAAATGGATAAAGGAAAAAAAACCTACTCCCAGGATGAAACCTTGTGCAGTCTTGAGTAAATGATAAATTGGGGCTTAATACCAGGGGAAATAATGTCAGATTTTAACAAGACTGGTGAAGCACAAGGAGTTTAATACAGGAAGGCTACATGTAAAAAAAACCCTAACAAAAACAACAAAACCTAAAATCCTGTGTTTGAGACAAGTGCCCTGATTTGTTGCCTGAAATTCACCCAAGTGCATAGGCACCTGTCCAAAGCCTCTACAAAATCTCTTGTTTCCAAAGCTTATGCAACATCCAAGCAGTGCCCAGCCTTTATGCATGTCTCTGGGAGAAAACTATGGAGGTTTGCAATTGCCTTTAGTGGCAGCAGAACAGTGACATTTTAAAAACACGTATTACTTTTCCCCCTGCAAACTCCACTCCCTCCATAAAATGTAGCAAGTGGTTCAAATTATCTACTTTTTCTGTCCTCTCTCAGGTCGTGCAGGGGAGCCATGCTGAGAATCATGTTTTCAGCACACAGAACACAAAAAATTAAAATATACTGAGGGTGCTTTCAGGGAATATCTTTAGTCATCAGGCAGCTTTAGGTTATTTGATCAGCTACACCTGGGTTTTGACTTCATGTAGAAACTTAAACAAATATTTTTGTCAGCAGAGAAGATGCCTTCAGTAACAAAAGGCACATTTGATGCATGCTCCTTTTCCTCTATGTTCCAATTTTTTATGTCAAAGCCATACAGTCAGAAGATCTGGATATCCTTTCTTCAGATTTTCAGCTAACTGCAGTATGAAAATAATGCTATGCCAAGATTATCCGTACTGAAGATATGGTGTGATGAAAGCTGGTTCTGTAAAAAGATTTCTTAGGAAATGGCACTCTGCAAACTTTAACAGATCTCTAGAACATCCTGTGTCAAACACAGTGTGCCGAGATTTTGCTCCCCCCTCCCAAAATATGGCTACTGTTAACCGTCTGAGTGGTAATTTCAGTGTTTTTTCTTCTCTTTCATCAGCTGAATGTCAAGATGATGTCTATATTTCATGTATATAAAGCAAATGGGGAAATGTTCTCTGTGGATACTTTTCCTGCTTTTTAATAAATTCTTTCTTTTGCCTGAAGAGAATTAGAAGCTGGCTTTTGACCTCCATTAATTTTTTTTAATTTAATATTTCTCTGTGTGCATTAAAAATCATTATTAACCATACTTTGCACAGCAACATTTCCTTTTCCTCTAGTGCTTTCTCATTTGCTGCAGCAGGTACCCTTTAAGAACAGATTAGAAAAAGCAAAGGGAATAAATAGAGGAAGTCTGGGCCCATATACCACGTCTTCCCCAAATACAAAGAGAGTGTCAGCATGTCTCTGTCTATCAGGCTGCTTTATAACTGACTGCTTCTCAAAGCAGAGCTATAATTATGAACTCAGGGTTGTTTGACAGCTTTCTAAAGGCAAATAGCACCATTTAAAATCCTGTAAGTTAAAAGTGATCAGAAGTGTTCTCTGACGGTGGTATCCTGGGTAGCTATTGCATGTGCAGATGTTCAGGCAGGCTGTGCTCACTTCAATCACCTTGGTTTCTGCAGGGATGCTTCTAGGGCCAGGTAAAGTCCCTTTAAGTGGCATCCTCAAAATCCCGCCTTTAGTATCGCAATTCTAGCAGCAGATCTTCCAATTTATCCCCTAACGAGCAATTCAGCTCCAAAGGTGGAAGCGACTCTAAGCTTTGAGCGCATCCTGAAGTCAAGCCGTATTTACCAACATGGAACGGCAGCAACAAGCCACCAAACTCGGTGTTTCGTAAGACGGGTAGCTCATGCAGGTCCGGCAGCCGCCTGTTAATCTGGTCCAGAGGGAAATGATTTGTTTGCTGCTTGAGGAAGGGAACAAGCGGCGAGAGGAGGCGATGCGCTGCGCTCCGCAGGCAGGGACAACTGGACCCTCTAGCGGGGCGGCCCGAGCACTGCAGCGGCCGGGCGGGCACGGGCGGGCACGGGCTCCACACACCCGCCGCAAGGCTGAGAAATAAACAGCTCCTGCTCTTGAGGATGGACAGGAAAGATTGAAAAAGAAAAAAGTCAACCCTCCTACTTTTCACTCCCTTTGTGCTTCTAGAGGCACGGTGTCTATTTTGCCTTGTCAATGCCTGCTCTTTTCTCTAGAGGCTTCGTGAGTATTGTACAATGCCAAGCACAGCTATTGGCACTTCACAAAGAATCTGGAATAATGGGTAAAAAGAATATGCCCCTAGCCATGCAAAAAGACAATTGCTGCTTCTGGTACAATGTACATCAATGATTTTAATATCTCTCTCTCTCCCTCTTTTTGTTGTTGTTGTTGTTGTTGTTGTTGTTGTTGTTTTGTTTTGTTCTTGTTTTCCTACATATTTTTAATGTTACTCTGCATATTTCCAAGTGAAGTATGCCTGAACCCTTCGGCAACAAACTTGTCTGTTCTTGGTTTTCCGGGCCCCTTAGAAGCAGTCTATGGGCTGAAAATCCTTATTTACGTTTTTACCACATAGATTGTTTGGATTCAGATAGTTAACGACTGGGAAATAGTTGAGAAGTATTTAATGGAATTCAGCAACAATAAAGGATAATTTTGCATGAATGTTTTCATAAAGGTTATTTTCTGAGGAAATGGGTTCAGGGTACTTTTTCATAGAAGAAATGGAAAATACAGAAATGAATAGAATAAAGTAAGGAAGTGAAAATCATGTTCAGAATTAACACATCCCTTGCCTCTTTTCAAAAAGCTCTTTTATTCTGTTCCTTCCTGGAACACCTCCTTTTTTATTTGTGACCACTGGTTTCGCCCACATCCTTCAGCATTTGAACACATGCTTTTTATTTCTCTGTTCTTATAACATTTTCCTTAGCATTAGGTAAAGTTAGAGATACTTAAAGTTAGCTACTAACATCAGTAGCTAAAAAACTAAAAAAATAGGAGATAACTTTGCTCACACCAGAGAAACTTGCATCGAAACAGGCAGTACACACATGATTCTCCAAAATAAAAAGTCTTGTTTTAGCTGACCAGTAAAATAGCCCCTAGGTTTTCATGTCAGTTTTGTTGGCTGCCTCAAGAGCATATTTCAATCAGACACTTATGGGGTTTTGCTCTTATTGTGGCTCCTTAAGACTAACATTTTTCAAAGATTATGAGATATGATGAAAAAAGGCAATGAATCTAATCTTATGACAAAACTTATGTGTAACAAATTATCCCCCAAGAGCTGGTACTAAAGTCAGCTTAGTGTTTCAGAAAACACAAAATAAAGGCATTCAGTGCTCATTAAAGTGTCTGCTTCAGCCTTGTAACATGCAGCTTGTGAAAAAAATTTTATTTCCCCTCCATTGAACTCAGAGCAGGACACAGGGAAACTGGAGGCATCTGAAGCCTGCAGAATGCCTAATTTTTATAGACTATTGTAAGCTCAAAATGATCAGTTAATAATGCATTTACTCCCAAATGCATCCAGTAGATGCATGTTACTGGAGCACCTCTTCAGGAGCAACAGCACATATCATAGCTCTTTCTATACATGAGGCCTTCTGAAGGAGGAAAAAAGTGGAAGAATGCAATGCTAAAGCCAGATATTTGTCAAATTAGCCATAGAAAACTTTGGGTTTTCAAGACAATGAATATGAAGTAAAAATAATGTGAATTATGATGTGATTATAATTTGAATAACATGAATATAGAAAGGGATGTGGTGTGACAAACAGATGAGTAAATATCTTAACAGGTGAATGGCATAAATTTAGTGATATAATAGGTCTGGTTCAAGCCAGACTTCAGTGATCCATTTTGCTGTGTCTATCTCAAATGTTTGAGAACACACACATATACATACACACACACACTTGTGAAAGTGTCTTCTAAGAAGAGAGGTGCTACAAAAAAAAAAATCAAATCTGAATGCAGGTTTATGTATCAGTCTACTTAACCATTTATATTTCCCCATTTGATCTTGTCCCTAAGTTTTGTTTATGTCAGAGAATATACACATGAATGGTCTGTGATTTTCTCATTAGACACTAAGGTCATGATGGTCTCCATGAAATGACTGTCACACACTAATTTTTTTACAAATCACACCATGATAAACTGTAATGATGCTTTTTAAGATGTCATGGTATGATATGTTAACACATATCTTGGCAAATCTAAATGGCAGTGTCATTGGCAAGACACTTCATAACAGCAACTCTGTACTGTCAGAGGATCATGCCTTCCTTCCTCCCTCCTTCCCTTATCTCTTTTCTTCTTACTACAGGTACTCCCATATAACTTTTAGCACCTTCCAAACCAGAGCATTAATACTCCCAAAGCATTTTACTGCTGAGCGACTTCACAGTACAGGTGCAGCTCTCTGATAGGGAACCCTTTAAATGAAGATCTGTAAGTCTGAGGCAAACTGTATTATTTGGAAGAAAAATAGAAATAAATAGAAAAAGAGCAGGTTTTAAAATGTGTTTGGTTACATCGTGGATTCCAGCCAGATGATTCATTGTCTCCATTTTTGCTTCTGTAATTCCCGCAATTGCGCCAAATATCTGAAAACCACTTCGTTCTGGTTTTATACACATAAAAGGGATTGTCTCTCTAAGGAATCCTTTTTGTTTCAAGAAATCACACTAAAGCTTAATATTAGTAGTTATTGAAACACTTCTGAGTCTAGTTAAATCACAGAGCAAAAGAATTCAATGTCTCATCTATAAGAGATAGCTCTGAACTGAAGCAACTGAAGATATATTCTACAGCTGTTGAGAAAAGATCTGACATCAGTCCAAGATCAAATTAGAGATAACATCATATCTGTATAGGGAAATAAAAGAAATACAAATCCTTGAAGGGCAGGTGTAAATTGGATAAGCCCAGATCCTGTAAGACTAAGAGAAAGGAAGAGCTATTCAAAGTCAAGAGCCAAAATTTAGGGTTTGTATACCAGAAAAACTATCATCATGTTATATATCCTAACCACATGTGAGACAACATTACTTGGGAAGATTTGATTTCAGTGTTTAGTCAAAGAGCTGATATATTCAAAAAGACAAAAATAAGAAGAAATTCAAGTGTAACACTGAATCAAACTTACAATTGTAGGAATATAGAAGTTATGGGTAGGACAAAGTACTATTGTGAACTGTATATGTGAAAATGAAACTAGGAAATCTGTCTTTTGTGGACAAATCAAAGCCAATGCTAGACATCACATGTACCATCACCGGTATGCATGTAAATTTTAGTCCTATATGTCTACAATAGTGTTGTTTGTGTGTTTAGAAGCAAATTAATCTATAAATTGGGACAGTAAACTAGAGAAGCCAATAAGATAGAAGCCTGAAACTCAGAATAAAAATAAATCACTTTTCTTATTCTGTAACAGATAGAAATCCTGGAAGGGTAGAAGAAATGCAAGGGTCCTGCTGTGAGCATGAGGCAGGCTCCACAGATATCTGATGAAGGTAATGCTAGTATACTAATGAACCATTTGTGCCTGAAGGACTGATTTTGGAAAAGTTAATGTTGTTTATTATATTTAGCAGAACTCTATAAAGCCTGTAAGGATTCTGCTGACACTGAGTAGAGGATCTCAGCATCTTTGCTCTATTCATGTATTCATAAATCCACTGTTGAGACTAAAACAAATCACATACCTGAAAAAGCTCCATGAGCTTTTTTTGCAACTGGATGGGAGGATCGGTGGTGCCTGTCTGTTGTTTTGTTTAATCTGTTCATGACAACTTACAGTGCTGGCAGCTGCAACACACTAATTTCATGAAACCTGGGTTCATAAAAGGTTTCACATTTATCTATAACATTTCAATAATTAAAACAATTTATTTTAGAATATTTCTATACTATTCAACTCAAGTCGGATCTTCCTTGGATTCTAACAAGACATCAATAAGCTGGAAATCCTTCCCCACTTGGTACCATACCAATAGCATAATTTTTCTATATTTCTAGACACTAGTGATATAAACATTGAGTGATGTTGGACTGAGAATACGTCTTATAGGAAGTATAACAATAATATGGCAATAAACAAATGACATTTCCTCAAAAATACCCATCTTCTCTAGATCCTGTGAATACCCTTATCCCTGGAAATAAGTAGAAGGACCACTTAAGAAGATGAAAAACTCTGGTCAAACTTCTTGGTATGTCCAGTAAGTAGCTTTTCTATTACACTCAATAAGAGACTACTTTTCTTACATGGTTTGCCTTCGAATACTGGTATCTTTAATGAATTCTATCTTCTTACATCATAGAATTGTTTAGGTTAGGAAAGGCCTCTAAGATGGATCTAGTTGAACCGTTAACCCAGCACTGCCAAGTCCACCACCACATTACGTCCCTAAGTGCTACATCTACACATCCTTTAAATATCTCTAGGGATAGTCACTCTACCACTTCCCTGTGCACCCTGTTCCAGTGCTTGAGAGCCCTTTCAGTGAAGAAGTTTTTCCTGATATCCAATCTAAACTTCCCATGGTGCAGTTTGAGGCCATTTCGTCTTGTCCTAATGCTTGCTGTTTAGGAGTGTTCCTTATAATGTGCATTTCAGTTTCTTTCCATGCCTTTCTCATTTTTGGCCCAAAATTTCTGCTGCGTTTCTATACTTATGCTTACTTTTAAAGTAAATTCTCCTTCTGTATATTTGATTTGAAATCCCATGTTTAAATTTATATTCCAGTCAAATTTATGTTCTAGTGCCCTTGCTAGCTTCCCTCGGTGCTTGTGCTGCAATATTATGTCTGAAGCATCTGCTGGTTTTCCTTGAGCTTCATTCTCTGTATTACTAGTACCACACTAGTGTCTTTTTTGAATCTTTTATTAATTTGTTTTTACTTGTGCTATCCCATCCCAAGCACTTTAAACTCTACTGTTCCATGCTAATGCTTGTCTCAGTTCTCTGCTGATTGAAGCATTTTCAGAAAGTCCATCAATCTCTTTATTTTTATATTTTTCCATGTAGAAAATTGTCTCACAAATGCACTCATGGACTTGCTGGACAGCTGTTCTGACGTAACAGTTTTGCAATAGGACCTTCCCTGGCTGAATCATCTTTTACTTGCATGTTATGGTATAATAAAAATGAACCCTTTTTGGGGAGCCTGTATGAGAAGCAGCAATCCAGTGCCTTAGTAGCATATTTTGATGGATTGACCTTGGCTGGATGCAGGTGCCCACCAAGCCATTCTATTGCTCCCCTCCTCAGCAGGGTGGGGCAGGAGAAAATAGCTCCACCTCATGAGTGGAGAAAAAGGCAGTTTAATACAGCAAAAGCTAAGTCCATGTGCAGAAGCAAAGGAAAGCAAAGGACTTATTCTCTGCTTCTCATCAGCAAGTCATGTCCAGATACTTCCTGGGAAGCAGGGCTTTAGTACATTTAGTGGTGGTTCTGGAAGACAAATGTCATAATAACAAAAGCCCCTCTTCCTCCTCTCTTCTCTTACATTTTCTATCTGAGCAGATGCCATATGTCAAGGAATATCCCTTTGGTCACTGTGGGTCAGCCATCCTGGCTACATGCCCTCCCGAGATCTTGTCCCCCAAGGAATATCAAGGAATATCCCTTTGGTCACTGTGGGTCAGCCATCCTGGCTACATGCCCTCCCAAGATCTTGCCCCCCACTCCATCCTTCTGGTTGGAGAGACAGCACTGATGCTGTGGGAGCACAGCTCAGCAGTACCCAAAACACTGGTGAGTTACCAACACCTTTCTTGATACCAATGCATGGCACAGAGACATGAGGGCTGCTGTGGAGAAAATTAGCTCCATCTCAGACAGAACTAGTACATATACAGACATTCAAAAGGAAGAGAATGGAAAATTACTTCTGATTAATGTACTAGAGAAAATCAGATCATATTTACCCTTTATTAAAAAACCCCAGTCTAATAGTATCCACATCCAATTTGGCTTGAACCTGAATTTTGTAACAGTTCCTTGAAAATTATCAGTGTGTATTCTGTGTTCTTGGATAGTGATTAAGCTTGCAAGCAAAAACATTCTAAATTCTATTTTTGACATTTATTAAAAGCCAAAGATATTACTGAAGTCCTGACATACATGATCCTTCAGTCTTTAAATTGCTAAAAATCACTCTAATAAGATTCATGACTTACACCAGTATTGTAATTATTGGTGCTAATTTTCCTCAGACCTGCTATTGACAAAGTATATGGACCAAATTAACCTCTGCAATCAGTTACATTCTCTCACTCTCTTTCTCTGAAGGTGGATGTGAACCATGCTGTAATGTATCTCATAAATGGGCATTTGTCAGAAAGAGTTTGCAATTTAAGTCCTGGCTGACAGTTTTAGAAAAATTGGAGTAGATCCATGGATTCAGTTTAAGTTTTTAAAGTAACAGTAATCGAGGCTCATAATTGTAGTATTGAGTAGAAAGAGAAAAAGAGAAGCATATGTGCACACAAACAGAACAGTTGTTCTTGAAGTCTTAGATCTGCTAAAGCAGTTACCTTGAACAAAAGTTAACAGCTATAGCTAGTAAGGCATTTTACAACCTCTTTGTCCTCCACTTAGTCCTGACTAGAGACCGGGAGAAGATACCAACTGATGTTATAGCTCAGTGGAAAAAAAGATCAGGTAAAATAAATAGCAGAAAACCTTCTCTGATTTTGTCTCAGTACAGAGCATATCCATGCAAACAATTTTGTTTGTTTGGTTGGCTGGTTTTGGTTTTTTTTTCCCCAAAGCAAAAATAGTACAAGGAAGGATTCCAAGGCATTTCCTCAAAGAAAAACATATTTTTTAAAATCCTACAGACTTTTAAAAAAATTATCATTAAGAAAGCCTATCATCCAAAAGGAGGAAGTGCCTGTATATAGGCACTTTTTTTTTTAACCCTTTCCTAAAGAGATATATGCTTAGGTGATCCATTCACAAGTAGCCGAATTTATGGCACTCCTCCAGTACTTCTGTTGATCTGGCTAACCCATCATTATACACTGTTCAGTCATTTCACAATAATTTTTTCCCTCAGAAGTTCTGGTCTACCAATAATAACAAGATTACAGGGTTTGATTTCTTTAGATAAGGGTTATGTGGGATTTTTTTGTTAGATTTCAACTAAATTCATTAAAAAATACTTTAAAAATGAAAACAGAACAAACACTAAGCACAATCTTTTTGCAGAGCTAGCAGCAACGAGCTACTTAACCATAACTTTGATAACTGCTTCTCCTGCAGCTGTGCTTCAATCTGCCTTTAAACTTAATGCAAGAATACATGCATTCAACTTTTGGAGACAGTATGAGAAATGGAATATATAAACCTGCTTTCAGCAGAGAATTTGCCACAAGGTTCTTAAGCCTTCATTGGCTATTTTTTAAGTTCAAGGAGTTTGTGAACAGAAAAATCCTTTCAAAGTCATTTTCCTGACTCCAGCCCAATTGTTTAATGCCAAATGTAGTTCTAATCAACTTCATTTCCCACCCCCCTTTTTCATACCTGAAATCTAAAGAAAATGAGGACAACAGCAGAAAGAATTCATTATATACATATTAGTGCTCTGAAGTCAGAAAACAGGATTAACCATATCCAAAATACTCAGAAGAAAGTGTGTTTATAATCCCTGTACATTCTCATTAGCCACTTGAAACCGGTCTCTGGAAATCTCTAATTGGGGAAGAAATTCTATACAAAATCTTTGCCCCTGCATTGACTGAATCAGGGCTCTAGGGGAAAAACAACGTGATTAGCTTTGGCAGCTAGACTCAGCTGAAAGTCTGACTAAGAAAACAGATTCCCTTAAAGAATATTGCTGCTCTTGGCCTAACTCAGAGCACACCTCTGACTGTGGTGGACATCCCTACAGAAATTATAAATCTTATCCAGTGTGATTTTGAGTCCAAAGAAAAGGGCTCAGAGGTTGATTTTTGCCTTTCTGTTCCTATGAGGGTCACAATAATCACAGTTACTTATTAGCAACTTTCTCCTTCTTTTAGACTTCAGATGCCTAAATCCTGAGGGCAGTTTTCTTAGTTTTCAAGAGAAACCTTTCCCTGTTTTTTCCCCTCTAATATGCTAGTTCACATGGTTCATTCCCTTGTAGTAACCTCTTCTGAACAGACTGTAACTAGGAAATTTAAGGAGTAAAAACTGCACAGAATGAATTTGACTAGATAGATAGACTTGGAAACTCTATCTCCATTCTCCAGCAGCTCTCTGGTAAGTTCTGTAGCTTTTGTGCTCACTCCAAGAATCTTGGGATGGTAGCTGAGTGTCACTGAACATACACATCACAACTTTTGCAGAAAATGGAAAAGCTATTGAAATTATCCAAATGGAACCAACCTAAGTCCCAATCTTGTCCTCCTATTTTATTCTGCTGTTCTTCTGCCTTCACAGTGATGGTAAAACACATAAGAAGCTGTGGAGGAAGAACTGGAGAGGAGATCTAGGACTGTGAAGGACAAAGCTGAGTCTACCACAAGTTAACAGTGCAAATGATCCATATGGATTAATAATGGCAAAGTGGGATGTTTTTAAAGAATCCTGCTGGGATGAAAAAGCTGTGTAGAGTGGGTAAAGTCAAGGTAAGGACAAAAACTGAGAAAACAATCTCTGAAGATAGCAGAGCAAAAGCAGAGCTGGGATACAGGGCCAACTTAGAAAGTTTGTGCGTAAAGCCGATGCCTCAAAAAGAAAAAGCTAAAGCACACCAAAGACACAGAGAATACTTCCATTTGCTCTCTTATAATGTGAAAATTGGAATAGCTATATATTCTGGTCAGGCAAATGTATGCAAATGTATGTAAATGTCATGCAGATTGTATCTTCAGCTTTTTTGATGCCCAATGTAGTCAGGTCTATAATATAGTTATCCAGAGGAATCAGTGAATTCTTGCTGGCGAGGCAGAAGTGTTTGGGTATGGATGGAGATCAAGTAGTTTTTCTTCCAATTCTACTTTAATGACTGAAGCAGAGTGGATAACTCTGAATTAGGCCATGTGCTAACTGGAAATCATCTGTAAAAAGGATCAGAGAGGCCATGTATCTACGCATTGAAATAAAAGGATGTATGTCTTCTACTAGGAATTCCAAACTATGAGACAGTTGCTATAAATCACACTTTAATTTTTGTGATTCATATAAGGAGTCACCAGGGATTTGAGGAAAACCTATCCAGAGTTGAGTATCTGTATCTTGTAAAGTTAGCTAATATATACTACATTCATTTTAAAAAAAATTTACAAACAGCAGCATATACTGGGAAGTGCAAACCATCATTCTGTACTCTACACTGGATTTCTACTTAATTATTTTATTTTTCAGTTTATTACCTGAGTTTTCATATTGTGTATGGCTTTTTGATGAGTCCTGAAAGGACAACTGAATGCCAGCATCTGCCCTTCAGCAGACAAAGAGGCTCAAAGACAGGAGAGGGAAGAAGACAACCGTGGCTACTGTTTGTGGAACATTCCCAGGCGTTTTTTGCAAATAGTTGCTCAAATGAATGAGCTGTAATTAACTATTCACATCCTTTCTGTGTTTGCTTTCCACAAATATTCCAGCATATTGGTTTATTGGCATGAATGATCAATGCAATGATGACTTTGCATTTGTAATTATTATTATTTTTACTAGCAGGCAGATTCTGAGAGATATCCTCAGCCAATTAGGAAAAAACCACATGACTGATACATCCAATAGCAAAAGTCCATTCTGAATTTCTAATATCAGATACTTTGATTAAACTGCCATCCAATAACCTGCATATGAAAAATATTTATAGAAATTATTTAACAAAACAATCATATAATTGCATGTGAAAATTACAAAGAGAAAATGAAGCTAAAGGCCCCTCATCACAAATGAATTATTATGTACCCAGTGCTGTTGCTGATGTATGACTTTCTCTACAATTTCAGCTATATAATCACGTTTTACAGAAACCTGAACTGCCCAGCAATTGGGTGACTCAAGGTAATTCAATGACTGTATTTCTCCACAACATCCAGAAAGTAAAGTGCAACCAACAGTTAAGTCCAGCCCTGATGGTATCAGGGAAGTCTGAGTTAGCTGTAACATGCTATTTCACCTTGACTGAATCTTCACCATCTTATCTTTATCTAACAGGTCCCCCACCAACTGACAGAAAAAGTTAAGATGCTGGACTGAGAAGCAGTGGTTCCATGTGTGAAACAAGATTTGCATTGGTGAATTTATAATAACAGGAAACATTCAGCTTTCTGTTCTACTCACAGAGTAATGTCTCAGAGAGAAGGAAATGTGGTGCCCCGTTTTGGAGGATATGCTTTCCTAGGTAACAGCAGCACATTGCAGTTTCCTCTGGAGATGCAGAACATCCCTGTATTAGTCCCATTGCAGACTACTCAATACCACACATCAAGGGAGTTTCAGCTAAATTCTGTAGTGCTGGATTTTTTAAAGTTTTAGTTTGCCCCTCTCATTATGAAATCTGTAGCTGTTTCAGGAATTTTTGTCACGTCTACCTTCCCTTTATTATGGAACCGCAGTATTCTCCCAATTGTTAAGGTTGCACCTAGCTTTTAAAGCCCTATACTTGCCCTTCTTTAACTTTGGCTTAGAAACTGGTTTGGCCTTAAAATTTCCATACTTTGAAGGAAAAGAAGGATAATTAATTTTCTTCAAACAGTGTATAATCAAACTATTTTTAATTTAGAGGTCAATTAAAAATTACCCTGATTGAAAATTTACTTATTTAATATTTTGCTACCTCTAACTCAAAAGCTGCTTATTATAACCTCTTAAAACTTTTCCTGCACTAAGATCCTTTTGATAACTCTCAGGCTTCTTAATTAAAAATAAAACCCCCAAACTGCAATTTTGAGAGTGTAGTATATTTTTCCTGCAGATTAACTTTGGCCATACTCTTGTGTCTTTATTCCAGCAGATTAGACTCAGTAGGAAAAAAAAATGTTGGTTCATTGGTTCATTCTGCAAGAACAAATACATTTCTTGAGAAAAAATAGTAAGGTATCTTCACCATGTGTGCAACTAGACATAAAGATAAGTTGTCTAATTTTTAATGGTTATTTGGAAAAGGGGAGTGTGGTGAGTTGACCTTCACCATACCCCTGAAGCTGCCTTATCCCCTACCCCTTCCCAGCTGGACAGGGGAGAGAAAATAAGATGGAAAATGACTCATAGTTTGAGATAATGCAATTTACTAAAGTGAAAGCAAAAGCTGAGTGCACACAAGCAAAAAGGAAAAAAACATTTTTAATCCTTCCAATCAGTGAGCAATGTTGAGCCACTTCCTGGGAAGCAGGGCTTCAGCACGTGTAGCAGTTGCTCCGGAAGCCAAATATTGTAAATAATGAATACCCCCTTTCCTCCTCCCTTAGCCTTTGAATATGAGCTGATGCCACATGCTATGGCAGATCCCTTCAGTTAATTTGGGTCAGCTGGCCTGGTTGTGTCCCATCCCAGGATCTTGCCCACCACTAACCTGCTGATGGCGGGAATGCTGACAGACAGTGCTGATGCTGTGCCTGCTCAGCAGTACCCAAAGCACCAGTGTGTTATCAACACCTTTCCAGCTACCAATGGACAGCAAAAGCACAGCACTGTGAGGACTACTATGGGAAAATGAACCCCATCTCAGCCAAACCCAGTACAGAGAGGCAGGCAGATCCTGTAAAAATCAGTAACGATTTTATTTATTACCAGGTTCTATGCTTTAGTATATCAATCCATGTCAGTAATATGCTCCTGGAATGAACCTTTTGATCATTCCTATTCCCCAAACCCACCTGGGTCCTGTTCTGTCCAGGAGCCCTGGCTGGAACTAGTCCTAAGGAAGGACACCTGAGAAATGCAGGGTGAAGGCCAGGTACTCAGTGCCTGCTGCTTCTTCTCATAGGTCTGCTCTAGTTGTATCACTCTGCTTGTTTCCCATGATGTAGCCAGAGGACTACAGAACTCCTTGAGGAAGGTGAAAGCAGCTGCCACAAGAGCAGTAGCATATGCAGAAGATGGAGAACACAGGGAAGCTCCTCACCATGGGCCCAAGTTAGCAGTCAGAATAAGCAGGCAATTAACAAAGAAAGTTAAAAGGCATATAAAAAGAATTTATTACTGATGGGATGGAGAAGGAATATTTTAACTAAATCAGAAACAAATGAAATCTTTCAAATGGCACAGATCCAGAACTTGACCAGGATTGCAAAATTGTCAATCACTATGCAGGAAAAACAGAAATATTCATCATTAGCATGATGTATTCATCTCTTAAAGTGATTAATTAAGTACTTTCTATTCTATTAGTAACTGGGAAGGATGTGAAACAAAAACCATTAAGCATTTTAGAATCTACTGTTCCCAATAACTTGCACCCAGTAGTATTAAAGAATTGGTTTAGGAGCTCTCTGAATATTAATGTTGATTTTGAACAAATCTTGATTTCTGGGGAAAGTGTTCCACAGGACCAGTAAAGAATGCTGCTATTTTAAAAAGAGTGAAATGAGATTATATGAGGAGCTAAAGGCTACTCAGTCTAATATCAGCTTCCCTTAAAACCATGGAAGGTCTTGTCTGGGACATAATCAGTAAAAAAGTTCCAATTTTAGCATAAAGAATGCCAGTTACGGTGGTTTTATGGAAAATAGATCTTTTCAAGAAAATGCGCTTACATTTTTTCATAAGATAGCTAAGTCTGGGTGATAAAGTGTTGACATAATATACTTAGATTTCTGTGATTAATTTCACCACATTTACGTTACATTACAGATTTTAAAAATAACACTGTATAGACTCAGTACAGATCAGGGTCAGAAACTAATGAAATAGGTCAAAAATCTTCTAATGCATAAAGCATAGTTAGGAATTGCAAGTGGGATGCAATATAAAATGAAGGCATTTGTAACTATTGCATAGAACTTCAGGAATCATCTGGAATTAGTCTTATGTGATATTTTGTCTTCTCCAGGACTCTAGGATGATTATGAAGAAGGTGGTCAGAGAAACTTAAGGGTAGGGATGTCTGAAAATCTGTGACACATTAGCCCTCCCTAACTGAGTCTGGCTGAAATAAAGGCTGCTTCTATCAGTTGTTACCCCTGAAAATTCTGGGTACCTCTATGCCTGTCTAGCACTCTCTTTGTGAATCCACTGCAATTCTCGGCCCCAAAGGTTTCCTTATTTTCAGATTCTGACTGCAAATTATATAAAACAGTGTATCTTTTTTCCATTTTCCTCTTTCTAATTGCTTTGCCTCTCCCTTTGTGTGCGTGTTTTGTAAGACATACATTCACTTTAGCTTTCATTACAGTTTGTAAATTTGACATCCATTTTTTCATGGTCAACAGCCCCAGTGACTTCCATCTTTTTTCATAAGAGCAATTTTTAATGCGCTTGATCATTTCCATTGTCCTTCACTGAACCCTCTCTAAATCAGCATTATTGTTTATAAGATGGAGTCACTGGTACTGCACACAGTATTTCAGATCAGACTATAGCATTGGCAGTTTAATCCTTTCTCTATTAGTTCTCATTCTTTATGCATCTTAATATGTTTGCTTATCTTGTACAACTGCACATTAAGCAGAAGTCTTCACTGAAGTAATTTACAAGGATAACTAGGTCCCTTTCTAAAGTTGGTACGCTAATTTAGAGCTCTGTGAGGTGTTGAGTAATTCATATTTTTTCCACCTGGTATACCTTACTTTGCTTTTGTTGATAATTCATTTGTCAGAGTGACTAGGTCACACAGTTCTGTTTGTTTCAGAACTCACGCACAAACATCTCTGAACTTATGCTGAACTATTTTTTTATCCCTTGCAAATTTTGCTGCCTCACAGCAATTCCCACTTCCTAGATGATTAATAAATAAGTGGATGAGCAGGAGCCTTGGGGCCCACTGCTGTTATCCTTTGACATGATGAAATTGACCATTTAATCCTGCCCTTCACCTCCTTTTCCTCCACCACTTCTTGATCCATCACTACTTAGCTTCCTTCATAGCTTCTTGCAAAGAATTTTGTCAGTGGCCCAGAGAGGTTAGAATAAATTATGCCAGCTGCTCTTCTTTATTAACATATTCAAGGAGTTCTAGGAGATTAGCACAACAATATTTCCCTCTGCAGGAACTGTGCTGATTGGCCCCTATTGGTCATGGTCTCCCAAGTGTTTTGCTAATTGGTTTTAAACTATTATTTCAACTAATTCGTAGCGTTCACCCATAAGGCTTCCTGGTCTCTCATTCCCCAAAACCTCTTTGAATATCTAAGTATTTAAAGATTCACATATTTAAAGACCATTTTCATACTCTGGTGTTCTTCCATGTATCCATCCATTACCTGCAGGTAGCACTGTAACTTTAATGATGGAATTTCCAGGTAATGGTTTGATGGTAAAACTTAAACTGATGAGGCAAGCTGTAAGCACCTAAAAATGTGGCTTTTGAGTGGACGAGCAGAGTTAAAGCATCTTGTAATAGGAAATCCTATTGCCAATGAATACATAATTCCTTACTCATCTTGTTACTGTGAGTACTTTGGTGCTTGGGCCCACACTTCAGAGTGAAGAGGCTGAGACAGAGACTCATACATTAAATAAGATTTGAAACAACAAGCACTCAAAGAGCGGAAATACAAAATACTTAGCAGGGCATTAAGGAAGTTTAGCCCATCTTCTATATTCAGATGAACCAGTGACTTAACTGTGTTCAACAAATATATAAAAGGAGAAGTGTTATTTCAGATCTTTAGAAATAGAGTACAAAATGTCATGCAAAGGTGCTGATTATGACTGGCAGCAAAAGGGATATAAAGAAGAGTTAGTGCATGCTTTTTTAACCACAAGACTTATTGGGCTGTGATTGGTGGCATTTCACTCACTTGAAGTATTAAAGCTAAAAGCAAATTTCCTGGTAAAAGATATGTTGAGAAAGAAGTTATAGGTTATACAGAAGTCACCAAGAAAAATTGTTTCCATGTAAATATATTTGCTATCACAAATATTATTAGTTACTACTCATTGTATCGGGCACAGCTGATTGGTTTCTGTCAGTGAGCTACATTCCCACTGGCTTGCTTTTTCTTAGCAGCTCAGCAACTCACTTTGATTCCTTTAAATAGCTCAGCAAATCAGCAAATGGAGCCTGTCTATGAGGCTTAACTTGATCTATGTCAAGGCATCAGGACTTGGAGGAAGTTCCTGGGTATGCAGCTGGCAAGAGGAGATGCTTTCAAGTGCTGAGAGGAGGTAGTGGGACCAAGCATGCTGCTCTGAAGATGTGGTCCTCACCAAACCTAGGTGGAGAGGATCATGAGCAACTTTGTTTGTGGCTGTGTATCCAGCCTATTCTACCTGACCTGTGGATATCCCCATGCCATCCCCTTATACCTCTGAAGGAGGGATATATCACAGAGGAGGAAGCACTCCTGAGATTAGCACAGCATGTCCCACCCTTAATATGTCATACTACTATTCAGGTATGCCTCCCCAGTCAGAAACACCTGAATCAGACACTCACAGAGGTCTCCAAGGACTTTCAGGATGACTCAGCTGAGGCTGTACAGTACACTTAAATCTCCACACCTTCAAGTATTATGTGGATCTGAAATCTGAGAACTTGCCAGAAAATAAAATAGAAGTCAAAAACTGGGTTCTGAATTACGAGGTAGCATTTGGAAAAGTGTTGGTCAGTCTCAACAGCAGCACAGGTATCAGGAAAGACATATCAAATTCTGAAAATTAGCTGATCTTAAAAGGAAAGTTGTCTCGGCCTTCAGCTTGTCATTTTCACAAATATTCTAATAAAGAAGTTGATTGGCATGAAACAGACAAATTGTATATTCCTACCTTTCCTGTTGTACCAAGGAATTGAAACATGGATTGTGGTTACCAGCTGTACTTGGGTTATTGACACAAACTGTTAACCTGAGAGCTACAGATTAATAAGAATTCTCAGTTTATAAATGGATTTTGGGTTTAGATTTAGAGTAAATTCTGAATTATTTATCCAGATCTCAGCTGCATGATTCAAAATACTCTGCAGAACTAATGATGACTAATTTTATTCTTTGTTTGGACCTGCCTTTTGTTTCTAAAGCCATAAAAAAAAGAGAAAAATATGTTTCAATAAATAATGATATCCTGAGGTATGCCAGCCCACTTATGTTTGGTTTTTCACTTGTGCATGTACATTTTCAGCCACTTTTTATTGATTTAGGATATGCTGAAAATACAGGTTTGTTAGCTTCTACCCTGCCCATAAGTGGGTAAAATGCTGCAGCACTTTGTGACCATAATTCAAGTACATGTGCTGATGACATACTCTTAGAGTGACTAACTGGCAAAGTAGGACTAGACTTAATTTGTTGTCTCCTCCACTGACCTAAGCATTTACTTGTCATTGTCGAGACAGCCACTGC
>VZSR01003371.1:15079320-15122907 GCA_013398615.1 Brachypodius melanocephalos | reverse complement strand
TTTTTTTTTTTTTTTTTTTTTAATGTGCTTGTTTCTCCTTTAGTTTGGGAAAGACAATGAAATATGGCTGGCACTGTTTTGGCTTCTCTTTAATCAAGCAGCATCTTGTGTCATGACTCATGGGACTTGGAAAGAGGAAGTTTAACCCAACAGTAGTGTCCCTACTACGCTGGCCAAGGATCAAAAAAACTATATGGTGAAACAGTTTCAGACTCTAGATTGCAAACACACTTCTGTTAAATGAAAGAAGATAGAGGTACAGCTCAAATAAGAAGCAGAAGCAATCATAGTAATCAGGCCTACTTCAGGCATTATCTCAAATAACACTGCAAGACTGGTAATATTGTGTGAGAGTTAGCAAAGACCATTTTCCAGTATTCTGGAATAAGTCATATATAAAAGCACAGTTGTAAAAAGCATTAACTTTTGAGCCCTTATATATTCTTCTGACATTTGTTTTATAACAGCAGGGTATAAAATAAGAATGTCTGCTGTCATAGTTTTGGATTTTGCAGTTTCTTTGCATGCAGTTTGAAAGGTAGTGGACACATAGATCAGGATGAAACAGACCAGTTCCAAGATCATGTAGAGCCAGACTCTAACCCCTACACATGCCCTTGATGAGCCATCACTCACTCTCATCAAATGGAATACTCAAACAAATGCTAATTTTTCACCAATATCTGTAAGCATCAAATTAGACATTAGATTCTGCCCCCCTCCCCCCCACACCCTTTTCCCTTTATTTTTATAGCAAATTCATTAGAGTGCATCAGATGAAAATATTCAGGATAACAGAATGCATATAAGTTTGGTTTTACAGGTTCCCTTTGGCTCTGCTAATTCCCTCCAGAGCTGATCTGTAGCTGTCAAGGTTAGAGTGCCACAGTGACAACTTTTTAATGATCTGAGGCATATGGCCAAATAGTTCCTTGATTTCCATCCAACACAAAAAAATAGTATTAAATTTACCAACTCTTGTATCATGCCGCTGACATATCTAGAGGGTGATTAATTGTGCCACCAGAGTCTATGTAAAATTCTATTCTTGACAAAATGAGCTTTTAAAATCTATTTAATAACTATAATTATGAGTGAGGACAGAGACCCATAACTGTAAATGGGTTCTCTGTGTTTCTTATTTAAGTACCTGCCAACAACTGAAAGATGGAAAGCCAAAGAGCATTTTGTACCAGCAAGCAGAATGCAGCAACATTTCAGGATAAATTCTATCTTCTGTGAGCAGTTTTGTCTAGTAAGAACCAATGAATCTATTAATCTGTTCTGCAAGACAATGGATAGCAATGACCTGTCAGCTTTATGAGATTCATCAACATCTTTCTGTATCTTTCTGAAGAAGGTCTATATGCCCTCTGCAGACTCTATATGACAGAGTAGCACCATTAACACTGTCACTGCTGCTGCTGCTACAGAGCTTCCTTTCTCTGGGTTTCAAACATAGTGGTTTCATTAAGTCACAACACATTGGGTTAAAATTTAGCAGTCAGATTATTTTCCTCTCAGTAAGGGATTTTGATTTTGGGAGTTTTTGTTTGTTCGTTTGGTTGGGGGTTTTTTAAATTTTTTTTTGTTTTGTTTTGTTTTTTCTTTAAGCTGTATTTGAAATGAAACCAGAAAAAGAACTCTGAATTTGAATTTATATAGTTACAAAAAATGAACAATATAGAGATATTTGTATTCCTAGCTTTAAAGGGAAAAGCATATAAACCAACAGACAACAGTGGCAGAGCTATTGATATCTTGACACTGATACATTCCTTGCGTTGCATCTATATTGATTTAAAGAATGAGAAAAGAGAGGTATAAATTTATGGGGACATTTTGGATGGAATTTTGCATTCATTTATTAAGTGAAATTTTATAGGGTACTAAACCATTGACCCTATCACTTGATCTTACAGATTTACAACTGAATCTCAAGCTTACTGAAGTCAATAAGGGTCTTCTCAACAACAGACTCCAAATCGGGACCTTGTTGCCTGACTCTTCACTCACATTAAGCAATTTTATAGAAATATTACATCAGTGTAAAGCTATGAAGAAAGCAAATGGATTCCAAGTTTTCAGGGGGAAAAAAAGCACATTTAGGAATTTAAAGTGTACATAGCTGTGTGTACTTATATTCCAGACTTTGCTTTGGTTCTAACAGGAAGAGTTGAGAAAGCAGGTAATGAAAGGAGGGTTAAAGGGCTATAGGAGGAGTAATAAAGAAGCTGGCTAATTACCCACAAGATTTAACATGGGAAAAATGCAAGCTAATATAACTCAGGGAAAAAATGATCTGCAGCACAAATATTTAGCTAGAAGGGAAAACTTGAATGGTTTTAGAGTTGAAAAATGTCTGAGTGACTAGAAGAACCAAAGAAGCTCATCTTAAATAGCAAGTTCTCCTACAATAACTGTAAGATATATATTTAAAATTGTTCCATCTTCTTCGAGCACTCATGATCACACAGATACAGAGGTGCTATATAATGTATGAATATCCCACATATATTGGAGTTAAACAATCTCTATGTAAAGTGCATCTATGCTTTTTTCTTCATATTATTAGTGAATATATTAGTGAATATAGTGCACTCTATTTTTAAATCACAAGACCATCTAAATTGTAGCAATATAACTTTCAAGTACAGACTTAACCCGTAGAAACAAGTGGAGGAATTTACAGTATATGTCAGTGAAAAGGCAAAAACAACTGTATCTTCTGTGAATTTTTTAAACTCTCTAAATATATTTATTTATAAGCACTGCATTATAAAAATTTTGTCCTTAAGTTTCTAGCATTTGAGAGACAAGTAGCAGATACCAGTAATGTGGATGGACTGACCTGTGAAGAAAGAACTGTGTAGGTATAGCCATGGTATTTAACTCTGTAGCTAATAGGGTTTGCAAATTGGTGTATGGGTGTGGTTTAAAGACGTAAGTCGAGTGGGAATTAAAACAGAAATTTCTTGTTGTTACCTCTCCAGGAAGAAGGTAAAAAAAGCATGCAGTATTATAACCACTAAGTAAGTATCGTTTGTATACTGAGATACAGAAATGTAGAAAAGATGTGTTGATATTCTGCTGATGTTTGAAGAACATTAGTAGAAGAAAAGCATAGGAGATTCATTTTAGGTGGTAGACTCCATAGTTGTGCATGTTCACATGATAATTCAGGCAAATGTTTCATCTCAGTATTAGGTAATAATCCTCACAATGACTCTCCACAGGAAATGATAAAAAAATTCCACAATTTGCCTTTAAAACTAAGCTTAAAGTGAGACTTGAATGCAATTGTGTGCTGTAAGGATAAGGAAAACATGACAAACACCATTTTCTCATCACATATTTCAGTCAAGAGTATGGGAGCACTGAGTAACTGATGTTTCCTACCTGTCAGGAGTTTGTCATGCTTCAAATCTGCATGTCAGATTTGTTCAAACTACACTGACAAAGAGGCTTTACAAATGGCAGTGGGTAGCCACAGGAAAGGAATTTTGGCATGGGTTTGATGCACGTGTTTGTCTATACTGAGACACCAAGTTCTGTCAAGTTTGAGTGTGAATTTCCAGGATTTCTGGGTCTTTTGAGGGCTTGAAGGCTCAAGTCATGTTGCCAACAGGAGCATACTGAGGTGGCTGATGGCTCCCTCAGTGCACCATTCCAGCTGGTTTCTCTGTGGACTCTGCAGGCACTTGGGGTAACTGGGTTCAACTGAATGTCCCAGACTGGAGTGGAAAATTAATGAGTTTAGGACAAAGTACATCTACTGCTCTAGTGTGGTTTGTCCTTCACTCTCCTGCCCTTTGATGTCATCCTTTGTTGCATATTTTCTTAAATTAAATGTGCAACTGAAATCATAACTTTGTGTCCTGTTGACCTCTGGCAAAGACTTATTTGCACAGCACTCAATATAATAGGACCTCACCTCACTGTGTCCCACAGGCTTTACTTTCATACAAATAATTATTGGTGCCATTAGGATAAATGAACTTTTAGGCATCTGAGAAAATTATTTCTAAAGAAAGAAAGAAAAATAGAAAACAAGTACCATGACATTAAGCTTATTTGGCAAGGATATGCACTGTAAAGAAAATTAAAATGTCATTGAGGGTGGGAAAAAGGAAAAAACAAAGAGTAAAATACAAAAAATCACTTTCAAAGAGGGAGACGTATGAGAGGAGCTTAAAATTTAGTGGTCACAGAAGAAAGAACACCACAATGTGTCACATTAATAAGCATTGTAAGTAGGAATGTTGATTAACTCAGGAATGACTTATTATAATATAAATGACAGGCCCTAATGGAACTGAAGTGACAAGGTATGAAACGTGTATTAGAGAAAGCAAAATGAAAGCTAAATTCCTGTGGGACAAGTAAACTTTTAGAAAAATTCGTACAGGTTTGTTAAAAACTAGGTTTGGAAGTTTGTAACTTAGAGGGGGTTAGGAAATGAAACAGAATCCGGGCACGCAGAAAGATGGTTGGTATGTTTGCAACTGGGTCTAAAAGAAGAAAGTACAAAAAAGGCACTATTAAAACAAAAGCAAAAATAACACGGAAGAATTCATATATAAATTGAAGGAAGAGAGAATAATTTTTTTTCTGCACATAACCACACACCTAGGTGAAATGGCAGGGCACTGGTAATAATTGCCCCTCCATAAGCCTAAATCACACCAGCATGCTTTCAAAGGACTCACCCTCAAGACTAAGAAAATGCACACCTCTCCCTACCTCCAACAAAAAAGAAAATAGGCAATTTTATCCAAGTGTGCTTAAATACACATAATTTGATAGATGTTTACAAAAAGGTTACTACAAAAACTGTCTGTGACATAGATGTCTTCATATACCAAAATAATCATGACTGCAAAGTATGTTCTAGTAAGAAATTACTACCTGTGTTAAGGAAATAGAAAGAGTTTATGTGGAAACATATAGCTTGTCTGTTGCTGTAAAATTACAGGTTTCACTTAAATTACAAAATACCCAGAAGTTTTATATTCCTTAATTTCTGCAAATATAAATTGACCAGATCACAAGTGCAATGATAGCTTCAGAAAAGATACCAAGAAACCTCACCAAAACCAGTGCATTTGCATGCTTAACACAAACCAAGTCAAGGCAGAGAAAATATACTGCATTACAAGATATGCTATGCCTCATGAAAGGAGCATAAATGAAGTGGGACAGAGAGAAGAAAATGATGAAATGGTGGAACTGAGGAGAAGTATTCAGACAGAAGAGTGACTGCAAATGAAGCTGGAAACCTAGGGCTCAGCAGTGTGAAATGAATGTGTAGGTTAAATTATTTTGTTGGCAGTACCCTGCAAAGTAAGAGCAGACATTTTGAATCTGGCATATTCAAGACTTTTGTTATAAAAGCTGGATATCATTCAGGTGGACTATAAAGAAATGCATAGAGGGAAATAAAGAAGAAAATATGCTACTAATATCAGCTAGGAAGGATTAATAACATAACGGAACCAATAAGAAAATAAATTTATATTAGATATAGTATTATTATTTTTTTAGCCTTATGCTTTTGAACTTTTTATGCCAAATACAAAGCCTTATGCTTTTGGACTTTGTATTTGAAATGCTTGCTTTGCATACCATGTTATGTGAGCAGATTACAGACTGCGTGGATAGACATTTGTGACATATGGCTCACTGCTTCCAGTCAGTGAAAATCTGAAGACATTTGTACTGATTCAGTTTTGTAAGTATTTTTAGTAAAATTAGAGACTCTGTTAGAACACTTTGATACGTTCTGGTATGAATAAAATGCTGCCATTGCTAATCTGGTAGTCAAGTGAAATTTTTGAGAGCAAGCACACCATTTTACAGTCAATGTAAACCACTCTGAGTGTGGCACTAAAACATGACATCCAAAAGGTGATCAATTTAGTACATTATAAAAGTGCGTTACCTCTACAGCAGAACTTGTCCCGACTAAGTAATTGGTTTTTTAAGAAGCATGATTAGGACAAAAGTGCAAAAAAATTAAGAACAATGGAGATGATTCAGAAATCAGAGACAGAGCATGGCAGAGAGGAGATTGCAGCTCAAAAGAGAGAACATGAAAATCCTGAGCTATGACTAATGAGGGCAAACATAAAGGCAGCAAAAATAAATTTAAAACCAATTTTTGAAATCATCAGTACCTGGCAATTCAGAGAAGTCTTTCAGCTGACAATAGAGTCCTCCATAAAGCCTGTAAGAAGTTCATTCAATGCCAAGGGTGTTGAGGGTAAAAAAGACTGAAAAATCTAAAATTAGAGATAGCAAAAGTAGGATTAAAGAGATTAATATAACAGAAATTGTACAAGCTAGATGAAAAATTATAGGAAAAAATTATCCAAAGTCAGAAGAATTTTTAAATATTCCACACTGCAAGTGCACAGAAGTTATAGGCATTTAGCCTGTGCTTGAGGGAACTAGAATTTGCACCAAAAACCTCAACAAAGTATTCAAGTATTATGTTTCGAGGAAGAATTAATTTCAAAAATACATAGCAGTTCTCAAAGGATTTCAGTTGTTGTCATAAGCACATGTGTGTGATCTAAATAGAAGGAAAAAATACTCTCTTCTTGTTTTTTATTAGTGCTGTAGGGCAGGAGGAACTATTAATCAGTCCAGAAAGCTGATGTGATACTGGAAATTAGATGAATGATAAAAGGTTAATGAGGGTTAAATAAGGGCAAGTAGACACATAGACCACTCATGAATGGTATCTCAGAGTGGAACTATTCTGTAGCTGACACGCAATGATTCCTATATCCTATAGACAATGTGGGGCATTTTGCTAAATAAGTATGCCACCGGGTACCTAACAAAAGAGAAGTTTTAAGGTTTAATTAATTAGAAAGAGTATTTACCTGACAACCAGAGGTACCTTTCACTACTTTTCACACTACCTTTAACAGTAAGTCAGGACTAAAAACTGAGAGTAAAATCTGAAGTGGTTTTCCAAAGATTCAGACAGCAAACTTCAATTAACATTAACAAGATATATTTCATTAGACCAAAATGAAATTTTAAGAGGTGAATTTTAAATCCTGATACCGACCTCTGCAATGGGATAAATTAGGATTGTAAGGAACCATCAGTTTAAGTGAGTAATTAAGGTGTTAAACTTGGAAAGGATGAGCTGTCATGAGGATTCAGCTCTCATTTTTTAGGGTCACACAGAAAACTGCTAAATTTCACACACACACACACAAACAGATACACACATACACCACTCTGCCTAAGCGAATTACCTTCATAAACTTAGACTATGTCTACATAGAATATAATTGGAAAAATTGTTGGAAAAACACCTATCCCTCTTCATGTTCCCTAGGTTGACATTTTACTCAGAATTCACATCCTTACAGCTGCACTGATTTCCTCACTGAAGACAATGGGTAATTTTCTATTTATTTGAACGGAAGAGAGACATTTATGTAGTCTGTGCTATCAGAAGAGAGACAAGATATATCTTCCCTATCAACATTTTTCTTCACTCATTTATACCTTACCCGCTTGCCCTGAAGAATTCCATTCTCAGAAGTCCCTCATGCATCACTTTCTTTTTTGTACATTCAACATTCTTTCATTCCTTAGAATTTTCTCTATCTGCTTGTGTCCCCTTTGACCTCCAAACCTTTTAACTCATCCTTCCTCCTGAAAGAGAGACAACCTTTTCTTCCTGTTCAAATATTTTTTTGCTTAGTCCTAAAAAGTCATCATGAATCGAAGCTTCACTCATATTATACTCCCTTGCTGCTATTCAGCATTTCTGGCTTTCATTTGAATCCCCCTGATGCCTCTGTGTGCCATGTCACGTCCTGTGAAATGGACTCTCATCTCTTCCTATGCCCTTCCCGCTTGATCACCATCCACCCACATCTGTAACTTTGTCTGCCAGGACTCTGAAGTTCTTCCTCTCTCCTCTTTCTAAAGCCTTTCTCTCTCTTCATGCTGCCTGGTCCCAGTTCCTCTCCCTTGGTGGGACTTCCTTGCCCGTAACCTCCTGCTTGCCATTGTCCTCCCCACCAGGCCTGCCTCACTGACATCTGACAAGGCACATCAGCTGCCCCTCTGCTTTCTTCAGTTTCCTCTTTCCATCAGGTGCTTCCCCTGTGCAGTTTATCCCTGCCTCTTCTTCTCACTGGGGCTCCCAGGAGTTGACACGTATCATGGAGAACTAAGAGCTTCTTCTGCATGCTGGCATCTTTCTGCTCCTCAACAACTGCACACCCTACCTCCTAGGCCAGGCTGCTCCCATTCTGCACTGTGGTGGGAAAACTATTTATCCTGGGGTGAGAATTAATGATTTCACAGTAAAATTTCAAACTTTAGAGGATAAAAGAGTGTCTCAGATATGCAGATAGTAAAAATGCATGTTTTACTAAACTATTCTTTTTCTAATACTATGTTTTGAAAGAACAGAAAAATTGTTGATAATAATGTGTCATTGTCTTTAGAATATTTGAAGGTCTACAGATCTTTGATTACAAGACAGAACTTTTTTTTTTCTGATTTATAGTAACATAGAGCAAAAGATTTTTATTCTGCTCTGTGCAGTTTTAAAGGTGACTCCAATTCACTGATTAATCACTTAAATTAAAAGGTTGATTCATCCAGGGAACTTCACTATAATGTAAAATGTATTTTTGCAAGACAGACCACTGAACCCAGCCTCAGTGGGAGGCCTCCAGCCATGATTTCTGTGCATTTCTCTTCCCAGCTGGAGTGCCTGTGAAACTAAACTTCTGTCTCAAAACAGTTCAGATGGTTCATCTCTTTTAGTAAGTTGCTCCCTGTTTTACCAGCTGTCTAGGCATGGTGGCCTGCTTGTTGTGGCAAATATTCGACATTTGCCACACATATTTCTGTCTTCTGTTTTGCACAGACTTTGCAAATCTTGGCATTTGTTAAGGATTTGTTTTATTAAATTAACTGTTCATATCTTATTCTCATAGTTTGTCCAGTCACAGCTTTTATCCTGCTTAATGCGACAATACAGGGGACTTTGTCTGTCCTCTAAAGACATGTAATACTTCAGCAGCCATGTGGTAAGACTTACGCCTTGTTCTGAGTTTTCTTCTGGTTCCTTCTTTCACTGAAACTTTGGGGAATTTTACTGGGAGTCTTATCATAACTAATTTTCAGCATGTCCTTGGCAACTCTGTCTTTGCCTGCTGCTTTTCCAGTTTAACTAGAAGATAAAATGTCTAGTTCTGAGCATCAAATTCTCTGTCAATGTCAATAATTTCTTAAATGAGGTTCCATTTAACATTTCTAGAAGTACTCTGTCCATCTATGCCTTGACTCTTGTTCTATTTTAAAAAATTTGAATATTAGTCCTTTAAAAAAATGATTAGCAAGATATATATTCCCAAGTTAGAATGAATGTTTCTTGATTAAATATTGAAAATCTAAATAGGGAGGTTGCTCTTTCTCTTATTTGTCATGTTCTGAAGTTACATCTACATTTTATTTCATTACACAAATGCTCCACAAGTTGTTAAAACATTTGTGAAAACTACGTGTTGTTCACATGAAATTTTTGCTCCTGGAACAATAAAGAAACCTAGTCCCTATTACTATATAACAGTAATCACTATAATTTACTGTGTTGGATGCCTAGACATATATGGATAAATGTGGTTCAGATCATGGTTACTATCTGCATGACACTAAAATTTGACTGAATTTTGAGAAAATTAACTTTGCTTGCCTGTGTACATGAAGAAAGGACAATTTTCAGTGCTGTCAGCGCTATCAGTATGAAACTTATTATGGGTAATAACATTATTGTAAAATAGATCTTTAAAAATAAAGATGATGTAATATTTGTGTACACCACAGAATAAAACATGCTTTACGTGAAATAGGCTAATTTTATTGATGGTGTCAAAGAAATGTAAGTCTTTCTTGATGAAAAATCTAAATAGAGCCCAGGCAATGGTCAGCAGTACATCCTGAAATTTAGTACGTCATACAAAAATCTGTGCTAATCTTCACAGGAATTTGAATGCATCAACTAGATCCCTTGATATAGTACATGTATAAATCATAAATATTAAGTTGCTTTTAATAAAATGCAGCCAGTGATCTGTGTCAGCATTTTAAAATCTAGAAATATAGATCTAAACCTGTTTCTAAGTCATGTTATCAAGTCTTTTTCTCATCTGCATATGTCTACAAAGGACTTCTCCAAGCTTGATTTATATTTTTTTTTCCCGTTTCTTGGCCTAGAACAGATCCTTAATGTTACTTAAACTCATTTTCATATTTACTGAATCTAATCAACCTGGTATACATGATCTGAAGGACTGTAATCATACACACACATTAGCACGCATACTAATGATGATGACTTAAAATACTTGGAACATAAAAAGCTCCTGGCAGTTGAATAATGCTAGCTCAGGTTACACTGGACATTCAGCAGGAAGTGTAAAGTCTGGTCTATACTAATTTCTTTACCTGTATAATGACAATATACCAGGCTAAAATAAAATTTGATCACATACCAGGCTAAAATACAATTTGTTCTTTACTGGAGACAAAACCCATGGAAGAAAATCGTCTTAGGTGCACAGGTTGTTCAAAACAAAAACCCAGGCATCTCACTGGTATATACAATTAAAGCATATTTGCCTTTACAAAATATCTACTGTGTTCTGGTAGAAAAATGAATGTCAGCTAACAATCTAAAAGCAATAAACAATAAACTTAAATTATAGTAAAAGTCAATTAGTATGCCAATTAGTCTATATTGCGGGAACTTACATGAAAACCTTTATTTTTCACTGTCATACAAGGTGTCGAGGAATGAACTCTGTCATTTGGAATTCACTAATAATTATAAAGGGGAGTTTGACGGATTATGATGTGACTCCATATAGTAGTAATGCAAAATAACTGCTCACAAAATGGTAAAAGCTTTTATACTTCAGCAGCTTTTAAAAGGGTACACATGGTAATAGAAACTCACTTTGCAAAAAGACAAATAAATCTGGGGATGCATATGCTTTGTGTCAGTTTCATGTGGTTCCTAAACAAGATTTTTACTGAAAATGTTCTCAGTGCAAAAGATAATAACATGGAGAAAAACACATTCATCAAGTACAACACACAAAACCAAGACCAATACTTTATTCCTTTGGGAATGGCACAAAAAAAGTTAATAATCTGTTCAAAGCCACAGAGTTCACTATCCAAGAGTGTAAAAGGTATTTTAAAGACGAAGACTACATTAGAGCAAATATCACAGACATGAAGAGACGATACAGTTTACTTCATAGCAGAGATAATCAGCTTTTTGGTCTGAGTTTAATTTCAAGACAGAAGCATCTGACTTCTAAAAGAGCTGGACATCCAATGTTCAGCCCACATGTTTGTTTCCATTTGTTTCTTCCAGCCCTTGGCTGGGATTTTGTAAGGCTTGAACATGGGTAAATTTCAATCTACTGCTTATTTTTGGATTAATTCTTCATTTGGCTTTTATTTTATAAAACGCATAAGCAGCTTTTGTGGGAGGATCATGAAAACATCTAATTATTAATCTCCATGTAGTGATAGTATGAATTAACATTACATACAAACTATTTTCACTTCCATGGGTAACTGAAGGTCCTCAATAAACAATTTTACCAAATGAGTCTTGAGAAATCCAATTCTGGCTGAAAACATTTGGGCCATGAGACACCTCTGTGTCTGGAAATTGCTTTTACTCTAAGTAAACATCAGATTTGACTCTCTATCTTCCTTGAGTCCAGAATGTCATCTGACCTTTTTTCCTACTTTGAGTTTTGGTACAACTAAATTTTCATGAATTTATACCTTCTATTTTCCATCATAATTTTAATGATTTTTAAAACTTTATTTGTAGTAAATGACTTTTTGCTTTTCGCCAGGGAAACTGATAAAGGAAAAAACCAATAGAGTAGGGAAAATGAAAGGAGAAAGACAAAACTAAAGACGTTATCAGTGATGTAGAATTCTAGCCAGCTGAAGAACGCCAGAAAAAAAGTTGTGAGTTCTAGAAAATGTCCAGCCTTGGAAGAGTTGGTTAATGTCTGATGCTTTTGGAAAAATGCACCTTTTCTCCATATATTTATTTAAAAAATTTCCTTGGAAATAATTGCCACCTCATTCCATGATGCAAGCTTGACAATGGAGGATGCAATGATTATGTACATTTTTAATGTTTTGCTTGAAGAACGTGACTTTTTGAACCACATGTACATGAACAGGCTTTCAAAACATGCAAAGTGGCTGCGACTCCACAAATACAACCCATGCCCCCAGGATTTTCTCCTATCACAACCGTGTCTGAGAGAGAACAGAAAACCAGTGTGGTGCTTGTCATGACATCCCCTGAGTTTTGGTGTGTTCAATATTTTATAAGGATGAATGGTGGGTTTAAAGTAGACAAACAAGTTACCATGTAAGCTAATGGTCCCCTGTGTTTCTGTTGTGTGTAGTTATGTGGGGGAAAAAAGAGCCCACGCTTCTCACAGTTAATTCAGAGCTTTGGGTGTTTTTAACTGTAAAGAAGGCATCTTTAAGAAGACATTATGTGAATGCTTGTTGCAGTTATCCCTTCCAAACCTCCCAGAAGTGTTTGGAAAGAGTGCAATTAAAAAGAAAAACCACAAACAATCCCCACTTAATAATTACTTATTGCATGAGAGCATGCTAGTAGGGTATCCCTCATATTTTGCCTTCAGCACTTGCTCACTGCTAGCATAGGGGTATTTTCTTCAGACATGCCAATATACATTTGAATTTGCCTTCAAGACCATCTGATTGATGTGTTGTAGGGCACTTTAAAAAGTGCATCATATTCACTATATACAATGACTCAGGGAACAGTCTGGGAAGGGTATCTTCAAGAAAAGATTCCTCAGAATGATGGTACTGACTTTGGTAAGTCAAATATTACCTACTGGTACTGCCAGAATATATGAATTATAGTCATAATTTGAGACGGAATACGTTTCAAGACCTGCACAGAAGAAGGCCTCATATTGCCAGTGTTTAGTTGCATGAAGACAGTAATTGCTGCCAAATGTTCTGGAATCCTTTTCCTAGTGCACATTTTCCAATTCATTTCTAATGCGATCACTTATTATTTAGTTCTCTCTCTATTTGATGAAAGCATAAATTAAGATAAAGTGCATCAAGGTTACTGATGCTTTCTGATAATAAACTAAAACTGTTGATTAAGCAGATGATGAGTTTAAGTCAACATTCTTTGTATTAAAATGCTTGATGTAGATTTATGAATTAACCTAACAAAAGTTTCACAAGTATAAAATAAATTTAAATTATGATAAAGAATATTTTACTCTAGCATAATTTAATATCTACAGTTTTAATATAGAAAGTCATTTAAGTAAGAAAGGACACAATTAAGCCCTATCAATATACTGAACTGTTTATTTTTCAGATTAAAACATCAGAAGTATTCTTGGTCTTTCATCTTGTTTAGGCAGTGCACTTGTTTTGGATTTCCATGGGTATTTAATATACGTTATCTGTTTGAATGAATCTCTTTTTTCGCTATTATTTTTAAAGAGCAATCTAAGCAACAATTTTTGCCATTTCTATGAAATTTACAGGTTAAAAAAGATTCTCCCTTCTTGGGACATGAAATAAGAGGTTTTTTTTTTTTTTTTTAATAATGAAGCTGTTATTTTATGCTTCTTTTGCTGTCTCCTATCTTCCTGCATCAAACTGTTTCTATGACCTTTTTTCCAGGCTGCTCTTTAGGCCAGGTGAGATGGTTGCCTATGCTGCTCAACTAAAGACGTGCCTTTGGGACCAGTTTTGGAAATATTCATGTGACTTTTTCTGGGACTCTTTCAAGTGAATCCTCTTCCTTATGGATCATCTCCATTTCGGAGCAGAGAATGTTTGTGGTCAGCAATGGGTACCAGCTGCCATAGTGCTTCAGCCTGACACTACCTCTTCTGATGACAAGGCCTTTCTAGACTATCCTTCATGTGCCTTGATACAAAACGCCCCGTTCTTCTTTTCTGAACTCGGATTGGATTCTGATGATTTTGTGGCACCATGTGGATGAGAAATGTTGCCCTTGGGTTTCATTACAGAGCATTTCCAGAATGGGCTTATCAAATACTTCTACACAAGGCAGTATCCCTCTTGGTCTGAGTTCCTTTTAATTTCACTTTCTTTCTGAGAAACATATTCAATTTAACACTATTTAAAAAGTACTTTCAAGTTACAGATTTCATGCAACTCCAAATGAACAAACATCAACAATGAATATCATGTCTTTTTTTCTGCAAACCTTCCTCCTCATACTTTGCATTCACCCCATAGTGTACAGAGATTAGCTCATTACAGCCAAGGGAAAGAGAAAAGGAAAAAGAAAAGGTTTGAATGTGTCCAAGAACTGTTCAATATTCTCAGCAGTCACCAAAATGGCATTAAAAAAATAGCATGCTTTCCATCATAAAAAAATTTAAGTGTTGTTTGAAATAAAAATAACACAGAATTATTTTACTATTAAACTGAAAAGCTTGCAGCTGACAGCAGTTCATTATTTTTGGAGTTACTGTGTTAAGATCCTGCAAATCTACTCGTAATGCTAAATAAGAATGATCCATGGATTAAAAATCAGTGAGGAGCTTTACAGAACACAGCAAATAAAACACAATAGGAACCTTACACTTCAGATACAGGAAGAGTATAATCTCCACAACAGACAAGATGGGCAAGATCTACACAGGCTAAAAGAAATTAATCAAACTGTACTGCAATGCTTGGCCTGAAATCTGGAAATGCTTTGAAAAGTCAATAAAGGAAGCCTTATCCCCAGCAGGAGTAAATCCATCAGATACGTCCACTTACATCAGTTGAAGATCTGCCCCAATGTTTGTAAAATTAATGGCCTACACTATATTGCTTTCGTTTTTATATTGCTGGTAAGCTGGAAAGGTAATTAGTACACAGATGCATCTGCAAAAGTATTGTCTAATAGAACTAGGTTTTTCCTGTAGCCATGAGTGAAAACACAGAAAGAAGCTGAGCCAGAGGGATGGATTATCCACCAAGGTCAAGTAAGTTCAAACTACTGCTTTCCCAGTTTGGGTGGAAAACCAACACACTGTTGAGTGAAACAACCCAGGAAACCAAAATGAAAGCAAACGTGGGAGGAGGAAGAGGAAAGACCTAGTTCTCCTTTATACAATAACTGATATTTTAAAAAATTTTTACCTAATGCAACAATTTCTACTTTATAAATCACAAAAGTAAAGGATTTGAAAAGAAAAATACAGCAAATGCTACACTAAATAAGTAAATACGTTTCAGGGATAGAAATAATTATGGACTTGCTGCATGACACTGAGGATTTTTGGTACTGGGTTAGTACAGTATAGCTTTTTTTACCTAATTTAATTTTATTTTTTCTCAATGCACTGAAATGCACTAAACCAAGGAATTAATAAAGGAAGTCTATTACTGTGAAAATAGAGAAAAACATTGTTAACTCCAACTTAGTTCAGAGGTGAGCAACTCCTATCAAGGCAGGAAATAGTAAGTCCTTATCTCATAATTAAAGTGATTGAGTAGGAAACATGAGGGGAATAGTCTAAATACAGCTAGTTATGGAAAGCAAAGTAAAAAACAGTGTGGCTATTCACTGGATAAATCAGTACAGAAAGTAACCTGATCCTTCACATCAAATTTTGACTCACTGACCAGTTGGATTTGGTATGTTTACAATGCTGAAAATCATACTTTTTGAAATGATAAGTATGGAAAATAGACTGGTATCTTCTTAGTGAAATTGATATTATGTAGAATCAGTGTTCTAACTAAAATGAAAATACAAATGAGATTTTCAAAGGTCCCTATGGGAAGTAAGGTCTCCAACTCCTGTTAAATTTTATTATGATTTAGGGCTCTAGTTCCCTTGTGCTTTGACAATCTCAAACTAAATATTTATCTTCTCTTTGCATCTTGCACCCTTTCTGCATTATTTACCACATTCAGAGTTAACCATTGCTCTCTGGAGCATACTATGATTGTGTAGTACGTTCTCAACCATTTTATCTGCTTATGCCAAGAAGAGTTAGCTAAATGTTAAGGTATATGAACTGTTTGTAGTACAAGAAATGAAACTGAGTTGAAGAACCAGGGCTTCAAAATATTGATCCTATTATTTACACTCAATGTATGTTCCATCTGATGTTGGATGTTTGCCTCTTTCCAAATGATATTGACAGGTCTTTGATTTTATCTTGCATAACTAGCATCTTCTACACTGTAGCATTGGAAGGAATATGTAAAAGTCGGTAGAATCTACCCAACAAACAGCACAAAAAGGAAATCTTCACCTATGATTTGTTCTCCAGATGTTTTTCATTAAGTACTTTAGCATCTCTTTCCAGAGAACCAAGTTGCATTAGACCAAATTATTTATTATTCCCTTAAATGTACCTTCCTACTAACTTATCAAACATTTTGTATCTTGTCCTGTTTCTTAGATTTTTACTCCACTTCTCAGGATTTTTTGGCCCCAGTAATTTCCTGGGAATCGCCCTCAGCAAAACCATGGATAATGAAATGCTGTGTGCTCATATCCTTTGCACACTATGGATGCAAGCGGAAGGATTCATCTAAGTGATCTAGGCAAAAGGAATTAATACATTCTACAAAAACCACAAGGAAAGCAAAATGGACTGAAAATATTTGGCCCTGGGTATCAGAACACATGGTGTCAATAATAATAGCAGAATTTCTACAAGATTTAGGTGGCTATTTTAAACAGTTTAAGGAGATGTGGTCTCTAAACACCATTGGAACGTGGTTATTTACCTTCCGTACACTTTTTTTGCAAATGAAAATTCCTTTCCCATGTGTTGCTATCCAAATATGCAGCTGTCATCATTACAAAAAGCAGTAATGCATGCTATTAGTAAAAGCTTATATTAGTGGGATTATACTTTTCCCATGTAACAAGTGATAGTTTGAGAGGGAATAGCCTCAAGTTGCAGCAGGGGAGGTTTAGACTGGATATTAGGAAAAATTTCTTAATTAAAGAGTTGTCAAGCATTGGAACAAGCTGCCCAGGGAAGTGGCTGAGTGACCATCCTTGAAGGTATTTAAAAGATGTGTAGATGATGTGCATAGGGACACAACTGTGGTGGATTTGGCAATACTAGGTTTATAGTTGGACTTGATGATCTTGAAGTTTTTTCCCAATCCAAATTATTCTATTATTGTGTGACTGCCTACAGCACCCCCAGATAATTTCCAAATGCTCTGACCTCAATTTATAAGAAAACAAGCACAGTGAGTACATAGGCATTTTAAATTCTGCTTTATAGCCCATCTCTGCCTGTTGGGTCTCCTACTAGTTATCAACAGATACCAGAATAAAACTACAAATATAAAGTTGAGTTTAATCAGCTTTTTAGAATATCCCATTAAAACACTAAATAATCCTTTTCTTTCTTTCGTAATAATCCTTTTTTACATATGGCATAGAATTGATATCAACATCTGATATCTACAACCTTAATAGGCTTCTATCTTGTAAATTCCCTTGGGACAGAGGTCATTTTTTCCATGGCAATGACTTCCATGGAACATCTGGGAATTAACATCGAATTATTTATCTTGTTCTTGTTGTCATTCTGCTGGTAAAGACCAGAAACTCTGGTCATTTGACAACCAACCAAAAATCTGCATTTGTTTCAGTGGGCCCCAGATGAAACCTGATTTGAATCTCTTTCCTTAAAGAGACATCATACATTTAGCTAACTGCTATAGTTCACAAAATTTAATGTTGCGTGTTTTGTATCTGATACACTAGAGGCAACTTTTCAAGTTCCTGCAGCTGCACAGCCTAAATCTTGGCACAATCTACTAATATATCTGAGACAGAAATATGACCTCATAAAAGTAGAGTATTATGAGCACTAAAGCTCTGCTATGTCTCAGTCAAAACATCAAGGTTTTTTACTGTAGCATTCCACTCAGTATTCATGGAATAGAGTGTGATTAAAGAACCACTCTTGCTCTTGGTGTGCCGATTCAATAATTATTGTCTTTGTTTCTTCAATATATGTGCAAAGTCTCATCCCACACAAAACATGATATCATAAAGCTAAGATAATAGTAGAGAGAGACATCTTTCACAATGGCAGTAACAAACTCTGGGTGGTTTTTCAATGTTTATGAAATCAGCACTGTATTCATAAACTTATTTCAACCCTGCAGAAATTTACACTTCTACACTAAAAAAGAAAAAAAACAACCCTTGGAATGACTAAGGTAGAGCAGGTAAAAGAAAGGTAAATGTGATTTTTAATTACTTTTACGCATGCAGACCTCAAGGGATAGAAGAACAAAATATCTTCTGTAATTTTGGAAGACAAAGGGGTGCCTCTAAATGGTTTTAGCACTGTCTGGGCTCCTTCCAGATCATCCACAACTGCTTTGCTGCTCAGGGGCTTCTATTATTTCATCTCTTAACTTGTTTTTGTCATTCACAGTGTGTATACGTTCCTTCTTCTGGGTGCTTCCAGAACTCATATTGGACAGCTTTCACAGGGCAGACATCAAGGCTCCTCCCAGTCAATGGGATTGTTCTCCCTCTGTGTCCCAAATCCCAGCTGCAGATGCTTCATCAAAGGGACATTCTTAACCTCCATCCTGCTTGGGCTATGTTATAGCCATAGCAGCATCCTGAAATAATGCTCTACTGTAGATTGATGGAGATTGATGTTTAAAAGACTTTAAAAGTGATTAAAATGTTTAGCTATTTTATTTAATTTTTAAAAGGCTATTTTGAAAACATAAAACTCCAGGACATTTCATGAGAAGAAATACTTTGTCTAACACTACTCCATATAAAGGAAATTTAAAATATAATGTTATGAGTATCTTCTTGGTTGAATACCAGCAGATTTTTGGCTAAAATGATTGATCACAATAAGAAAAAGGGCTCTCTTACTCCTATGCATTGAGCTTCTGATCCAGGAAATCCAACAGAGTCTAAATGGATAGTCTGTCCAGCTGCTCACCTTTTCTTTCTTCTTACTCAGTGTGTAGTTTATGAGTTTGGGAGATCCCTGCAATGATCTGACTCTACTGGGATCTTTTATTAATTTCTGTTCTCAGTACAGACTCTTTTCTGCTCCAGATGTTCACGAAGCCCAATGCACACTAGGAATATCTTGTTAAAATTAAACTATACTAGTCACTACATACATCAGTTATTGGTATGGAAGCCCCACTTTATCTAAGTATAGAAAAGCTAAGGAATGCCTTTTATTTTATTTTTTCTTTAATCCTGTCAGACTAAGGTTTCATGAGACTCTGTGAAAAATTTCCCTAACATATATTTGTCACACATTCTGCATTCTCTTTCATTACCAATTTTATTTTATTAAAAATGCAATTGACTGTGTCTGGCAAGACTATTTGTATTGATTTACAACTTATAATGAAATACAAATTACAGCAGTTTCTGAGTTAATTGCACCTTTGGCCTTGTTTTTGACTGCAGTAAGGTTTTTCCAATCAGTCTCAGACACCTGGCCATCAACCTTCTGGGACCAGCATTCTTGCCCTAGACATCTCTGGTCTCCTCTCTGCAGACTAGTGACAAAAATGCTAAGTACTTGGGATATCTCTATTCAGTTTAACAACTCAGAAAGTCCAGGATCAGGTAAGCACCTAGCCTCTTTCTTCCAGGAAATGTCAGCATAAAGTAATCCTCTCCAAAACTGTCTGATTTAGAACAGAAACCTCATATGGAAAACAGATATTAAGAGAATAAACACATCTGAACACGTCCTCTTTGTCTGGGATCTGATAAAATCTAAGATGCAAAACTTGACAAGGTTAAGGTCAAATCCATAAAAGGGTTTATGTGTCTGGATCCTCTTCAGTAGACTCCAGCACATGAGGGAGAGAATCAACTCTTGACAAAAAATCTTGCTTACAGCCACAGAGAATCATATCCCCCCACTGGGAGTCAAAGTCTGGTGCTCTTTTCTGAATAAAAACACAGGCAAGAATTGGTGTTGACAGAGAAAGATTCTCCCATTACCTCTCCACTTATAAAACACCTCTCCACATTTATAAAATATCAAGTAGATCAAAAGAAACGGGGGTGAAGAGTGGGGATATGGGTGGAAAGAAGGAGATAGGATCTACAGGTTTAAATCTCTTGTAGTCACCAGTTCAGTAATTTTTTCTTCATTCCTCTTCCACTGCAAGATTGTTGCTAGGATGTCCTAAGAAGTCCTTAGTCCCTTTAATGTGTACAATATGATACAATGCCATTTAAGACCACTGCATTTGCATCTATTTAGGCCCTAGCCAATACACCTATCAGTAGTTGTAAAGTTCTGTGTCTCACAAAATTAGGAAAATTAGGAATGTATGTCTGCCATTTGCTGTAATTTGATTTGAAGGCCCAACCTCATCCTAAACCTCACTCCAGGACCTTCTACACACACAGCAATACTGCTTCACATTGCAGCTTTGCATATCTTTGAGAATACCTGTACCCAAGAAGAAGGATATCTTTATCCAAGAAACATTTTGGCAGTCACTGTACAAAATTACTACAGTGCCTATAAATCCTAACCAAAAAAGAAAAAGAGGGTAGGATGTGCAGGATGGTAGCACAGCTCAAAACACTTCAGTTCTTGACTGATACCCTTCTTTCCTTATTTCTGTTTCTCTCTGCAACCCCACTTAGACAGCACAAGAGGATCCTTGCAGGAGCACAAACATTAACATTTCCCTCATGAAAAAACACCCACAACAGAAGCCTGGCCTGTTCAGCTATTTAGAAAAAGTATGTCTGAAAACACCTTTCTATAGAATATATCAATAACAGGGGTATTCTTATGAAGACTCAAGAGGCTGCATGATATCCATCAGAAAGAGGCTTCCTGCCACGTGGAGGGTTTGGAGTGCTGGAGGTTATAATGGAGAAGGACATTAGCTAATAACCCTTCTGGGAACTCCTGGCTGGAAACTATGACAGCTTTCATCTCCTGGGCTGGGAAGCAAACAATCAAGGGGTTTGCCTGAAAGGTTTTCTTTTGTGCCAAAAAGAAAGTAAAAAATCTGAGGAATGAGAGGCTATCAGTTATGCTTGGAGTCAGGATATTGTGTGTGGAAACTACAGTTGAGATGGTAACAGCAAGGAGTCTGACAGAGCTTGTAGTTTCTTGTGCCTTCCTCTTATTTATTGCATAGCTCTGATGAAAGCTCCTGACTGACAAATCATGTATCAGCACCTCACTAGTTATTAGTAGCTAAAGCTAATCACTTTTTCTAGTATTATCACTAAACATTTAATTAAAATATTAAAAGCAGTCAGCCACTGACATTAACTTACTGTTACCATTATTTATTATTGAAATATTTGATTAAAGCATCCTGGGAGACAAGGCCTACTAGAAGTTGTTATCAGTGTTTATACTTAATTTTTGTTTGTGCTTCTATTACTACCCAGAGGAATAAAGTAGCCTAGTGCTGGTAACAAAAAATAAGAATAATCCAAATAAATACTGTTTTAAGTTTACCTTTTTGTTCTATCTTATTTGATTTAAACACTCATTTTTTCCTCAAGCAGTCCTAACTCAGGTTAAATTTAGAATTTCTAATTTTTTATTGCTTACAAAAAACACTCATTAAATATACATCAGCTATATCATCATTTGTCATCTACACTGATGATAGTACAATTAAATCCTAACCTTGTAAAAGACTTGTTTAACACAGGTAATATTCTTACGCAACCCTTTTCGTAATTCTATTTTCCTCTCTGTCCAGTGGATAATGCCATTAACTTTTTTAAATATTAGGGTCATTCCTGTACATGTCCATAATTAAGTCACGTTCTAATGAAACTTACACCTGTATTTTCCATTTTCAGCTTTTTAAAACTTAGACTAAGGTCAGAAAGCAAGTAAATTTCTTGAGGTCTATAAACACTAAAACAGGATTGCTTGATGGTATTATTTTCTTACTCTTAAGAGAATAAGCCATTTGAAGAATTTGGCACTGGATGGACAAGAAAATTCCAGATGGACTTTCCAGCTAAGAATATGAGCCTTTCGTGTTCCAATAGCTCTTGGAAAGACCTTGAGGTTTCAAAGACACAATCTATTTCCACATATCTTGTAGTACTGACAGATAGCAAGGAAAGAGATGGACGACCACTGCACCATGACTGACAGATTTCTCCTTTAGAAGTATGTCTTCCCTTGCCATATTCTTCCCACCTCTGTCTGAAGTGCGCTGTATGTGCAGTGAGCATGCAAATCCCAAAACCCATTCCAATGCTTCACTGTCACATGTAAGGGAGAGAATTTATGACATTGTGCTGATTCAAGAGATGTGGCAGGAGAAGTAAATAGAGAAGTGGACTGACAAATAAGTGCAAAAGGCATAACTGCAGGCTTTATTGTCTCTGTCCTGTTTGATTTACTTTGAAACTTTTAGTATTAGTGATATGCAGCAAGCTTCCAAATTGCTCTGAATTAAGCCATTCCTACAAAAACATCTGTGTCATTTCCTCTCTGTTGTTTAGAGGCAAGCCCAAGGATGGAGCATTTCTCTCCTGATAAAGGATTTAAGGACTGAATAAGCATTTAGGGGACACTAGAGAGAAATTCAAAATTATATTGGGGGCAAGAATCTCTCTTGTCCCAATAGAATGTTGTCATCACTGACCTACAGAAACAGGTTGTCTCTTATGCTTAATCTTAGTTCCTGAATCACTGACTAAACTGGCTTGAACAAGAGGCTCAGAAAGTGTCAGTCCTGATAGTAGCTTGAAGATTGCTCCTTTCTACCAAAAAATTGGAGAAATTTTCTCAAAATTCCTCCAGCTGAGAAGGATACCAAATGCTAGACTATGAAACTAAGGATGTCACATATAACATCTGTACTGCATCTAGAAGGGGGAAGGCTAGTAATTTACAAAATAAGCTTTAAATATTTCCATAGGAAAATTAGATTGAATTTGAACACAAAGAATCTTCCATAGAGGAGCAGCAGTAGAAAAGAACAGAGGGTGATTTTCCCTTACACTTTTTATGAAGGCTTGGTGCTGCTGTACAGGTAGGATACCTGTACAGGAAACAGGCTGTAAAAGCTTCAAAAAACAGGATACAAATTTGAGCAGGTAAGAAAGGGTGTGTGGTGTATTACAAAGGAAAGACTCTGATTGGATCATTCAGCTTAATTTTCAGTAAGTTTTTGAAAAAAGTGAATAGAATGGCTTTTCTAGATCTCAGAACTGCTGTTCAGTGTCATTAAATATGCTCAGCAATCAGTTGGTACATATGATTGCATCTTGCCCTCAGTTATGTGACAACAACTTCCCCTTTAATTAAACAGGATTGCACCTGTGTAGGTAATGATACAATTGGGCCTATAATGTATAATAAATACTCGATATCTTTGCCAAAAAATCATTTAGTTGCATAATTTAGTGAATGTTAAATAATTATTAGGAACATATTTACTGAAATTCAGTTGTTCGACATCTATCTTCATGCAAATTATTGTTACACTTCGATAAATATTCATAGTAATCAGCGTGTATTTAATTAACATACAATAACTTTCTCATTAAGTCTGAATTAAATCCTTTTAAGGAGGGAGCATTTCATTTAAAGTGTTACTGGAAATCTCTCTTTGGAAGCTTAAATAATTAATCTTATTTTTGGTTTCTGACCAAAAGAAAGGGCAATTGATGGCTGTGAGGGATTCTCTATTCATAGTATATGATTCTGTGCTTTGATAAAAGTTAAGCTAGAGCATCTGAGCTCAAAACAAGAATGAGCTAAAAAATGTTTTATTTAACTTGCCTATGATTTAAATTATTTCAAAATAATTTATTTGAAAGTCATAAAAGCTTTGAAATTAAATGACAGAACATTAAGATTTGCAGTAAGAGACTAACAAAAAATTCAAATTACATCAGATAGCAAATCAGACTGAAGATAAAATTTGATGGCATCTTTAGAAAACATGTAATTCAGTCACTCTCCTTTTTTCATTTAATTTTCACCTTGTTTTACTTTTTAATGATTTGCTTGATTAGACCTAATTGTGAAATGTGTTCTTTTCTTTTGGTTTATCTACAATGTCAACCTTCAATTATTAGAAATTGTTTAGCTTTCACCTTTTAATCAAATTATGTAGAATTTCCACTTTATGTTTTCCTTACTGTTAATTTTGTTTTATGCAGAACTCTAAATTCTTTTATGGAGTAAACCGAAGGGTATGATACATGTGTGAAAAATAGTAATTTTCACTTATACCAATAATTTGAGACATACCAGACATATTTTCTCCCCCCTTGGTTAAAAAAAAAAAAAAAAGAAAAGAGGGAATTAAAAGAATAGTCAAATTCTGCATTCAGACAGAACAAAGACATTTCAAATACCTTTCAAAATGTCAAAGATCAAGATGCTCTGGAATAACCTACTGAATCATACTTAGAACTTCTCAGTTTGAGGTGATTCTCCAGTACTCCTGATTTAATTTACCACTGTCTGAATGTTGTACACTCAAGTCTAGAGTTAGTTCTTCTTTCATAATCAATTATATCAAGTAGATCAGCATCAGCTGGGAAAAGCTAAAAATGCCAATATCAGAAGAATCAGAAGAACCACTAGCTTCATGGTTAAGGTATTCTCCTGGATATAGTAATGCAGAGGTTCCAACTCATCCTGCAATTAATACAGATGAAGAGTTAATGATGTCTCTAGTAAGTAAAGGCCTATTCTAAGCCACATTGCTTCACACCAGCAATAGTGTCTAATGAAATCCTTCACAAAGAACACTTCAATGAAACCAATACATTCATGGGAAAGTTGAACTAGACTTTTCTTACACAAAATGTTAATCAGAAGGTTCACAAAATGTGATAAAGGCACTTTTCAGAATTGCTTTTCCAGTTCCCCTTTCTCCACCTTGGGACATAGCCACCATGTGAGCTAAATCTCAGGTTGAGATCTGTGTCTGGGGGAAGCAGATCTGCTGAGACAAGCTGAAGATTAATGGATGAGGATGCTGCTCCTGGGACCATTTCTGTATTTTATGGCGACACAGGTTTCAGGAAAGCCTCCACCTGCCCCTGCAGCCTGGGCCCCTCAACCACCCTCTCCCTGCTCTCTCACAACATAAAACCAAATCCCAAAGTTTCTGTGAATGGTAGAGGAGGAAGCCTTGTGAGTTCTCTTATCCTAAATATCTTATTGTCTGCATCTAAGAAGGTGTCCTCTGGGAAGAATGAGATTAATTCAACACTTATCATGTAAAAGGGGCCATTGAGTTTTCAGGTTTCCTTGGTAAATGTTGAAACCAATCAATCTACATAAAAGAGCACCAAAATCTTGGTTTATTAATGAAAACCAACCAAACAAACAAAAAAACCTCACAGTGAATCCAGATGAACCTGAACACCCTTGATAAAAAAAGAATTTGTGCAAACATAGGCATACAATGTCATTTCAGTTGGTTTCTAACTGTCAGTCTGGAAAAGTCTGCTGTGAGTCCAGGGTCACATCTGCCATCTCCACAAAGACGTTGTCAGTAACCGAGGATAATACTAGATACATCTGTTAAAGCAGCTAAATCACTTCCAAATGCTATGTGCTCGGAACAGAGGATCAAACAACAAATAGGTACTCTGCATTATATTTGTGTATAAGAGAATTGCAACAGATCTTATATCAAATGAACATATGCTCTGTAAGGTACCAAAAGTTTGTAGGACTGTGAAAGGAACAGGAGAGACAACTTCCCCTCCCCTTTTCTTATTAACAAGATAGGACAACCTGCCCAGCTTTGGCACCGATGAAACCAGTCACACCCCTAATGAGCAATGAGTGCTTCCATACAGAGTTTGTTGCCAATTCACATTCTACTTTAATGCAGATTAATTTTTCCATTTATATGACTCTTCTTCTTCATATATATGATCATTTAAGTACTACTACCAAACACATAAACCTTTCTCAGGGCTCTTGCTTGGCTTTTTATTTGTTTCACTACTCACCACTCCTTCTTTAAAAGAGGACTGTTTTTGGGGACACAGAACTCAAGTATGCCTCCTTGTTTAATTCCAGTCCCCAGATTACCTATACTCCACGACTACATGGTATCCTGCCTTTTTAATGGGAGCTGTTTAAATTGGCAATAAGTACTCATGCGTGCGAGGTTATAGACTTATTTACACTAAAATAAGGCATCTCAAAGCAGTTTAAATTTTCCACATGAAGAATTTTTGTGGCTCTCAGATGAGTAGTGTAGCACATTGCTTCTCATGTTTAAGTTTGGCAAAACCAAGAGCCCCGTTCAAGCAGTTGTCTGTAGATATTTTGATTTTCTTTTCTTTATTATTGACTTCCTTGATCCTGTTGCATGTGATTCTTTCACTGATTTTGAAATCAAGGTGAACAGGACAAAGCTTTTAAAATGCAGTTCACCATTGTCTTTAATTTTCTTAATAAATTTCTCTCCCAGACCTCATCACATGGATTATACAGAGCAAATAGGCTGTGTGGTTTACACTATATTTTACAGATGAAAAAAATTGAAGAAAACTCAATAAGAACATAAAGTAATACTAATTTAAATTATATATCAAGTATAAATTTAATCTTTAAAATGTCTTTGATACTTAGGAAATGAGCTTCATAACTCATTAGAAATTCTTTTTGCTTTTGAGTTTCTTTCCTTCCTTATTACTTAGCAACTGATTATGGTTTCTTCTCTCTATTCACTATATTTGCTCTGTGTAGGGGAATGTGTATATATGTAAAAGGACACACATTTGTATGCATGTTTCTGTATTTTCTTATGAAAATAACAAACACATACTACCACTTCTTCCTCCTTCTTGAATCAGTGTCTTATCGCTTCACCACACTAGCAAATTAAAAATAATTTCCAATTTCTTTCACAACTACCTAGTGGCTAAAGATTATTAATGCATTTGTCGGACTGGCATAAATTCAAAAATTGCTCAGTTAGGGAAGAATATAAAGCATTGATTGTTTACAATCAGATTTTGTAGTCTATATTTTCCTCATGGAAGTGAAAGTTTATCTCATTGTAAAACAGCAGTTATAATTTCACCACAACTATTCATCAAAACTGCTATTTTGGAGCTGCAAAACATCACTTTCTGAGGCTACACAGTAAGCAAGCCATTGCCCCTTCCCTTAATACCCTCCTTTAAAAATAATAGCTGGCAGCAAGTTATAGTTTTATCTCACATATGTGAAAGCACTCCAATAAATCACTTCTGCTTGCAGCAATCATAGATTATGAGGCTTTTATGATCATGAAATAAGCCCAATAGTCCACTGTTGTTCTCAGAAGACTGAGAATCACTGTGTATTATTCTCTTTGTGTGGATGTATGAGCCTCTTGTTTCTCAGGGGCTAGTGTTACATTTAGCCATGCTGCTGGTATGTACCCTGTATACCAGAAACGTTTCCTACAAGTTGGGAAACATTAGGGTGTTTTGTCAATTTCTGACATATTTTCCTATGAAAGAATCAAGTGCACTTCAGGTGTTTTAACTCTCTAAAATCATTCTTTTTGTTCTCCTTTCTTTTTTCCCCGGTACAAGATTATCTTCTACAGCGTGTTTTGAACTGCTTTGGCACTGCAAGTAGTATATAAAAGCCATTGGAATGAAGTCTGTGAAGGAGGTTTGTCAAAATTCTTTGTTGGAACAATTATGGCAATTAGATACACTGATACTTTTGTATCTTTAGAACCACAATATTTGGACATAAATGATTAGAAGGAGTTTCTTACTGGAAATAGATCTAAAACTATGGTTTTGATGACATTCTTAGCTTATTTGTGCTATAAGCAAGATAATGATGACAGATATCAAGGTCAGGGTAATTACTTTCTATATTTGGATTAGTATTACCCTGGGTGTTATATACAAACTATCTACAAACATCAATCTATTGCTGTCCTTCCTCAGGAACAGAATTTTCACTTTTACATTATGAGCTTTAATGCATGTGCCAAAATAAGAATTTTAAAAAGTTTTTTTTTTTAAACCCAGAAGGTTCAGTATTAAAAAAAAAAAAAGAAAAAGAAAAAAGCAGAGCAAAGTTGGCTTTAAAGTTGCGAATACCCAAGCTCAGAAATGAAGATTGCAAAAGTATTTTATCCAACAGAGTGTTGGGTGGCAGAAACTAGCTAGCATTCAAAAAGGAATTGGTGTGTCAGGTTCTTATTTACATTTCTGATACTCCTGAAATTAATAGATAGCTATTTGCTTTAATCTTTTCATATCAGCCACAAACTGCTTGTATATGTTTTATCATAATAATTTTGAAAGGAATTGAATTTTATTCCAGTGGCATTCAGTTTCTAATTTTCAAGCCAAAGTTGTTAGATAGTAGCTGTGCTTTAGGGTGATATAAGAGCCTTACATAAACAGTACTTCAGAACTATACATACATCTTGACCGGACTAAATCAACAGAGATAGTAGTGTACTGATTCAAAGGCACACATAAATGAAAAATGTTTCCAAGCCAAACTAATGCGATCTTCCGAGCTGTGAGTTAAATTTAATGTTATAACAAAAGACAAGGTCAGTAAAGTAAGCCTTATTCCTTCAGATTCTCTGTTTTAATGCTATTAAATGTCTGGACACAGTAAACTTAGTGCCCCCACCCCCAACAGATCTCGTCCTGAATTATTTGTCTTTGAAATTACTCATTTTTTCCTCCAGCTGTGTTGCAATGTTCAGCTGAGGCTATAAATAAACAGCTCTTTCAAATGTCATTGGCTAGCATTATCCTATGCATTGATCATGAAATAATGCTTCCAAGTTTCTATTGCATTGTTAACTGGATGTTCCTGGCTTAAAATGTGTCTGGCTTGTGGCAATTTGGTATGAACACTCTTGATTTCATCAAGTTTTACAGCTTCTTCATCATCAGTCACAAATTTAATTTTTCTGCCATTTTCATACAGTAAAGTAATGATAAAATGTTCCTTAAGCTACAAAGTGAAGGGAAAAAGTACTCTTTATCTCAGTGGTGACAACTTACCTCTCTCTATTTTTCATCCAAATAAGTAGAATGCTGTAAATCCTGTCCAGAAGACATAGACTGGAAGAATTAATCAAAGGTTTGTTTATGAGCTATTTGGAACAGATAAAATGTTGCATTGACAACATAATTTACAAATTATCTATCAACATCAACTGAAGCGGCACACCCGATCCTGATGTCAAGGAGAGCAGATCTGAGACCCAACTGAAGAGCTTTATCCAGTATGGTAACCTCCTAAACAGATCCTCTGAGGAAGTCTTAGAAAACTAGTACTGGCGCCCAAGCATATGCACTGTGACGCAAACATTTCACCAAACATGAGGAATGTTCACTGTGCAACTACGGACCATGAATGTTCAAATGGGTTGGTTTGCTCAACATGACAGTTTGACACTATCTAAAGAAAAAGCATATGACTTGAGATCCTCCAGCTTCTTTTGTGTAGAATTTGGCACTAGTGAATGATTTTTACAGACAAATTTTTTAGTACACCATTTAGGTTCTGGATATTCTCATGGATATAATAAAGAAAAAAACAAACAAAGAAAAACCAATAAAACCACTCAACAACAACAAAAAATGCTCCATAAACTCAAGTCACCAATATGTCCTTGTGGCAAAGGTGGCCAACAGCCACCAATTCCTTTTAAAAAAAATTATTGTGATGGTTATCAGACATTGGAACAAGTTGTCCAGGCTTTTCATCCTTAGGGACATTTTAAATTTCATTTAAAATCTCATTCACTTCTTGATAAGAAGTGAATCTATAGACTTTGAAAAGTTTTAAATGCACATCCATTTTACCAGACTTGCTCATATATTGTATATATATACATACACACACATTTCTACATAAATTCTTAAGGTATTTATATATTTTGAGGTATGGAATTCTTTTTCATGCATGACTTACGTATAAGATTTTACTCCACCAGATAAGATAAAGACAGAACTTAATTTTTTCCAAAATCAAGGCCCGTACTTGAAGTGGCTGGTGATGACTTGCTAGTTGATGAATACAAACAGAAGCTAGCTTTGCATTGAGCAACAGTGAGATCCAGTGGACAGAAGGAATAAACAACATTTTTAAGGGTCTTGGTCTATAAAAGAAGCAGAAAAACTATGACTATGTGATTCTCAGTCAGACATCATTAACTGCCTAATAATGGGATCCAGAAACTGCGTTTTTGGATTAAACCCAAGGAAATGTGGTTTGTATGAAAGATGGAGTCACACTCTTCAACAAGGGCCTGTCGTGATAGGAAAAGGGATAATGTTTTTAAACTAAAAGAGGGTAGATTTGGATTAGATATAAGGAAGAAATGTTTTTAAATGGGTCCGGAAATTTGATTTGTGACAACTATGGATTGTTTACACAAAGAAGACAGGACCACAGGCAGCAAATCAGCATTCAAGAGATCTCTGTGGATGTCTGGGTTTACCAAACCCAGCACATTTCTCAGATGTCTTTAAAGATGCCAGACTGAATTTTTGTCATCTGTGAGTTTAGTTGACAACAAGTATTGGGTATCTATTAAAGGGTGAGAAAAAAAGGTGAACAATGCTATGAGGATTGGTTTGCTTCATCTTGTAGCAATTCCTGTACAAACAGTGTGAGACTCATTAAAATAGAAGCGCTTGAGAATTTTGCAGTACTCTGCAAATTGATTCATTCAAGAATCAATGTATTTCTTATTGTTTGAACCAATTCATTTGCAGAAGGTGCAGTATTTTTCATTGTTTAAAGTAATTCATTTGCATGAGCTGAATACTCCCATGCTACAAGATGCTTAAATTGTGAAAAATAAGCCCTTTTTCATGTTACTGGCAATGTATTGCAAGCAACAGCATATAAAAATAAACCATGATGCAAAAGATTTCATTACATTATTAGATTCTTAGAGATTAATATTAAAAAGTGACAGCATCCTTTGTAACAATAGGAGCTTTTCTTTGCAACAGCTAGTTTTAAAATGGAGTGTTGTTGTCCTTCTTATCGTTTAGTACCAGATGAGAGTTATAAGAAAAGCACATCCTCTATCCAACAGCTGGGAACCCCAGCTTCATAGATAAGAGAGGTTGTGTGAGTTCTGACAAAAACCGAAATGTCTTGAAAAAATTTCTAGGAATAATGGGATCTACACAGAAATGCAAAGGACAATATAAGAGATTTGTATAGTCATTAATCTTATGTTTTAAGCTCATATTCAAAAACGTGTACCTAATTCAGGCTTGCTGTAACTTATGCTTTCTTTTAGATTTCTGAATAATCATGCATAGATATTCCTTGGCATTAGAAAAAAAATTAAATTCAGTGATCAAAAAACCAAAAAATAATTGGTTTGAGCTGAAGCTTTCAGGCTGGCATGTTGGCATTTTGGATGTTAAATTGAATGTGTGAAACTTAAATGCAAACCTTTTTAGTAGAACTGAGTGGAAAAGGGCATCTAGTGTACATTTTAAGCCCTCTTTTCAGCTTATTTTTGGAAGAGAACAACTTACTCTTCCTTTACTGTAATTTGTAAAGTTTTAGAGAATTATTGCTAAGCACTGCAACCTAAAGTCCTTGAAAATATAACTACCTAGACCAGGAATGAATATATCCTTATCTGCCTCCACCGCTTTCATGTCCTGAACAGGAAAGGCTGAAGGACTCTGAACAATGCCATAAAACATCCCCTTTGGTCCAGCTTCCAAAATGTGTTTTGGCTCTCTCAAAAGGTTGTGAAGAGACACTGATTGGAAACAAGAAGCCTCTGTAAGTTAGGATATTAAAATGATCTAGTTTGTGAAAATGATCTAGTTCGGCCCAAGAAAATGAAACATTCCACTTACATACATTTCCTTAATCCTTCTCAGTAATTATTAGCACAAAAATAAATGCAGATAAATGCAGTTTATAGTGTTGTTCCTAGAGATGACTGCTGAAAATGCGTCTACTCTGAATTTATGAAACAACAGTTGCTCTGCATACTACCTACTGCAAGATGTCCCTGAATTATTCTGAGTGCAATGGTGGAGCAGTCCTTTGTGACCAATAGTCAGTGTGAATTCGCTTTTTTTTTTTTTCTAGCCATTTACTTGAAAATCTTTAATAACTCCCATCTGAAGTCTTGTAGCAACCAAAATTTTCCAGGGGAACAAAGGCCAAGGCACTTTTCAAAAGAAATGTTTATCATCTTATTTTTACCTAAAACAAAAATGGAAACTGAAACTTGACTGTGGTCTTCTCCCAACAGCAGTGTGGTGTGAGGACTGCTTGGTGCAGCTATGAGTAAAGGAGAGGATGCTGTGCACTAAAAAGTAGGAAACTAAAATTTGCATCAGCAAAGTAGAATATTCTCACCCATACAGGACTCCATTAAGGGGATCTGTAGAGGCAGGTTATGTAACTTTACATTTTGGAAAAAAATGAGGCTTAGAGAAAAGCAGCTAGAGAAAGCCCTGAATTATGCAGCTGCAAATAAACCCAACTAGTTTTGTATTGTTGTATAAATCAGTAAGTTTTGAGAATTCATGTGTTAGTAGACAGATGCTGTGAATATGTTGTAAAATGAAAAACTAAAGTTTAAGTATTTTCAGATAGCTAAAAAAATGTGAATTGCCCAGATTTTAAAAAATCCTTATGTGACTGTTTATTAAGGTTACCACAAAACCTCTATATTGAGAAAAATGTTCCTTGGGTTTAAACATCCAGTACATTTGAAAGGCAGTGGTAACTCATATTTATATTTCTCAACATTTTTATTATAAAAGATTTTTTCTAACAAAAAGGAGCTTTCCTAAAAGAGCCATCACCTGTGCTTTTTGTAGCAAGTATTTGGAATACAGCAATAAAAAAGTTATCAAGCAGTGGACTCACCTTTTCCTTGTCTCTTAAAATTCCATTTGTGTTTAGCCCAAGTATCAACATGCATTTTTTCATCACTACTTCTTTAAGGCGAAATTTAGCATTTTGCAAAGGTGCTTTTTGACTGTCAATATTTTAAAGGATTAAAGCCAGCCTACTGCCAAGACAACAGTAGGTAAAATAATGGGTGTGCTACTTAAAATGCTCAAGACTGAGGAGAATGCACAGCAAATTTTGCTAAGTGACACCATGTGCTACAAGTCACTTTCCATGGCAGCTGATTGACTCAATAGCGGTATAACGTCCACCATACTTTACATCTCTGCTGCAATGGTTAAGGAGCTGTGGGGAAACCATCAAAACTGTACCTAATGAGAATTTTTAAAAGTCTTTTAAAGTTAAAAATCTGTCATTTGTTTATAGAACTCAAGTCCTAGTAGGGTTTAAGAATGCCAAATGTATGGTTTCAAAGTGTCCTTGATGCAGACTTTATCCATGTGCCATGATATGCAAAGCTGTATTCACAGAACTGCCTCTCTCAGCCCTGTGAGTGCACAGAGGTGAAGCAGACTCAGATTGTGTGATTGATTGCTTCATTTTGCACCACAGATAACTTATTTTTAAATACAGTCTTTCTCTGGTAATTATAATAATTAGAATTAGGTAGTTGCATTTTTATGCATTTATCAAATATTTGAAGATATTTATCATCTGTTTCACATTTCATAATTTAGGAATAAACTGCAGAGGATAACGAAATAACAAAATCTTTCCTATTTATGTTCCCTGTTTCCTCAGCCTTCTTCATTAAAAAAGAAAAAGGTCCTGCAGAGATAGTTCCTTATTCCTGGGATTTTTTCAAAAGAGTTCCAGTCAGGGACAAAGACCCTTTATGAAGAGCAGCTTGCAGGATAGATGCTTTTGATTGTGCATTTTATAGAGAGGTTATTTCCTCCACAGCACTTCCATAATGGCCTGGCACACTTCAAAAGCAATGGCAATATAAATGAGGAAAATAAATCAAAGGCATTTTGGGAAACTAAATTCTTTGGATATAAATTTTGCCTTTAGATATTACAAACCCATGAATCTAAAATGGTTGCCAAAAGAAGTGTGGAATGAGTATCCACAGGAAGTATTCAGTCTTTAAATTGCTCATTGCATACAGCAATTATTTAGGCAACAAACATTTGTAGCCATTACTCACAGTGTAAGATAACCTTTAATAAACTCCAAGGAAATACAGACTATCCAGTGTGATACATAACTTTTTAGGCATGTTCTCCAGAAACAGTCACTGAGTGCACTACAACTTGTTACAACTCACTGAAGAGACAAGCAAGTGCTTGGTACACTCGGGAATTTGTTCAGTCTATGTGTAGCATAACTTTGCAGATACATTGGGAGAAATATAAAAATGGCTAAGTAATTATTTCAAAATTCAATTCAAATTAAAAAATACCCTCTCCATTTTAGTAATACACATCACTAAAGTTTTTTTTCTCCTGCCACTGAACCTATTGAGCTTCATGGACAGCAGTCAGGAAAGGGAAAACTTCTGGTCTTCATGCCAGGATACACATTATGGATTTGGAGACGGGGTACTTTTGTTTCCTACAGCATATTTAATATTCTTCAGAATAAGGCTGTATTAGTGTTCTATGTACAATGTACTAAACCCCTGACTACTCAGGGAAGCTTCAGCTGGAAAGAATGGCTTCCTTATGGCCCACTAGTAGCCCAAAGCAGAGTAGGTGCTTACAGAAGTGGAGAAGATTATCTGCCTGTCTGAAGGGCTACCCCAGGGCTGGCTCTTCCTGCTGTCCTTTCACACAGCCTAAAGCAAGCAGCCATCCAGAGAAATGCTTCAGCTTCAGAAGCTCTGCATGATTTTTACATCATTTTTCAAGTGACTGTTTAAGATTAGATCACCATTTCTAATAAGAAGTAATTTTACTCAAGCCATTAACAAGAAGCAGCATATAAGTTACACATTTATAAGAAGTGAAGCAAATCACCTACAGCATCTGCAAAAAATAATTTCCTAATTATTTTTACACAAGAGAAGAATGGGAATCGTTAGCAGGAGAGGCTGTTTTGCAAAGGAATCCAAAGTAAATTCATTGCATAATTCAGAACTGTATTAATGTTTCTCCCATCTATCTCCTTTGACATCTTGATGTCTTTGATAAAGGATGCAAGTGTTCCAAATATACCAATACAAATCAAACTTGCTGTTGGTTCCCTAAAGCACTAACTAGAAGGGTACTAAAAGAGCCTATTTTACTTTTTTTCCAGCCCTGGCTCTTTCTATTCCCACTTGCTTTTTCTGTTTCTTCCTCTTCTGCCTAAAGCCTTAGCTCTGTGTAACTACTACTAAAGATACAGAGCAGGTCCTGAAGGGTTTATATTCCAATTTAAGATAAATTTCCACAAGATTGTAACAGAGCATGAGGGAAGCAAAGGCTAAGGAAAGACCCTGTCTAAACATATGTGTATTACTATCTCTGTGAACAGAGAGATGGAGACTTTCCCCTTTTAAATAATAGGTACACAAGACCAAAACTGGGATATCTTTATTCAGTTTGAAGAATGCAAAACACAAGAAAAAGAATAGAACCCTTCACTCTTCACTCTCTTTTTCTCATTCTTATGTTTGAAAATAAAGTCGCAGAGACATTTTATTTTTTCTGCTGTTCAAATCCAGGGTGAATCAGGGTTCAAGAACTCACAACTCATACACACTAGAGTAAAGGTCTCTGCAGGCTCTGAGCTCTTACGAATAGAGGGAATACAGTGCTCTTTCTGCTGCATTTGCTCTATTAATTACAGAAATGTTTTCTCTGGGAAAACTGGGATATATCCTCAGCACCATTTTCTACAGGCAGTTTGTGAATCACAAACCTATAATCCATGGTGTTCAACTCTCCTACTTAAAAAAGCTCAGATTTCCCATTTTCTTCTGTAAGATAAACCTTAAAAGGTATCTCAGTTTTCAGTTATTGAACTGTAAACTGTGTTTCTTTCTACTATGCATTGTATGATCTCTGGTCCTTGAACAACATGCTGGTATTTACAAGCACATAGTATGGTTTTGCTTATGAAGGTAAATCATTCTGAGATATTATTTTACTGACTATGTAGGAGATCTTATCGATTGTACATTGGGATAATATTTGCATTTTTTGCTTTTTATCTATTTATTCACTGGATTACAGATGCTTTAAAGCCAATTAGAATTAATACCAAAAATGTGAGCAATTTCAATGCTTACTTTCTGTATATAGGTTTTCTTTCACTTTTACCAATAATGATTTATGCAAAGTCACCAAGACAGCTATTGCATCCATTGTGGAGTTTATTATCTCCAAGATGAGCAGACAAGTCATTAAGCTCCCACAGAAGGATTAGCATACAGAAAGATCACTGCATTGTGATTTTCTGGTTACATGGTTCAATACAATGATGGTTTAAGGAAGGAAAAGCTAATTCCAGCATTGTCATCATACAGAACACTGTATGTTGTCAATAGGCAGTTATAAATACTATCTCCTGTGAGAGCTACTTGTCCACAAAGAGGTCTTTCTATCATGTACCAATGTGATCAGCGCTACACGAAAATGACTTGTGAAGAAAGGATTTATCTTTCATATTACTTGGGGTGCTGGTGGATGAGAGGCTGGACATGAGCAAGTAATGCGCACTCCACAGTCCAAAAAGCAGAGTGGGCAGCAGGGCGAGGGAATGGATTCTGCCTCTCTGCTCTGCTCTGGAGAGACTCACCTGCAGTGCTGCAGGCAATTTTGGGGTCCTCCACAAAAGAAGAGTGTGGGTTGGGAGACACTCCAACAGATGCTCACAGAAGTGGTGGATGTTCCATTCTTGGGAGTGGTGAAGGCCAGGTTGGATGGGGCCCTGAGCAAACTGCTCTAGCAATAGGTGTTTCTGCCCATGGCATGGGATTTGGAAGTAGATGATCTTCAAGGTCCCTTCCGGCCCAATCCATTCTGCAATTCTTTGAGTATCTAAAAATATTTTTCCAATTGTATCTTTTAGTCTAAAAGTCCTTTAATGACACAAACCTTCTCTTGAACATTCTCTTCACACCTGTGTACATTTTCTCATAACAAATTTCAAATAACCAGCCAAATTAATGTCTTCTTAGGGATCAAATTCTGCTACATTGGGGATCAAATTCCAGTACGTTGCTCTGGCATTAATTCAAAATACATCCTACACCTTGCACTGAATGTGCCCTGTCTGGCATATCTTGTGACAAATTTTTGTATCTATTGCAAACCAGAAATATAATGTTTAGAATTTTCCCACTTGATAATAAGGGTAAAAAGGAGGAAATAAAACATCTTCAATCAGGTTTTATGCCTCACTTGGTATAAAAGAATTAAAAACTGCTTTTGTTCTGCAAGACACTCAGGGTAGGGAGTTCATTGGATTATAGGTTTTAGCAATCAGAAAAAAAATTATTATTCAATGAAGAGTGATTTTTTTTACCCAATTTTCAATAAGCCCAGAAGTGTCCAATATACCTTGGCAGCCAGGACATATCCAAGACATCCCAATGAGGCATAAAAAGCATGTGGATGGAGAATTACAGCCTTTTGCAAGGGATGAGATCAGGTTATCACCATTCTCAACTACATCATTATATTACACTGTCACATTTTAAAAAATGGAAGTGTTTCCACAAAAATGAGACAAATACTGCTTTTTGTTATACTTCATATTTAAAACTTCATATTTAAAGCTTCTATTATAGGCCACAGATCTCATGTGATGTTGTCCTTATAGACCAATATTATTTGATACTTTGATGACTCTGAAACATGGGATTCACATGGGATATCAAGGGAAGGGATAAAATAAATACAGTGAACTTACTCCTGAGGTCAAGATAAAATGGGAAGACAGTGTCAGGGACTGGAGAGAGGAGTCTGTTTCAAGACATGCTGGGAGCTTGGAACGTGTGGTAGGGTGTGGGTCAGGCCTTGCTCTGGTGAGCGAGTTTTCTACCCCTAAGCCTGGCTTGGAAGGGACCTTCGAGATAATCTAGTTCCAACTCCAGGGGCTACAGAAATACATCCTTTTAATCATTTAGGTTCTTGGATAACAGCATCTGTTCTAGACCTGTATAACAAAGATAGCCTTGCTGCTGGTTTGTGAAAGAAGTCTTTGACAAGACATTTTGGACCCATGGTAAATTTACTGACTTCCAGAAGAGTGTGCCACAGCTAATTTAGTCTGCAGGAAGTAATTTATTGGTCACCAGCTCACCAGTATCCAGTGGCCTAGAATGATGAAATTCTAACTAAATATTTAAAATTAACAAAGAAAAGTTTTATTTAATAAAAAATTTCCTCTGCAGTAGGTCAAGATGCATGAATTAATAGTTTTTACACCCAGATTGGGCTGCTATGATACATTTGTAGTTAACATGGGGTAGTGCATCAAAATTCTTCTATGTATACAGCAACTGTTTGAACTACAGGAGTCCTTTAAAAAAGATAATTTATACTGATTTACAGGCCTACAGGCTAGAGAATTTGCTCTGTCTTTTAGTAACTTTCTGCAGCAGCTAAACATTTTCCCTCCTAAAAAGTGTGCCAGACTTAATTTTGTCAAAATTCAGCTTGCAACTGTTGGACTGTTTTAGGGCCTTTGTCTCTTAGATTAGTGCTGTCTGCCTCCTTAGGTACCTCCTTAAGTTACGTCTTTAACAACTGAAGAGATGAGCTTGAAACAGCCATTTTGAAGTGTATGAGTGATAAACTAAAGGTTTTATGCAAATTTTTGCTCTTGATATTTTTAAGTTATTCAAACTGAAAAAGTTAAACATCACAAAATACAGCTGTACTTGAAATCACCAACATTAATTAAAAAGGAAACTGAACTTTGTTATAACTTTCTCTATTTAATATGTTTTCTTTCCTTCTGTATCAAGCCTGCAATTGTTTCAAAAAAATCAAATTTTATATAGCAATGAGTAAGTACTTAATGTCTTAAGTTTGTTTTTGTACACCCATTTAAAACTTCTGTCTTTTTATATTTTCAATAAAATGATGCTTCTATGAGTCATAACTTTAAGACTATTATAAAGAATAAATTTTATAGGAATACAGACTGCATTAGGGCTTTCAAGTGTTCAACATTTTGTTTTCCATGAAAAGATACTGATTTTAGAAACGGGGTTCATTATGATGGTGGAAATACTTGGAAGGCTTGAGAAAAGCGTATTTTTGTAAAATCTTGTCAGTGGAAGGATGACTAGTATGTGCTAAAAATTAACAGGGGTTATTTAAGGCCTAATTAATTCTTCTGGGCTTTTAAGATATACTGAGCTTTGTAAGTGCTCACCACTAAATATTCTGCTGCAGTGCTTATAGTGTATAATGAATAACACTCAGCAGTGATAGCACAGCATCATCCTTATTCCTTCACAGCAAGTTTTTCTCAATTCATTCATCATGTCTTTCAGCTTCTTACAGTTACTCCATAAAATCAGCCACACTCTATATTCAACAAAAAAGGTTATCAAAGATAGAAATGTCTTGAATGTTAAGTTTGTTTAGTGAGTATTACAGGTCTATGAATATGGAGTACACGAGTTTATCATACAGAGTAGAGAAATATCCAAAAGGGAATCAAGATTGTCAAGTCAAATGGAAACCCAAAATACCTGTCCCCAAGCTAATAAATTCCTTCAGAAGTACAGGTTCTCGTTTGGGCTTTTCACTTCTGGCATTGAAATAGCCCATGTTCTCTAACAGTGCTTTAGTTTGGGGAATGTATCAGGTTTTTAATACAGATGTTTAACAAGAATTCTAAAGTTAGTTATCAGCAACATCATGGACCCATTTCGCTGTTTTATTAAGGACATCTTGGCTGTCTGGATGTTGTCTAAATAAGAACTGGAGACTAGCAGAATCATGCATTATGTCCCTTAGATATTTATACTTGCAAATAGCTTTTAAACCTTTTCTCAAATCAAGGGGAATTTTAAGGTAAATAAGGCAAATTTCCTTTCTTAGCCATAGATGATAAACACCATAAAAACAGAGAAGAAAATTTCTTACTCAAAGCATATAGCAGTGGTGTTGGGAAACAATAAAAAATATAAAATTAGTTATACACTAGAAGAGCAGAAAGTGAATTAAGAGAAAGTGAAAGCATTTAACAGTTCAAAAACTAAGAAACATAAAAGTCAAAGTTAATATGGTTTGTCTCACAGCTGTAGAGTAGCCCAGTAGTCACTGAAAAAGCTCATTAATTTCCATGCAATTAACTATAATTAATAAGATACCCCAGGACTGTGTGTCCCTGAGAGATAATGTCAGCCCTTGGGTGTGACCTACTCTGTGATTTTATCTCAGCATGGCTCAAATTCCATACTCCTCCTGAGTTAATAAAATTAAGATTCCTTCAAAAGGCCACTTTGGTAACTTTGGTGATTGAATTTCATTCCCATGGTCCAGAACATTAGTAACACAAGTACAAATATGAAAAAAGAACATGTATAGAAAACTGATCACAAATTGATTTAGCAGCAGAGGGAGAAGACAAAGCAGTCAAAACATGAACAGCATATGTCATGCACTAGCAGAGCCCTGAAGAAACATTTGGAAACAAAAGAAAACAAACAAGTGGCTTTGAAGCAAAACTATGTGATCTATCACATTTAATGAAAGACTGAAACTATCACCTGAAACCTCTGCTGTCTTGATAATTTCTAATTGTACAGTAACAAAATGCAAATCCTTGCTGAGAACTTAAGACTTGTAGATAGCATGCTGTTGAAAATATCCTTCAGTGCCTTCTGTAGACAAAGTTCATTTATGTTGTACCTTACAGATGTAAAGGAAATAGAGAAGTGCCTGGAGATTGCAAGGGACAAGCTGGATGCTGGTTTGAGTACTACAAACAGAGTGAAGGAAAGAAAGAGATTGATGCTAGGAGCTGCTAAAATGACAAAGGGAGATCCTCTGGGTGTATTTGCCTCAGTACAACAGGGAACGTGGAAGCTGGCAAAGGAGGCATACTATCATGGAAACTATTGCTGTTTCACTGGCAAGCTACAAATTGGGGTTGGTCTCCCTGGAGCAACAAATCTGTCAAAAAACAGTAAGGGGAGGCCACTCAAGAAGTTCAGTAACATTTACAGTTGACCGAATCTGATGTAATCATACTAACAACCTTGGAAGGAATAAAGTTTGGGCCTCAGACCAAACTGGAGCTCATTAACCAGTTGTGCTATGCAGTGATGGAGCTGTGAAACAACGTTTTGTGAACCATCCCCTGGCAGTAGTGTTTGGTGATGCAAGGATCAGAGATTACATTACTTCTGATGTCAAAATGCTTTAAAATCACCTAAACATGGAATCTTTCTGAGTAGTAATAAAACTTGCTCAAAACAACATGGCTTTAATAAAAATTGCTTTCTCTAGTCATTTCAGAATCTTCTAGCTTCAAGAATGCATAAGAATCCCCTCTTTCTGTATGTTATATTTTAGAAAGAGTTCAGATTTCAGCTTACCTTTCAAGCTTTTGTAGTACTTGTGAACCTTGTTCACTGATATATTTGATTGTAATGACATTCTCCTTCAGAGTTTACATGGTTATGTTTCATGTTCTCATCATTAATGTATCTCTGCCTTATTATGTATGGCCCACGCAATGGATTTCCTCTCTGCCTATAAAACACTCTATTCCCACAGACTATAAAATAAACCTCTTACAGAACTTTTAAAACAGATTTGAAGAAGGTGTATAGCTGGGAAGCATATCATGTTAATGTTGAAGGGGCTCAGTGTATCTGGATTTATTACAAGATTAATTACATGAATGGGCTTTCAGTTTTAGACATAGGAATCTCTTTCTAGTGTAAATTTAATAAGTAAAATAACCATTTCTTGTTTAAAAATTCAAAATTCCTACCTACAAAAGGAATCTAGATGAACTTTCAACTAACAGAGTCTCTGTTTTCCTCCCACTATTAAGAAATCATCAAATCCCTGTACCTAGGGATATCATCCTCTGAAGATATTCTTTTTGGTAACAAATGAGGTGACCAGATGTCCCAGTTTTTCTAGCAAAAATGTAGTGTCCCTATTTTCTTTTTTCCTATATGGGTCACTCTATCCCAGGTTTCAAGTCCCTGTCAAACATCAAAGAAATGGCAACTCTGTGAGGAAAATCTGAGAGAAATTTTCCTGAAAGCAGCAGGTTTGGGTTTCCAATATTTATAACAGCTTTTCAGCTTTGTATAAATTAAATCTTTTGGGATAAAAACAGCACAAAGCAACATAAAAATACAAAGGAAAGTTTAAAAAAGCAAATTAGATCTCTGCTACAGTATCCAATGCAATTCTCCTCACACAGTCTGTCAAGAGTGTTTTAATGTAATAGTCATTAATCCATGGACCTGTAGCTGGTATATGGAATTACATAATGCTTCCAATGACTGTTTGTTACTTACCTAACCCCTGTAGATTGTGATGGTGTAAGGAAGGTGTTCACCATTGACACCCGGAGTTGAACACGGAGAGGACTGGTCCAGAGCTTCTTTGAAACCCTAGAGAAGAAAAGGTGAGGAAGATTTCTGACAGTAGCAAAATCAAACAGGGGATGATATTAAAGTGGATAATGACGAAAGACCAAATTGTCCAGGTCTTGTTTGCATTCCTAATATTTGAAAAATCTGCCTTCTACAAGTTAAGCTTGTAGCTGAACAACTGTTGTCTCTTTTACCATGTGAGCTGGTTCTCCCTGGGGTAGAGTTAATTTTGTTCACAGTGGCTGGTATGGGCCTATGTTTTGGATCTATGCTGAACACAGGGTTGATAGCATAGAGATGTTTTTTTGTTATTGCTGAGCAATGTTTACAAAGCTAAGGACTTTTCTGCTTTTTATACTGGCCTGTTGGCAAAGGAAGCTGGGAGGAGACCCAGCCAGGACAGTCACCCAACTAACCAAAAGGATATTCCAGACTGTAAGGCCCCAGCATTTAAACATAAGGGGTTTACCGAGGCCCTTGTACTCGTGGTTAAATGGACCAAAGAAATACCAACCAGATGTTCTCAAGAGGTGAAAATTACCTTACTGGCAAAATATAGAAAATCACAAAACTTTGGCAAAAGACTTCATACAACATCCAATCAACATAAAGACTTAATACAACATCCAATCAACATAAAACACTTCTCACAGTATTAATTTGGCCCATTCAATTTAGCAAACTTTAAACCTGTTTGATGTTAAGTTACCCAAAATGTTCCAAGAAAAGGGAATTAGAATAATGAGAGAAGGAGAGAAAAAATAAGGAACACACACGTATATCCTGGGTTCCAGCATGGATCACATACTAATTCCAGCAGGATCAAGATGCATGCGCATCTCATGTTTAGCCTTAAATATCCAAGAGCCTCTGTGGGCCCGCCCCCGAGGTGGGACTTCTGGTCACTCGGCCACTCACGGGAACAGGGTGAGCAGTGTCTCTGATGTGCCAATGACAGCTCTGCCAGGCTGGGATACAAGCTCCAAGGGTGTTGGGGAGGGTGGGCAGTTCACCACCTTGGCAGGGCCAGGCATCACCTGCCCC
>VZSR01003371.1:15059814-15079220 GCA_013398615.1 Brachypodius melanocephalos | reverse complement strand
TATGAAAATTCTAGAGAGACTTCTCTCCCAAAAAGAGTATAAGGTTAGAGTTAATGGTTGTGGCTAACTGAAATCATGGTTTCTCTCTATGTTGTGTAGAAAAGTGAATAGTTTGTAAGGAAAGAAAAAGTTGGGTTTTGTTTCCTTTTTTTCTTCTTTTTCTTCTTTTTTTGGTGTGTTAATAAACTATCTGTTTAGCTATAAGTTGAGCCTGTTTTGCCTTTTTCTTCCAAAATCCTATCTCATATTTAAAAAATGAAATTTGGTGAACTCAAAACCATTATATTAATTGGTGGCCTGTACAGGGAAGGTGTAACCCAAACCATCACATACATCAACCTCTCCAGTCTTTGGCACAGACCATGTGACAACATGCTCAGTGTGCAAAGTGAGAGGACGCAGGAGGGGATTTCTGGAGTGATGGCATTTGTCTTCCCAAGTCACTGTTACAGATGGAGGGGCCCTGCTCACCCAGGGATGGCTGAACATGTGCTTGCCTATGGAAGTGGTGAATGAATTCCTTATTTTGCTTTGTTTGTGTATGTGGCTTTGCTTTTCCTATTAAATTGTCTTTATCTCAACCCATGAGGTTTTTAGCTTTTACCCTTGCAGTTTTCTTCCTGATCATGCTGGCTGGGGAGTATTATGATCTGCCCCTAAAAGTAGGTTAACTGAGGTTCTTGTTAATAATAGATCCTTTGGGGCAGATTAGAGTGAAACAACACTAAATGACCAGTGTTTGTAAATACATATATGGCAGGTTTATTTCACAACAATTTGGTTTCAGTGGAAAGGAAGTATGTAGTCAGTTTGCTTATTATTTGCAGAAATATAGCAACGTAAACACATAAAAATAACACTTAAGAAAATGTGCAAGGAAAAGAAAGAAAGAGTAGGAAAGGATAAGAGTAGAAAGAGATGGATCAATCCAGATGAGACTTGTTTGTTGCAATTTCAGTGTCTGTTGATTGGAGTGTTGCCTCGTCTTGATCCATTGGGGGTAAGGGAAGCCTGCAAAACACATAGGTCAGTGGGTTAATGTACATTCAGGGTCAGGTGGGAAGGCCCAGGAACCTCCCCTGGTTGGGGGGTAGTTTTATATTGTCTGATGTAACACTGAGGATCACGTGCAGTCCTCTGGTGGGAGGCCCCAGAAATAAGTCTGGGGATGCTTCAGGAGTCTTTGATAGTTTATGACACCTAACACTTGACAGCTGTCTCTCTTGTCAGCAGAGTTGAGCCAGTTATACCCCATCAGAAAGGATGAATAACCTTACACCTATGTGTGAATGTCCCAATACCTTCCCCAAGGAGAGTTTTACACCTGAACCAGTTTTGTTAAGGAAGCCACAGGCATAATAAAAAGCACCATCCCACCTTGCAAGATCTTCTTCTCATTGGCCTCTTCCCTCATCTGGCTCAAAACTCAGCTTGCTGCTAACAAAGGTTGGTTTGTTTTGGTCAACCTCCAGTGGTGGGTACGCACCCCCTCTGCACCTGGGCTGTTCTCACACAAATCAGGGGTTTCACCACATCCAGAAATCTTCCTCCTCCCCTTCATCTGGGGGGTGTGTGTGCAAACCTGGCCTCAGCAAAGCACCTGCTGCTTTTGCAAATGGGCGACTGTTTGAGTCATTAATCTTTAACATTTCAGACTCTCACAGGGAGTGAGCCAGCGGCTGCAGGGGAGCCCTGGCTGGGGTTAAGCTACAACACCAATAAAAAGCAACTGCAGCTGACATGTTTACAGGAAAAGTGGTTGATTGGAAGCCAGTAAATGTCACTAGAAGGTGAGTGGGAAGTGGCCTATGTAGTAAAAGTTTGTTGGAAATCTACTTCCAAAACACACCAGGGTTGGGAAGCTAATACACATCCATGAGGTGATTACTCATTCCTTATTTCTTTCCTGAGTATAACCTATATCATCTCCTTTGACATCCATCCTGATTTTTCAAATTTATTTGGAGTAAGGGTGGATTATAACCTTTTGGATGGCAAGTGGATGGGGAGAATATATTCACTTGTGGTTGCAAGGAGTATTACTTACATGGATATATGCAGTTTTATTCTCTTCAAAAAAAGAGATCAAGACAATGTTTATAAAACATTATTTCTAGCTTTTTAAACTCTGTTCTTTTAAGGGTTAAATTTATATATTCCAGTCCTTATCCTCAGACCAGTGTACTGCTCAAGGAACACTTCTTGGAGCAGAAGCTGAATGTCCTATTTCAATCATTAACATAGTCTTAGTAATTTTAGGACCTCCTTCTGATTTTTCTAGTGCTAAATAAAATTTGAATGTAGAGACATAAATTTGACATTAGCACATTTTTACTTCATGGCCATAAGAAGTCTTTTTTCTGAGGCAATGGGTCAAAGCAAAAAATCAATATCTGATATGTTTGTTTGCTTGCCTATTCAACACAGTTCATTCATCTTCTATAGAACAGAATAACTATTTCATGAAGAGGTAGTATGCTGATAAAAAAGGAATCTTCGAAAGGTAAGATTGATGTATGTTGTATCTGAGAGATAAACACTCAAAGAGGATTCAAACACAAGGCTGTGACTGCATCCTGACTGCCCACCTGCTGTCACGGATGAAGAATATCAGCTTCTGCCACTGAAGAGGAGGTGGCACTCTGCATCCTCTCCACACTTCCCAGGAAACCAGGTATGGCTGAATGGCTCCCTAATGCTCTGTGGCTGGGTGAGCTGTGAAAAAAAGTAACATTTACCCCTTTGATTTTTGTCATTGTTTTCCCTCAGGGATATGTACAAAAATAATGAGAGAGATTCTTTGTTTTATTCCTATAGGGCTTCCTCTAAACTAAAGTAAATGCTAGTGGCTGGTGCCTTTGCCTCTCTCTGTCAGGTAGTTTATTTTTAAGGTTTTCAGAATTACAGCTTATAGCCCAATCCAAGGAACCATCTTTTTCCTAAAAACAAAAGATGTTTCAGAAAATAATAATTTTGACTGAATTTGTCTGTCACATCAATAACACACTAGAGTGACTCCTCTAGCATAAATGGGTCACTTTAAGCTCTGTCCAAGACTGAGCACCCATTTGTGCTTACACTTATTTATAACACTGAATGGATCTCTTCTTTAAGCTGTTTCTAGGACAACACAATATTTTCAGGGAAAAAAGAGTGCCAGGTTCTTGTTCTACCTCCTGAAAACTAATCAAAGTCTTTTTCTCTGTTGCCGCAGCCCCTGGCAGTCACAATATGCTTCCACAGTTGGGCAGTTGTCGAAACGAAACCACTGTCTGGTGAGCAAACCGTGGCTGTCTCACAATTTACCTGCCCTTCTCCATCTGTCTCCATTCACCAGCTGTGCTTGAGCCCTTCAGGCAGGGACGGAAGAATTGGATGCACATAAAGTATCTCTTCAGTGTGACCAGTGTAAATAATTGTGTTGGGGTTCTCTAGGAGACAGAGAAAGGAGACAGATGCGCTATTAAACTAATCCCCATCAAGAGGGAAAGAGCAGAAACAATCCCTGTGTCCAGAAGTTAGAGAGTCCAAACTCTGTGTCTCTCCTTGGCTCCCACAAAACTGTATCAGGAGCCAAAGGGGTCTGACTACTTACAATTCCCTCTTACAGGTTTTTGTTGGACTCTGTAGAGCTGTATTTCAGTCTTTAGTGCTGACAGACTGACAAACAATAGGACTGTTATTTATTACATCAGCTACCAAATGGGTTTGAATGCACATTTCCTTCAGCTTGTCTTCCTCCTAACCTCAAATATGGAGCTGCTGCAAAGTTTAGTACGTTTAAGATGACCATAGATAGTGAGGAAGGGTAGAATTTGTCACAGGTGACCACATCTGTTTTGCAAAAATAAGTTTATTGTACTTGGCATAGCAGTAAGAAAGCTAGGCTAGCTGGCCAGTCAGCCCTAAGAAATAGTGAACAGCATCTGTTTAAGTCTCTGAAGTAACACAATTCATGCATGGCATTAGGTTATGTTGCATCATTTAACACAACATAAACCTCACTTACCTTTTCCTCCCTTTGCCACTTTCTTCCAGTGTATTCTCATTCCAACTGGCTGCAAAAATGCATAACTATCTTTGCAGCTTTAAAATCCCTGGGTTTTCCCCTCTAACTTTTCCAGCTAATGTAATATTTTTTTGTATACTGCCTTTCTGGGAACCACTGAACCCACATCCAAGAGCTGTTATCTCTCTCTTAGGCATCTCATCATAAGACTTTGTGAGTTTTTTTTGCCTGAAGTCCTATACAAAACTAAATGGTATTGTTATGTCTGAGACATTGTCATACAGGATGAGGCACAAATCATACTTAACCAAATTTAATGAAAGATTGTCATCAGGTGTCTAAATGTCTCACTTGCCTGTTTAGTTGAGTTATGGCAAACAATAGTACTCAGAAACTTAACATATGTAACAATTCAACAGTTTTATTATCTGGACCTGTTTTGTGCAAGCTCTGTTGAACTAATTTATAATAATGGGATTGAAAACACCCTAATTCAAATATAAAATAGAAACATTTCTTATTTTTCTTGTTTCAGAATGATTGCTTCATTTAGAAATATTAATAATCTGATAACTGAGTCTCTTCATTGTAATATAATGCTCAGTTGCATAGGGAGCTATTCTTTATTCAGTGGGTTACACTGGAGGGTATCATGGGGAAAGAAGATGTATTAGTCTGTATTCAGAGTTTATATAAAAAAATGAAACTGCAGAATAATAGAATTGCATCTTTTATATAGTGCTGCTATTTGAAAACAGAAGGACATGTTTTAAATGGGAAATTCTAATCAGTCTCTGCTAGAAAAGTCACATGTGCATTTACCCATGTGCCTGTCTGCCTTGCCACACGGTTGGGGTATGTCAGCTGTTCCTAATAACATTCATTCAAAACAGAAGGGCCATTAGAAATTGTCCTTGTCTGTGCAATTTTATGGCTTCTGTCACATGTTTCTTATACCCCAAATATTTTTCATTTATTTCAGAGGGACAACCTGTGCTGCTAAACAAGTTTCAGTATTACAGTATGTATGACAAACAAAGGCAGAGATAAAATCATGAAAGGGATGAACCAAAAAAAGAACAACCACAAATTTACCGGAGTAAAGCATATCTGTATAGAACATATTCAGAGCATAGTCTGCACTGAAGAATTCTGCATCCAGAGGTTTACACGGTAGACTCAGAACTACATAGGTACTGCAGATGTGAATGGCAGAAGTAGTAGCTGCATGTAAGAAGCAGCCGCTCGCTGCTCTTACAGAGTTAATTAGCTCTTCTCTTCAAATGAGCTAATTAGCCTGGGCACAGCCCTACATCAACATAACCATACCAGTCCTGGAGCTGACTCATTATCTGGCTTGATATCCTCTTCATTCATTTATGTGAATACTTGCACTGCTCAGAAGAAAAGTGTGCCTTGGTAGTTAGGTACCAGCTTCTGCACTAATTAGTGTCTGAACATTTTATGAAATGTGGAACAATTTCAAGAGCAAAAAAAAATCAATGTCTCAAAGCTTAGTGGTTAGAAGAGTCACCTATAAGGACGAAGGAAAGCAGATAAAATTCTTGTATTAAGAGTAGATGTAGGTAAAACTCTTCTAATTTCTTTATGGTTATTAAAAATGCTCCGAAAATGTACAGAATCATAGAACCTAAAACAAAGGGAGTTATGGGAGGTTGGGGTTTTTTTTGGTTGTTCTTTGAAATGCTTGGTTCTTCCACTAAACCAAAATTCAATACTAGCAGACCCCTAATAGCAAATACAGATTATTGACTGCACTTGAGGCCAACCACAATGAACTACTGCCTGAGGGTTAAAGCCATTCCTGGGATTAGGTAATATTGCCTGAAGCCAATTGTAAAGAGTGCTTTAATACTTTTGAGCAATAGTTTGCTGCAATTTCCCTCAGACCTAGTCAGTGATTAATTAACCTTTTAGAATCTTCTGGGCTAATGGAAAGCTTACTCTGGAAAGCTGCACAGATTGAAACATGATCCAAGATCATCCTCTGCAATACCAGAATATACATGATCTTGAAAGACAAACTACAGTGTCCAGTGCTTGTTAGGCTCTTGCTTCAGCCTGAGGGCAGTAATATCCCCTATTGGTAGTCAAATGAGCTTATGTGACATTATCTCAAATACCAAGAGAGGTTTTTGCATGTATAAAATAACCACTGTTTATCTTACAACAGTTAATTATCTAAAACATGTCAGCTCAAATTCTACACATTTTGAATCAACACGGGTGTAAATAGGAAATAGCTTCATGAGAGAGACATAGAGTGGATACAAGAAGCCCAAATGAAGGAATGACTATCTGTTTTTCTACCCACCTCAAATTTTGTAGATGTTTGAATGTGGATTTATGCTGTGTCCAAGAAGAGGAAAGATGTTTGTGAGTTGTATTTGATCAATCAATTGCATGCCTTCCAAATCCTAGGTTTATCTGGGTAAATAAGGTTTTGAGGTAAAACCAAACTCCAAGCAAGTATTGGGAAAAAAATTGTACTCCTTAATAAAAGCATCTTTAAAAGGTCATCAGCTCAACAAGTGTCAAGAGTAAGTAAAACAACACAATCTTACCAGATGCCTACTGACTGTCAGCAGCATGCTTCTTGAAGATTTTATCATTCCTAAGTTCTGAAATGGCTGGATGTTAAGAGAGTATATTAAATGCAGATCATTTCTGAATCTCTAACTCCAGCACTGCAGCAAGACATTTCAATGATGACACAATGAGTTACAGTCTGCCAGCCTGGCACAGATTCAAAGTGGCAGCAGCTGAGATGTGCTTTAAAAATAGAGATTTTTAAAATTGGATTAAAAATCAATTAAAATCCCATTACAAACATAATTTTAGTGGTACGAATCAGGAAATAATATCTTTTACAATAAACTATAAAACTGAGGAAGCTTCCATAATTGATACTATCTATTGCACAGATAGACCCATACCTTTCAACCATGTACAACCTACATGTCAAGAGAATGCCTTTGGAAAGTAGAGAGTGCATTTTCAACAGGAGGTCAACATGTATTTCATAGGATTCTGAGTAGGTATCTCTAGGTGGATTTGATTTCCCTTCCCTCCTCAAAGTCCCATATTATGCATTTCTTTTGGAGATAAAATGCCAGCATATCTATATTGTAAAACAATGAGAGATGCAACGTGATGGTCAGAAACTCAGTACAGCTACTGGCCATACATCACATTTTTGATCCTTGTATGAGAAAATAATCAGCCAATTTTCTGCTGGTGCAAAGTCATTGCATGTCTTAGACAATGAAACCACATCCCTTTTATACTGAGAAAGAATGTGCTTTAATTGCTTTCCAAGGGGAAGATAAGGGAGCAGGTAAAGAAAAGAAAAAGCCAACATCTCTTATACCAAATAGCAAGATTAAATTTTTTTAGTTTATTTTATCATTAATTCCAGATTTTCTTAGCTGTCAGATTTGCTTGGCCTCTTCTAGTAAAACCACCCCCATAGTTTTAAGTCCTGGCATTCAGTTTTTACACAGCATGCTCTAGGCAAAGTTGGATTATTATCTGGGTTTTTTTGTGGTCTTGTAGATCTTTATGCTGGCGTTTGTACTATGATGAGGAAATTAATGACTCACCTATTTTCCAAAGAGGTAAAATGAGAACGACACCTTTAAATACAACTCTTCAAATTTATAGTAAACATAGCTTTTCAGGTTCTTCCTCAGTAATCTTGTTTTATACAGCATTTTTTAAAACAATATTGCATTAGTAAAAGCTGCCAGTCACAATAAATTATCAATTTTTCTTTTTTTAATATTTTGTGATGATGCTCTAAATACATATTCCTGTAAAGATTAGGCATGTAATTTAATTGTCCTTGTATCAGATGAAAAAAACCCTGGTTCCCCACAGCAGCCTATTGACTCCTTCAACCTTGCCTCTTGAAACCTTACTGAACACAGAAGCTGATACTGCAGGTTTTATATTTATAATGATTAATTAATTCTGCACTAAGCAATGTTCCTGACTGCAAGAACAAAATCCACTTTAGAAAACATAAATGACAGCTTGCCTAAAATAATTAACACCAGTGCTGATAGAATTGGGATGTTCTCCCTCTGCTTTACACTAGCGTATTTGAGAGAATTTAATTACTAATATTTCTGACTAGCAGAAGAATTGCATTAAAAAAGGACTTGATGTGGCAGGATTGAAAGCTCATTCAAAATATGTTAGAGAAATATAATGGGGATGGGATAAACCCTGGTTGAAAATGGAGATATAATTAAGCCACAGTTAAACATACTAGACTATTTCTATTTTTCCAAGGAAAGCAGATCACATTAAAAATAACCTGAGTGGAAGCATCATCTCATTTCCCTGCCAGTCAAACAGCCAGGTAAGGTGTTTGGCAGCACAGCAACCTTGAACCCTTTTGCCTCTGTGCAGAATAAGTCAGACAAGGTCTGTCCTGGTAACAGGATGGCTCCACCAGTGAGCAAAGCATGTGTGGCTTTACAGCCTGGCAAGCATCATCCTTCCTCCATAGCTGCAGCAGGAGCTCTGTTCTCACTTTTCATTAGGGATGGAGTCTTGCCTTTAGCATGGTGAATAATGTTAACCTACATGTTGTTTTACCTGAAGTAGTGAACACAGGACAACTGTTTCCTGGAAGGGGACAGTGGGTGCTTTCTATGGGTGAAGTGGCCTTATCTACCAATTTTAGCATTGTGAAACTGTTTACAGAATTTATTAAATTCAAGTTGTAAGCTCAAGTGACTGGTTCCTGTAATATAAATAAATGTAGCAGGAACATATGAGATTGCTGTATTTCCCTTCAAATTTCTGGAAAGATTGCATAAAATTATGGTAAAAATGTGGACTCAGACAGAGAAACTAACATGGAGTTATTGTCTCACCATCTCACTCAAAGTTAGGACTACTGTGGGTGAAAGGATGTGACTGTACCATCATAGCTTCCTCCTTGTTAGTCTTTACCACACCACAGCCTCCCTATTTCACGTGCTTATGGTTTAAAAATTGGAAGAGGAGCAATGCAATTCCTGTGAGTCCATCATTATCCTTCTGTGCAAACCCATATGGGTGATTGTTAATCAGGATTGACATACATTTCCACATTACCACATTTGTACCAAGGGGTACTCATTCCCTGGATGGAGCTCAGGAACTGCAGCATCAGAGATACCAGTTTATGAATGTGTAAATACCTACAGCACACCCAGTTCTTTTTTCTTAGATATTTTTCTTCCACAGTAGACGAAGGATCTGAGAGCTGAGAAATCAGGTATTGTAGTGTGTCTTTCCTGCCACTGGTAGATTTTTACCACAAATGTCATCCTTTCCTCCTTTATTGGTTAGAGCTATCACAGAAAATCTCAGCATTACCAAGGGCCCAGTTGTGGAAGGGAGGAAGTCAATAAAGAGTAAATGGGCAGTCAGCTGGCCTATTTTCTAACATGTTCCATCTCCTCTTGTGGCTTGCAGGAATATGGTTTGCCTACACACAGCCTCGCTTAAAGGTGCAATTTTGCATTGCCAGTAAACTCATCCCTCTCACTTGTGAGTAAAAAAAGGAGAACCAGAAGGCTTGATTTACTGAAACAAATGCAGGCAGATGTAAATTGTCTTCCTAAAGCAGGACATTCTCTACACCCTGAGTAGGATTCCTCCTAATTAGCAGTAGGAATTGGAAAGGGCATAAGAAAGCAATCTATAACCTCTCTTTAGCTACTCCTGCTTAATACTAATTATTACTTAATAATGCAAAGCATTTGTATTTCCTTGTAAAAGTTAAAAGTGCTGTAAAAGCATTAACTATTTAATTCTCAGGACACCCTTAAGAGGTGAGCATATGAGTATTATCTCCATTCTATACTTCTTTCCGTAATAAGGGAACAATTAAAATTAAATTGATCAGCTAACTTTATAGAGACCCTAATTCCTACAAATAGGAAATAATAGGCCTAAATGAGTATACTTCTGCGTGTTTAAAAGCAGTATTCATCAGATGGATTACAGCTGATTTTTCAATGTAATTAACTTTGTATCCAAAATCAACTTTATTGGTTCACTTCCAGTATATTAAGCACAATAGGAGGGATGCCCCATTTTCTCTGGCAATAATCAGGTTCCCTTCAGCCTTGTAATTGATTCAAGCAGGAACCATATTATTGTCTAGTAAAACAGAGCATCCCTCCTATTATCCCTTAAGTAGCAGTCAGTCTGGGAAGAAAACGGTTACAATGATACATGCAGTTAAGACAGATGCCAACTAAATAGATATCTGAGTAAGCTAAAAAGAAAGAATTAAATAGTTTGAAAAATCAATAAAAGGTACTACTTCAGCTAACCACTGTACATCTCATAAACTATACTCTCATTATTGTTCATATCCTGACTGCCCCAATTACATTATACCCTGCACAAACATAGCAAGCCCAATGGCCTCACAATCTAATTTGTCAGCTTTCACTTCTTTCTCACAGTTTTTGTATTCTCTCTCCTGTATTCTTGCTCCATTTCCCTCTATTTTGAAGTCTCCACATCATTATGCTAGTGCACCCTAATGCCAAAGGATCCGAGGAGAAAAGAACTGATTCCGCTGCACCCTCTGTTACAGAGGCTCAGGTACAGAGTTCTGGCAAAACAAGCTTGGTCAGTATAATTTACATCTTTTTGGGTTTAATTAAGTTATAAGTGCAGGCTGGTGGTAAAAAAAAATCCTGTTCTGGTGGGAAATAAGTGTAAGGGAAACTACATTTCTGCCGGGTGAATGGATCTCTGAAGGAAGATGGGTGTTATGTGTAGCTAATGGAGCTTGGACACAGCAAGAGGAATGAGGGAAATATGTCTCTTCTGGACATGAATCTGATAAGTGGCTCATTTTTGGTATCTGCAGTGGAGTCTGTGAGAATTGAATCTGTAGCAGTGAGTGACTCCTTCAAGAGCTGCCAGGACTACTCTAGGCTAGTACTGATGAAAGAAAGCAGGAATCTGACAAGTACTGTTTTAGCCAAAACATAAATATGCCTGTTTCTTAATAATGGAATGAACTTTTCTGGAATTAGAAGAGGCAGTGCATGTTTCCAGTTTTGGGTTCCTTCCTGATCAGGTTTGGACAACAAACTCAGAAGATAAGAAAGATAAGTGACCTGCCGGATTTGCTCTGGTCAGCAGAGAAGTCTGTGCTACATATTCTGGCACTGAGCTTGTGCTTGAAACTCTCACTTCTTCACACAAGAGAAGGCATAAACCTAAGTTATGATTCAACATATGTACTGGCTAATTAGACCCCTGTAGCTTACAGGTTAAAAAAATTCCATCTTTCTGGAGAACCTAGAAGCTCAGGTCTTTATTGGTGAGCCACTGTCTGTGGGATGTACCTAAAGCACACCACATCCCAAGTGAGCTTGTGCTCTCTGCACATGTAGTTCTCTTATGCTGTGTTCTGGTGAGACATAAAACACATCCCAAGCCCCTCCATTCCCAAGGCTTCAGCCAACTGACACTGCTGAACATGAAGAGAGGGCATTCCCCTGAGAGCACTCTCTGCTTGCATGACTGGACAGGAGCTGGGGAAAGCACCCTTGTAACACCAGCCAGACATGATACTGCGATTCTCCACTTCCTGTGTGAAAGCAGATTAGGGTAAGTCATCTGCAGCATCAGTTGTCCCATTGCATTGTTTTGGAAATGCAGGGGGAAACCCAGGGGTAGACACTCCACTCAGCTGGGAAACACCAGCTTTGCTCTCTCTCTGAGCTGATGATGTGAATGTCTCTGTCCTAATTTGGATAGAGCAGAAGGCTCTCAGTGCCAAAGCCCACGACTCAGACCTTGTCATGCACAGGGTGTACATATACTTGATGCAACTTCTAGTGGAGAGGAGGGAGAAAAATACTCCCTTTTCAGCAGATTTGGCAATGTTGCAGTTATACTTATTCTGATATGTCCCAGAGCAGCTTTTATGCCTTTCTTTCTTCTTTGCCCCTTACAATCCCCTTATTGAAAGAAAAATCTCTCATCTGTTCATTCTCAAAACAGACCTAAGAGCCATTATTTGTGAAACCAGATGCTAATGATTCCAAGGCAGTTATTTTACTTTGCTAAATCTTAAGAGCATAACATGTAAAGTTGGTAGGAGGGAGGCCTGTTATTTTCTTACAGCTAAATGTAATGCACTTGACTTTTGTAGCTGCCATCACTGTTTGGCAGAGTTGCACATTTAGGAGGAAATTTGAAATATTTACAAACTTTCACTCTCTCCAAACCATCAGTTTAGCAGCAGGTAATCAAAGGGATGAGTTAGAAGGCAATTAAATAATGCCAGTCCAGTTCAGTACTGATCTGCAGCTTGCGTAATTCCAATATAACTACTAAATTTTCTTCACTCAATCCCTACTGTCTTCTCCTTTAGACATGGTATGAGAACTGCAGTCATGCAGCCTTCCAATTTCCCTCACTTATCAATGAGAGCAGAAGTATCAAGTCCATTCTATTTATCAAAAAGCTTTATTTAGGATAATTTGGCCCAAAAAGTTCAGATCAAGCAGATGCAGACAGCAGGGGGATTACAAACCTAAGGCAAAAATACTATTCTTGAAGGAACATAAGGCATTATTATGGTTAATACAGCTAAAATTTCCTTTTTGCTTTACAATATTAAACATAATAAATGCTCTTCAGGAGGGTTATTGACCAAGGCAGAACATCAAGAACATTATCTCAGTCTTGTATAACAATTTAAGAATAAAGAATGATATTTTATTTTACCTTTCATCTTCTCTGTGAAACAGAAGACCAACTTCTTTCCCATTTAATTTCAGAAGAAGGAAGTAGTTTTTACCCTTTATCTGAGATGCTTCTTAAAATCTGGATTATTATTCTAAGCAACTCCCTTTTATACAAGTTTTAAGGCATTATCTTACTTACTCTATGAAATCCTTTCATGGATTCTGCTCTTGAAAGGTTTGAGGTGATGTAGTTACTCCTAATAAAGCTGGATGTAAATATAAAGAAAAAAAATATAAATAACTCCTCAATGTTTCAATTTTATAATTAAAAAGTTACATTTTATACATTTCCTTCTTTGGTTCTGAACTGCCCAAATTTAGTTATGAATGTTAATTCAATCATGGAAAAGTTATTATTTCCATATACAAGTAAATAGGTATTTGGATAACAAAGTCACAGTCAAACCCTTTTCATTAGAGTGCATCATTTTCCTAGACAGGTCTGTAAAGTGTTACAAGGAGCGTAACAACGGTGTTGTTTCTTCATTTCGTCTGTACAAAAGGTTCAGCCAAGAAAACAGACCAGAAAGGCAGTCAGTATCAATGAGACATCTTCTTTCCAAAAAACTATAATTTTCTTTGTCAATGTGATTTAGACAGGCATTTATTGAACATCATTATCTGCATCTCCCAAAGCATTTTGGTGTAGAAATACAGAAAGCTTTCCTGTACTTAGTTTCCCATATTTTTCTGAATCCTGCTTTAATTTTCAATGTCTAAATGATTTGGGAGCTGTTTCTTTAGTGTTCGAAAGTGAATATTGCCTGTTACCATTTTTATAGCTCACTACAGCAGCATTAAAAGACAAGCTAATCATTTCAGGTATTCAGATAGTGATTATGTCTGAAGGACCTAGGGATGCCTGATCAGGTGGCATCATCTACTGAATATGACTAAAAGTTTGCATGTGGTTTCTTTTTTTTCTTCTCCTACCAGAATTAGGAGTTTCCTCTTAAAGCAAGTTACTGGGATTCTTTATAAAGTTAGTTTTAAGGTTAATTTTTGATCTTCAATTAATACCAAAAAGGATGCTATTTTGTCACTAAGTAACAATAAATCAAAACACCTTTTCCCCAGATAGTTCATCTTTGCTATTTTTAATTGTGACTTCATCAATGACTGTCCTCTCACCCACAGTGGATTTAATTAACCTGCTTTGTGAATAAAGTCATTGGAGTAGCATCTGAGAGAAGTGGGCATCCAAGTAGTTCAAACAAAGCTACAAGGTTCTGTCCTGGAAGAAAAGGAAGTGACCCAAATCTAAGCTCAACTTACTGCAAGTAAAATCGCAAGGAAAAAAGGTTGTGAGCTGGAAGAAAAGAGACTGAGCTGATTTGGTGCAAAACGGTGTGAAGCTTCAGGGATCAAAGAACTGCTTGTGGTTTCTCTCCATTCTGAGATGGAGAAAGAAGAAAAAGAGATGAGATGTGCATGGGACTAAATAAAACAGGTTATACAAAGAGTTATAGATTTGAGTTTTAGCACTGATTTCCTAGCTCAGCAAAACTAAACCAGAAAACCACAAATCCATAAGACCTTGGAAATGGGTAAAAGGGAGCAAAATTCTTGTGACCTATAATACTGTCTGCCCTCTTTTCACTGATGCAGCCAGAACCTAGCAAGCTTCTGACTCCATTTTACTAAAAGCCTCAATAGAGATTTAGAATTGCAAAAATACATGGAATGGAGACTAAAATACAGTAAAGCAACACTATTGTACTTTACTTGCCTTTGGTATATAATGATCTTAATATAAAAGACTGAAGCTTTATGAGATTTGACAGAATAAATAGATTTGTATCAGAGCATACCTCTCCTCTCGTTTCCTCTGAACCTCAGAATTAATGGTGAAGGCAGTTAAATGTAGAGGAGCTCATTAATCTGTCTGTGTCTGGAGTGTCTTACACAGATACCATGCTAATCAATGCCTGCGAGGTAGTTAGCATTGTGCTTGTGTAAGCAGCACTACACAGGCACAAAATCTACTGTTCTTCACTTGCACTAGTGTTTGAACTAATATTTATTTAATTTTGTTTAATAATGTCAGTAGGCAGTCGGAAACTGTTAGCCTTTTTTTTTGTAGGAGGTGAGTAAATTGAAATCATAAAATAACACAATTATTGAAGATCATTTTTCTCTGAAAATTCCTCCCTCTGAACAGTTTAAATGGTGAAGAACATTTATACAGGAAAAAAAAAATTGCACTGTAATCCTATTTCTGGTGCTGTGAGAAACCTGTGTAAAGGAGACAAACTCTTCCTGTTGCCTTTAGTGTGGTTAAATGTTTTCTACCCTTTCAGTTTATAAGGCAAGAAACTGTAAGTTCATTTTTCATGGCATCAAATAAATGCTGTACATCTTTAATTACCAATGTTGAGTCTAATGCAGATATAAATAAAAGAGGCTAATGCAGACATAAATAAAAGCTGAAAATGCTGCTACACATTCAGTATAAAGCAGAGCATAGATGTAAAGATTAATAAACTAAAGGAAATCAAAAAGTTTCTGTTGAGTGCCACAAACAGCTGCACTGAGAACAGCTACTCTTTCACTGAGGCATTAAGCTCAAAGCATTACAAACATGACAAAAAATGAAAGATTTTTAGACAGAACTAAGTATTGTTCAGTGATAAAAATAGCTTTCTTCATTCTTGGTTAAACAGAAGGGAAGCACCCTAACAGTAGTAAAGGTCCTTATCAGCAGAGAACAATAAAAAACTGATGGAGAGAAGTAATCTTTCTCATCTCAGAGGACTACTACAGTTGTTATATCGTGCTTGTTGCAGATTATCTATATGCAAGACTCTACAGTATCTTCCAGATTAATTTAGCACCTTAGGAATCCATTATACCTTTTGGGGAAGTGACTCAATTTGGAGATTCCTAGTGAGTGTAAATGAAGGCAGTAGCTTTCATCTCAGTACAGCCTGAATGCTTTAAACATTTGAATGATGGGATGCAGTTGTGAGTTTTTTACAAATATTCAACAGCAGCAGTTATAAAAATCTCCAATATGATTTTGATACAAAAAAAATCAATAACATAAGAGGGTTGAACATCCTATTTGGGGAAGTGAAGGATTGAGAATCTCTTTCTCTGCTGCAGACTGTTTACATGGCTCCTATTGCCACAGACCCAGGCAAAGGGATTCACTTTGCACCTCAGATTCTGTCCCATTGCCTTTGAAGTCCAGTGGCACAAGCTGTACTGGTTGTATCACATCAGGGTGAGGCAGCAGCTCCTAAAAGACAGAAGAGAAAGGCTTTCCTGCTCCAAACAGAATGGGGCCCCTCTGTGTCAGAGCCCTTGGCAAATTTCTGAACCCCATTGTATGAGTTCATCTTACACATGGCTGCCATTGCTTTCACTATCCAACCCAGAAAAAAAATGCTTTTAAGGCATCCTGTGCTGCTTTGAGTGGCCTGCAAAACTTCACAGTTCAACTGAGGCATAGGCATCCAGCTGTTCTTACCTGTATCGAAGAAATCATTTATATTAACTTCACCATGTTTGCTCTTAGCCCAAGGCTTGATGTCCTTAAAAGTTGAAATAAAGTCCATTGATCAGGTGGGAGATCAGAAATGGGGAGAATAATGGATTTATTGTGCTGCATGCAGAGTTTTGGACACAGTTTTGCCATATATATTCCAAAAGAAAAGATATGTGACATTTATAAATGTAATCTCTCCCAAAAGACAGATCTAGACTAAATGTGCTATGATTATTATCAAGATAAATAATCAGAATTATTATAAAATGGAGAGTTGGTTTGAGTATGCGGAGGATGAATTTTCTGTCAAATTAATGTAGAAGTAACTATCTAAGGAGACAAAGCAAAAATTTTAATTGCATAGTACATGGCGTTTTGTCTGTTGTTTAGCTCTACAGTCATATATCAGACTGATTAGTGAATTTTAAACGCAGGAACCACATACTACTATAGCTTATGAGAAATTATCCCCTAACTAAAGGAAGAAAGGCGTTCAGAGAGCCAAAACTATCAGTCATAAACCAGCAGCCAAACTGTGGCCCTTCCCCGGTACTAATAAGAGTACTTCTGTTTCAACTACATGGAGTTCTCTTTCCTCTGGACCTATACATACTTCTCAGGAGAAGATAAATTCATGTGTAATGTATCACTGGTTTTCAATTTCATCGTGATGAACCCACAGGGTGAATTACATAGTCCATCCTGTGTTTTACAGAAAAGCTAAATTACAATGTGACCTCTTTGTGGTCCAGGGGATATTGATTAAACTGCTTCAGAGTTTGAAAAAAAAAAAAAAGTAATGTACTGATTTTCCTCATCTACATATTTCTTCTCATCTTTCCAATTTTGTGGCAATAATTAGTTTGCAGAAGTCAACAAGACTTATTTTCTTGCTTGAAATACCACACCTGTGATTTTATAAGAGACTTCAGGAGATCTGAGAGTGTATTCTTCATGTAGAAACTTAACAGCATATCTTTGAGAACTCTTGTTCCTCATTCTTTTCTTAGCTTGAATAGCAGACATCGTTTTAATGCCAGTTTGCTTGCAACTTGTAAGCACGCAGATGTGTGAAAAAAGAAAGCCCACAGAGACACTCTAATATTGCAGGGTAAGCTGAAGTGAGAAATACTTAATGCCATTCCAGAGATTCACTGGCAAAAAGCTGCAAATGAAAATTATTACAATGAGTATAAAATTATTATAAAACTGTCACATTTCTAATATTTCATATCACTTCTGACCATAAGCTCCACAGCTATAAAAGCAGTATCTTTTGCTCTTCCATGTGCACAGATGATGGTTTGCATTCTTCAGGGCTTATCATGTTAAAATGCCTTTAATTATGTCCCAGACAGCTGTTCAGAATGTACTCTTAAACTTCTTCAAGGTCAAAACCTTCCTTCTTTCTGATCCTCAGATCATCGTTGTATGATTTCTGTTCCACTCACAATATCTCCACTGTTCTTGGGAATCACTGGACAGCCCCACAGGCCACACTGACACATGACTTCATCAACTGCCCCTAAAGGTGCAGATGCTGATGTGCTGATGTTCTGAGGATCCTTTGCTAATCCCTAAAGTTCAGATAGATTGAAAACTTATGAATGTTCTTATTTCATATTTGAAAAAGGTAGTAATATTGTTAAGGTACCCTTTCTCTTGCCCTCTGTCTTCCCCTATGCCTGGGGACACAAATATCAAACATAAGGTAAACAGAAGAAGAATCTTCCAAACTTGGGTTTCAATGAGATATTGTAATGAAAATGGAGAAGAAAGCATTGGTTCCAATCACACCCACAACTAGGCACCTTGCAAACCTCAGCCTGGCCGTGATTTGTGTTGAATTTAAAGAATTGCTAGCTATGTGGCACACACTAATAGACTCTATTCTCAAACCGTTCATTTAAACTCAGACACAAAAACTCAAGAATCTTCTTCATGGATCACTGCACTTGTTAACAAGTATCAAATGGGATAAATTGTATATTATAGCACTGCCCACTAGCTCTGCTATAGTTAAATCTTTCAATGTTTCTGTTATTACAACACCCCTTTCTGAGAGAATGATAGCATCCACCAGTTAAAAAAAAAAGTGATATAAATTGGTATTTTCTCTTTAAGTACATATGCTCCTTATGAAATATTCTGACCAGTGTGATGCTAGGAACTTCAAGGAAGAAATTTTCTACAATCTGAAGCAATTCCAAACTTCCCTAAGCTTCATAACCTCTCTTGAAGTGTCCTCAGATAGACACAGAGGCCCATTGGGAATAAATTACTGCAAATATGCTTCAGTTCATTAATTGAATCCATAATAAAATGAACTTCTTAAAAAGTGCAAACTACTATACACAGTAAGATAAACAAATATATTGACTCTGTTAAATACAAATTTAAGGGCTATCTTTAAAACCAAACTGAATGTACGTCTATATTTCATTGACATAACTATGAGTCAGAAAAGGAACAGTCCCTTTGAAGTGAATAAAAATTAGCATAGCAATGAAATAAAATGCAGTCATTGGAAAAAAAATTAACTTTCATTTAAGACAGTAGCTAAGTATAACAACCTTCCCAGTCCCAACAAACTTTCCAGTATGGCTATTACATTCAAACAAATAAGTTGTGTCTTATCAAATCCATCTTATACAGGCTTTATACCATTATTCTAAAAGAAAATTACTGTTTTATTCTTCTGGTAACTTAAAGGATAGTTTTCCTTACCAGCAATCTAAATAGGGCTGTAATTTTTACTTAGATACTGGAAGGATGTAATACCATATATTCTTGTACTCTTTAGAAAATGGAATTTTATAATTTCCTTTCTTGGTAACAGAGTTACATACTTACTTCTCTTTCCATTCTACTAAAAATGTAATGTGATGCCAGTTTAAATGTTACCTTCAGAAGATAGAAATAATCCAAAAAGAAAAATATAAACGGGGGCAAGATGCAATGTCAATAAGAAATCATAATGGGTCACAATGGATAGGACAATAAATCATTGTTTAACTTGTTTATCAATGATTTGGATGAAGGTTCAGATGTCTCCTCAGCAAGTTCATGGATGACACAAAGCTGGGAGAAGCTCTGGGCTGATCCC
>VZSR01003371.1:14918250-15059714 GCA_013398615.1 Brachypodius melanocephalos | reverse complement strand
AGGAAGTTCCACCTGAGCATGGGGATGGATTCTTTTACTGTGAGTATGACTGCACACAGAACAGGTTGCCCAGAGAGGCTGTGGGCCCATCCCCTCACTGGAGATACTCAAGAACCACCCAGACACAATCCTGTGCCACATGCTCTAGGATGACCCTGCTTGAGCAGATAGGTTGAACCAGATAACCAACTCATCCCTTCCCACCTGACCCATTATGTGATTCTGTGATTACTGAATTGGTGCATATATGGATGTATGAACATAAACCAGCTAGATATACTTGTGAACTATTCCTGAGTTGACAATTACTTACTTTTGTATTTTTGTATACATTTTCTTTCAAACCTTCATGGTCAGGAGTGACTGGTCCCCATCTATTTAACAATCCTAGAGATAAATCTACAAAATTAATAAGATCTTTTAAAACTCTGCTTATATAAGGTCTGTTAATTTTCATTTTTGTGCTGTCAAGTTGAAAGGGATGGATTTTTACATAGGAATTATGCAGCTGATTACTCAAAAGTCAGTAGTCTATTTTTACAATAATTCCCCCTTCTCTTCCTGACCTGCAGTAATATTAAATAATTAGATTTTAAATGTCCTTTGTGATATATTTTTCTAGATGATACGGTGCCCTTTAAAACCAAACATTATTTATAGCACAAAAAGCACAAAGATTCCTGACCCAGAACTATATCATTAGAGGAGACTGAAAGAAGCTCGTCCATCAAAGTGTAGGATATTAAACAGCTTTTTTTTTGGTCAGAAAATGCATAATCAGCCCTTCAAACTTTTGTTGTGTTACCTGTAATTAATACTGATTAAGGCTGGGGCTCTCAAATATGAAATGGCTGAGAAAATCTGCAGGGTTTGGTTTCCTATTTGTCAACTTTTATTTGAAAACAGCAGGTTAAATTCTGATCTGAGGAACGTTTAGCCTCAAACTATCATGCAGATTGTTTTGCATCTATGTAATTGCCAGACTACTTTGGTCAAAACTCCTTAACACTTTTTATTGCTAATTTTGGCAATAAACCTGTTAATTAGTTAATTGTAAAACATTAGTGAATCAAGTAAAAAGGATCCATCTGTTTAAAAAAGAAGATTTCTTCTGGGCATAACATTTACAAACCACAGTGGTAGACAACATACATCTATTTATTGATAAAGTCTCTCGCTCCTTTTAGAGCTAAAGTGTGACTTTGAAGGAGATTTGTAATATATCACGCACAGTTAATACCATCACAATCTTAATATCATCAGGGGGACTTGAGAGAGCAGTGAAGAGCTATAGTCCCCCTCTTCTTTACGTCCCTGACATGAACCTGGCATAGACTGATAGCAGCCACAGAGGTGGCTGAATGAAAGGTGCTCAGTTCACAGAGCAAACTCACAGTATCTCCAGTTGGAGAGGAGTTTTAAGAATACAGCACGTCTACCATTGTCATAAGGATTATTTTCATGGGCAGACTTAGAAGCCAAATGAAGTACCAGGTTTGAGGGAATTTTACTATTGACTTGAATGGGAGCAGGATCATAGATTTTTTCAGGTAAATGCATAAGTAGTTTAGGAATCTTACACTGCTGCTACTTATCTCTTCCATGGCCAATTAAAAAAGCTTCTTTTCTCAGAACTGTCAATGTGGCAGCTTTCATGGGCACTAAATTAATCCTTTAAAGGAAAAATATGTTTAAAAAAATGTAATATCTTTTCTGATTTAAAGATATTGTAAAAAAGGACTTCTTTCAATACAGAAAACAAATCTCTTGTATATTCACGTGGATTACAGAGTAGTTTTCATACCAAAATATTACATTTCTTTTATCAGAGCAAAGTAAAGATGATGCAATATTCTCAACTGAGATTAAAATATATAAGAATGGAATATTGATAGCAACATATAAAGTAAAGGAGGATTGGATGATGTACTATGGGAGCTGATAAGAATTATATGGCTTCTAGCAGAGAAGTAAAATGACATAAAAAGATACAGGCTGATGGCAATAGGAAATGCATCTATAAGGGGATCACAGGAGCAAACAGAGAATAGTTTGTATAACAGCAGACAAGCATTTAAGGGATAATGCTAATTGAATTATGCATTGTAGCCAGGTAGAGAAGACTGATGCTTCTAAATGCTAAAAAGAGAGCTGAGGCATCTCAGCCTGGAGTGGTAGTCTCCATTTCCCCAGGTCTTTCTCCAAGAGTTTTAAAATCTGTATAAAATGGATTGCTAACAGCTGTTTTATTGGTGGTCATTGGGGCCCACTTATTCCACTTTGGATATAAGGAAGATATAAATGGATCCTTAAAAAGATGGGTAAGAAGACCAAGTTAAGAGTAGAAAATCATATGAGACCCAGTCCAGAAGCTGTGGAGAAAACTACTACACAATTCTCATGGAGAGAGAAAATGTTGCCTTAGCGTGTGACTCATCTAAACCTCATCATCTAAAATCAGACACCTAATGAAAGCCATTCAGCTAGACACCCTCTAAGGTTAAAGGAGACATCTGAAGACACTTTTAAAGCATGGTTTAGACTTTCCATCTTTCATTTCTGTCTTGGGGTGGATACGGTCTTCAAGCTGCTGTTTATGTTGAGGTAGAAACCAAGCAGCACATCAGTGGAGGAACCTGGGACCATGTTTAAGAAATGAGTGACTTGATTTGAAATTAAGAATCAGGTGCCCCTCACCAACAGCTCATCCATGCTGACTGTGGCTCTGTTCTGGAGAGTGGCTGGAGTGGGTTGATGATACAGCCCAGGTGCCACCTCTGTCTGCTTTGCCTCAGTGTGAAGCTGGCCATACCACTGACTGAAGAGCTTAATTTAAGTACATACAGTTGGGAGGCCTGCCTGCTTTCCAGATACCCAACCTCTGCAGCAGCATTTGGAGCCTGAAGCAAGAAATCTGAGTCACCCTGCACAGCACAACACATAAGGAGGGGTTTCTGCAAGAGAGGATGATGTCCTTTGGGCATAGATGCCACTGATAGTCCCAAGCAGGAAGTCAGAGAGCTCAAAGGGTGCCTCCACCTGTGGTTCTGCAGATCTTGTTGTAGGAATTAGGACACTGCAGGTACATGAGGGACATATTTTCTGTCATGGTTTGAGAATAGTGTTTTCTGATCTAGTACTCCTGCTAAAACCATGCTGCTACTTACTCCCTCTTCCCCTCTACTTGAAAGCACAAAAGCCAAAGATCACAGGTTGAGATAAGAACAATTTACTGGAAACACCAATGGGATAGGAAAACTAACAGTGACAGCAACAATATTAATAACAAGAGGTAAAAGAAAAAGAAACAATTTACATGTAAAGCCTGTGATGATACCAATTATCTTAGGCTTTCCTTAGGCTGGAAAATGTCCTTTTCACAATATCAGAATTTTAAATGGGGAAATATTAATTTGATTTTAAATCACTGATGTGCTTTTGAAACAGTCTGAAGAAGGCTGCAGTCATCCAGTGAGGCCACAACTGCTACAGGTGACTTGGGGAGTGGGGGCACAGACACATCTACAGAAAGTATGGATGGCAGGATGGAACTGAGAGGCTCGTTTATGGATTCCAGCTTGGGCAATGCATGATCAGAATATGTTTCACTGACATTTGAAGTTAACTTTGGTTTCTCATCTCTTCTTGAGCAATATTTCCCAGCCCAGGTTTTGTAAGAAGAGGGCACGGCATGGTGCTTTATTGCAGCTGCCTGGAATGGAAGCTATTGTGTAAAAACAAAAGAAACAGCATATCCAAAACATACACAAAAAGTCATGCTACATGATAGACTTCTTTCAGAGTGGAACACCAAACCATTCTGCATCCATCAGTCAAGGAATTTTAGAAGTCACCTTAGGCACATTAATTTGGAGGAACAGAGAGTAATACTTCTCCAAATATCATTGTTGTTTGTAGGCTTGAAATGTAAATGTTTTACTAGCTACTTTTCCTGCAAATCCTGTTACGCTATTTCATTAATATATAGCTTCTTATAAAATTTGGTGACTGAGGATCTTAATTGTCAATATAAGCATCATTTAGTACATAAATTTAAAAATATATTGGCTGTTCTTTTTTAAACAAGTTAGTGATATTTTAGGACAGGTTGGGAAACTACCATCCTTGACAAGACTAATTTAATAACTATCATAAAATTGGTAACAGACTAAAAAGAATGGAATTACAGGAGGAAATCCACCAGTGAGAGCTTTAGACTCAGAACTGCATTAATTCTGTATTCAGAACTGTATTAATATAATAGACTGAAGAAATCAGATCTATAAATTTCTGTCAATGTAGATTACCCATACAAGGTCTCATGCATCAGCCAAACTTAAACAGGGTCCTTGTAGAGACCCTGTGAACAGGAGTGAATTTCACCCTCAAAAGTTGAAAAACTACCTTTCATTCTGATTGCATCAGAAAATTAATTTGCTCCATTCTCCAGGAAAATGGAAACTGGCTCTGTCATCTATATGGTTGTTTGAATAACACAGTTTATACTACATGCACAAATAATCTGCTTCCAGGCTAAATAGAGGATTTTTACCATTTCCCTTGTAAAATCCGATTAATAAAAATATTCACATGCACAGTGCATTAACTGATGTAAGTGGGAGTTATATAATGAAATAAGACTTTGACATTAACTTTTTTGGGACACAGGAAGACATGCTAGAACAGAAGAAAGTGAAAAAAAAAAGTAATGAAAATTACTGAAACCAGTTAGAAAGCAGAGCTTTAGTAAAAGGAACAGTAAAGGAAGAACAAATGAACATAGAAAATGCAGCATTTGGGTTTTTTTTCTGGGTAGCATCTGAAACAAAATGGCTAATACAAAGACATTTGGGCTACAGAGAAATGGTACCAAATCACCAAAAAGAAAAAACCAAGAAAAGCAAAGGAGAGAGACAGTAGAGCATTGAGTTGGAAAAGTACTACTGAAGAGTATTGATTACAATATCCTTAGAAATCTTTCTGGTGATGGGGCTTGGAGTCCCATTCCTTGGCTAAAATAACTTCTCACATGGGGCCCGTATTCTTCAGCCTTCTGCAGGAGTGTTGATTTCACTCAATATGCATATCGCATCCTTCTAATTATCCCTCTCTTTGTATTAATGATGAAATAATACAATCTTCTATTTTCTCTAATTAAGTTTATTATGGAGACATTTTTATGTGCCTATTTTTAAAAAATGAAATTTCATTAAAAGTCAGTGTATCAGATCTTATTAATTCTATTACATTACAACATGAAACATTTCATCAAGAAAAAAAAAGACTGAATCAAAACCAACCCCAGACTTTGATAATACAGATTAAAAAAATCCAATGCATTCACTCTTCAATTTCATTTTAAATACTGCAAAACTTTCCTCATACGAAGTTTTAAAATCAATAGAGAATGACTTATCACATTCTCCCACAGAAATAAATTTTGTCTACTTTACTGGGGATTTTTTCCCCTGAAAACACTATGAAATGCCAATGCATCTCACTAGGCCATTTTTTTCTTCTTCTTGTAATTAGGAAGAACTAGATAAATAAATTGATATCAATTACCTTTGGGAAAGCCAGGTTGGACTAAGAGACCTTCTAATAATTGGAATGGCAGTGCACTTTGCATGCTGTCAGTACTCAGTGACAATTGCTACAGGACAACTGATACACGGTGACGTTTTCTTTGTCATTGCTGGACAGTAGGGACTATAGTGCCAATGATTTTCTGCCATCATCTGAATGTGATAGGGGCCTATGAATGACTGCACCAAGATAAAGGACCCCTTGATATCCTGCAGAGGAATTGCAATGTTTTGCTGCTTTCCTGACATGTTCCATGGCTGTGACTCCAGGGCACACACGGCTCAATGGTTTTGCTGAAGTTTGCAGCCTTCTTGCTCCCGTGAAGCTGCTGCTCAGCCTCACTGGTGCACTGCTAGCACTAGGGACATGGGGGGTGGCAGCAGCAGAAACACAGGACTGCTGACACACAGTGAGGGATTCCTATTTCACTGCTCTAGACAAGAGAGTCCTAACCCATTTGAACAGTTGTAGCAGAATATATTGACTGTATCAGGAAACTGAAAATTTCACTTTCAAAGCACTCACTAGAAGCGTTTGTAGCATGTACTTAACTGACTAATTGCTTATTTTGGTTCTCTGTAATCCACAAATATATGTCATGTGATTTAATCTGTTTTTTTTTTGTACAGCAGTGTGTCACTCTAGAAGGAATCACAGGCACTGAAATGATATGTATGAATAACACTTTTCAGCCTTACTTCTTGTGTTGGAGTGACCGAGAGGTTCTAAAGGTTTAGGGAGAATAAAGGACTGTTTCTGGTGAAACTTGATCCTGCCTATCCATTAACTTGGTGTTGAACAACAGGTTCTTGTGCACAGTTCTTCTTGGAAAATATGCATATGGATATTTTTGTCTGCTTACTGTGAAAAAAACAGCTCAGCAAATAATTCAACAAGTTAAAATAAACAAATATATGGCCCAAACCATGCAGATCCATGCTAGACCAGGAGAATAATTAAGACTATTACATACCTGAGTGTGCTGGTTCTTCTGAGCTTTCATTATTCTTGCAAAAACTAACCTCACAGTTACAATCTGTAGGTGTTTGTTTCTGTGGAAGGCAACATCAAAACACTTTTAAAACTCTTTGCCACTAGGCCCTTTTATATAACCAACGCCAGACAAACAGTATCATCACAGGGAGGAAGAACTACAAGTGGAGGGCCAAGCTTGGTGCAACACGCAGTGAGCCTGCAGCTACAGCCTAAACTGAAGGCACGCCTTAAGGCAACTCTATCACTTTCTTGAAGTTTTCTTCAATCCCTCGTTTTGCTCCAGTTTTGATCCAGAGTGCCCTCCACAGGGGATATGGTGACTGTGAAACTGCTCTTAAAATACAGCCTGGAGGCGTGCAAGGACATGCCTGAGAACCCAAGAGGTGTAGACTCCTTCATCTCTGTCCCCTCTTCCAAGCTTTAGTTTTTCTTATGAAACTGAATGCCGAAGCAATAATTTTCCTGGATTTTGTATGCCCTAAACATGAGGATTCAAGGATGTGTCTCACTGGTACATTCAGAGGTTCCTTCAGTGACAGAGCACAGTGTAAGACAAGTGCCAGTCCCTGACCCTCTGACTCAAAGCCTGACTACATCTTTTTGCTTTCTTCATTACTTCTTTCCTCTTTACTGTTTAAAAATACAATAAATCCCAGAAACACTTCCAGAGAAATTCACTAGCCTTAGCACAGTGCCACTGCAATGATCTAGAGTGTTCTAGACATCTCTATGGGGCTGGCAAAAATTAAAGAAGATCTCTGACAGACTTGTGACTTTCTAAAGTGACATTTGGGGGCCTCATGGATACCCTGTAGCATCTAAAATGCCATTGAGCATCTATATTCATACACCTGAACAGCTCCATCTTCTGCCACTTCTGGTCAGAGGGATAGAATATAAAGATACAGAAAAAATTCTACTTATATTCCTCAATGTAACACCATTCACACTATCAAAATAATCCTATGAAAAGAGATATTACTCATTTTTTCACGTTTAGGGACTTCCCAGATGCTTTAAGAATTCTAGTTAAATTGTTAGCCTGTCTCTTTGGACTCAATCTACGAGTGTCTCATGTATGATCCAAGTTCGAGTTTATTTTTTTGCTAGGAAAATGTTATTAAAAAAGCTTTCAGAATTTACATCCAAAAAATCTGGGGTAAAAGGCCTCCTGTCTTAAAGGCTGACAAAAGTACAGAGATTGCAAACTGCAGTTGCAATACAATTGTCTCTGTTTGTCTGCTTGAGAAGTGGCTCTTTTACACTATATGGAAGCTAAACATTTCATCTATTCCATAATATCAGTAATGGAAGAATTGCTCTTCCATTATAACCCCATTTTATGTTTAAAGCACAAAGCAGAACCTCTGTTTCATTATTGCTTAATGCCAGAACAAATGTTATCCTTTTCCTTTCGGGGAATTATAAACTGTGTCTTTATTTACTTTCATGGCACAATTTTCACACATTTGACAGATCATTGCTCATGTTCTTCATTGTCATGATACTAGTGAAATGTAGCATAAGCTCTGAATTTGCAACTGCTGTCCAATCAATAAAAAGATCACACCATCTGAATAATGCTACGATATGTGACATTACCCATTCAACTGTTCTATTTCTTGGGACTTGTGAATACTGTCACATTGAAAATGAACACCATTTATGCTGACAGATTTTTCACCATTCAACACTTTTAATGAATGTATTTCAAAACGAGGTATCAGATTAAATAAATTTCATGTCATATCCAAACAGGGATATCATTATTTGTAGCAGCAAAGTTCCAAGTAAATTACAGTGAACTTACATATGCAATGCATTCAGCAAGAATAGGGGTTTCAGACAAAATAAATCTTGTTGGATGTCAACTTGCCATAGCAGTGATATGTAGACCTTATTCTCCATATTTTCATGACAAGAACAAAAGTGTGCTTTGGCTTAGTTTTCTAATGCAACAAATTAGTATCCAACCCAGAATTTACTGCTAACACAAAAATTTACTAAGGAAGCTCTGTAAACTTCAGGAACAGACTCCTATATCCTTCATTGCCTAAAGAGGGCTATTATCATATATTCTTGCCATAAAAACCTCCTATGTGGAAATTTTTCCTTGTGGCCATGTTATTTTAGTGTGTGCATTGGATCTAACAGTCTCTTCCCCTCCATGAGACATCCTTTCTAACAGAATCATACCATTTCTGGAAGGATGGCTCAGGGATAGGTTCTCATTTGAATTTCCAAGTTCTTGTCCTACATGGTACATAACATTCTTACAGGATTACTTACACAGAACAAACAACTCCTGCTAACCAGGGCCTGCAGAGCATGAAACTGTGGCAAGCTTTTTGTGTGAAAAAGTTTCAAAATGAATCTGTGATTTTCTGAGTCTGATATCTTGGTGCATGGAGGCTTTCAGTGTCTTCAGACAAGAGCACCTTTGTCTTTCAGTAAAGACAGACCTGAGAGAGTTAAATGAAATTTATGGACACTAAAGTAAAGATTGACAGTAGAAAAGACTGTATGAGAATGGTTTATCAGAATTTGTGTGATTTAAAACTGTTTCAGCAACCCATTGTATTGTAAAAAATAAAATTGCAATAAACCTCATTCTCAGACCTGATTATCTCACTATTTCCATAGTGCAAGTAAATCAATTCACATTCTATTAAAATAATAAGAACTGTATAAAAATACACTTACAAGAAAACTGGGAATCTAATATAGAGTTCCCACCACAGACCTATTTGTTTCTGGTGTAATAGTGAACCCCCCACCGTGTTTTCAGTTCTGTCTGACACTAGCTAACAAAGTTATGTAAATCCTGCTGCATGAAAAGACCTGAGATAGGATTCCTGGAGTGAGCTCCTAGCTCCTATTATCCTAGCAGTAATATTCAGCAGAGATCTTCCTTGTGTCTGACTCCCTATATGCTCTATATATACAGTAGAACTTTTGAGATGTTCATTCTTCAGAACAGCATTCTTCCCATTGTCAAGGCAAATTCTGGATGGAAACAGCTTCTCAGCAGAGGAAACCATGCTGTTCAAACACTGTTGCACAGAAAGCATCAGCAAAATTATCCTGCAGGACAGGTCTGACTATTTTTTCATTTGTAAAAGAGGTAAGAATCATCTTACTGTCAGAGTCATCATCTCTGTCATCTTCCTTCTCCCATTTTGCAGACAGCCAGTTAAGCTTCCTCTCCTTCTTTGGAAAAGTGTCATTCTTTCTGAAGCTAAAAGAACTCACCTAGCCATGGGGTGATCACTGCACATATGATCTACTAATGCAGAGAAGATCACCTCTTACTTACTAGCCAAAAAGAAGTAAATGTCTGCAAAGGTTAGGGCTGTATACATATCAAAATTTCAGTGATTGGCAAGCAAATCACATCCCTAACTCTAATCTCTCCTAACAGAGCAATGAGTTTAGAAAGCTCTTCAGAAATTAATCTTTAAGTCTAGCCAGAGGAAGTGTTTTTATATCCTTAGTTTTAATGAAGAGCAAGCAGAAAGAAATGTTTAGCGTTATAACTAATGTCCTCTCTCTCTGATTTTTTACACTTGTAAAACAGTCAGTTGGTACTTGGATATTAAGTGAAGGCCATAGAGAAATTGATTTTGATTACACATATAAGTATGTAGACATTTCTGCCCTAAACAAACGGATAAAATAAGACACAGTTGTTAACTGAATCTCCTCACTGACATAGTAAATTAGGAATTAACTTATCAATCCCTCAAGAGGCACTATTTGAGTAAAAATATTTAAAAATAAGTAATGTGCATTTTGTAAAGTCTTTAGAAATCCAGTGTCTCTGTGTTTTAAGACTTCAAGTATGATGTACCAATTATCCAGCATTTGGCAATATCCATTTGTAAGTTTGTAGCATTCCTCAACATCAGATTTTCTAAGGTGATTTATATGACAGATGAAGAAGAAACAGATTGTATATATCTAGAGCAGTTTTAAATGAGTGGAAATATTTTTATATTTCTTCTTTTTCAGCTAAAAACACGTTACAACACAAATAAGTCAAGTTAAAGATGCCATAGTGTGAAACATTTTTAAAAAAATAAACTGATTTTTCAGGCAGAATAGTACCACGTTCTCATAAAGTCACAACCCTAAAGGGAAAAAGAAATTAAAACATTTTAAGGCTACTTTTGCTTTTCATAGCTCAGCAGAATGTATTTACACCAGTCACTCAGTTAATTGTCTGAATATTCCTAAAAATGCCATTTAAAGTGGTTACATTGAACCTTGAGGTTTTTTATTCAAATATTAAAAATAAAGTAATAGAGTGGTTTTGCTCTCTATCTTTTTAATGGTTTTCTCCAAGGTTTATTGTACTTCAGACTGTGTATTATAAGTCAGGCAGAGCAATTATATACTAAACTATGGTGATCACTGCTGAATGTGATACTCCAGATGAAGTATATAACTAGTAATCAGGCATTATTAATTCCATTTATTTTATCATCTGTTTCTCCAGGAATTAAATAGAGTGTTCTCTCTGACATGTGTACTGCAGTTAGAAATTCAACAGCATGTTAGAAGAGATTGGTATGACAATGCCTCATTGGTCACTACATTGCAGCTTTCTTTAAAGTGTTAACTGTGAATAAACTATTTTCCTACTTATATATATGTAAATATTAATAACTGAAACTTTTGACCTTGACGAACTGTGATCACTAGTACTTGAGCTATCTTGAATCACTTCATTTGCGATATTCTCATTAGATAGTCAAATTAGCTCTAAAATATACCTTCTAATTGCCTCTAAAAAAAATCCTGGTCCTCTGATGAGTTGACACACTGTTTTGACACATGTAGCAGATTTTTTTTTGTATGAAAGCTTTTTCAGATAAAAAATCCTTTTTTATAATGAAAATTTTCAATTAAAATGTGGTTTCATTTTGCTTTCCCAACAGTGAAAAATAAAAATTTCCATTTTTATTTATCTAATCTCATTTTAAAATTTTCTTTTCTTTATCTCAGTCTCCATTTGTTTTTCATTCTTCATTTTCTACTATTATTTAGTCAAAATATGTAAAGCAGTAAGAAGCTAGGCAGCAGTTCGCTCTTACTACTCTTATTCTAGAATAGCTAGTATATAGTTACTTACAACTGGCAATAATTTTTTCCTGTAAGTGTATGAGTTGAATAATGGGGTTGGTAAGGAGATGTGAATCAAATGGCAAGAGAAAGAGGAAGCTCCTGGAAGTCAGGACAATGTTGTCAGGTAGAACTGTGGTCTTTGTGACCATACTCACTGTTACTGTAGTGGTAGGAGCCAGGCCCTCCTTGTGTTATGTTCAAGATATATAAACATGGGGACTTAAAAGATCTGAAGTTCCAGTCAGACTTCAAGTATGCCACTTGGCTGCTGCCTAAGCTACAGACATGAATTTCCTAAGTGCCACAAATTTTGATAGCCACTGAAGTCCTTCATGCATTGATAGCTGTACTTTTTTGCACATCCCAGTGTGCACCAACTCTCTCTGGTACCTGTCCTGTGCTTAAGGGCAAGAAGAATCTACACTTAGATGGTCTCTCAGCAGACTTATTTCAGAGCCTCGATGCAGCAAAGGGACCAACATACCAAAAGTAGCAAATTCCACTGGCTTTCAAAGCAGGAGCTGACACGTTATGCCTGCCATATCCATAGGTTGATGATTACAATCCTCCAACCCTGATAATTAGGCTGAAAAATAATTAGGCTGGAGCAACAAAGGAGAATTCTTAGCCACATCAGTGGTTAAGATAATGCTATGCAACAAAGTATGTGGCTGATAAGCCAAGTGAGCTGTGGGAACAAGGCACTGAGTAGAGAGCACTTTCTTAGACCAGTCCAACTGCTGCCAAAACAAATGTGGAACTGTGTGCTCCTCTCCATTTATGATCTGGTTCCAGTTCAGCAAAGCTCTTAAATTCACATCCAAGTGCCACTAAGGAAGAAGATGTCTGTGTGTACTTCATGAGGAGCTAACACTGTACATCAACTCTGATTCTATGCAACACTTAATAAAGTGCTATGCAACACTTAATAAAGTGTTTAAGGCCTCCAGCCAAAATTATATAGTTAAAAATATACCTCTCTTCTTCCCAAATACAGTCAGGACTCAGGAACTACAGAACTAGATAAGGCTAACTAGTTAGGTTTACTCAATCATTTATGTTTTCATAGAGTAGAATCATAGAATCATTGGTGTTGGAAAATCACAGAATCACAGAATCAATCGGTTGGAAGAGACCTTCAAAATCGAGTCCAAGCCAGCCCTAATACCTCAACTAAACTATGGCACTGATGCCATATCCAGTCTTTTTTTAAACACATCCAGGGATGGTGACTCCACCACTTCCCTGGGCAGACCATTCCAGTTATCACTCTTTCTGTAAAAAACTTTTTCCTAATATCCAACCTATATTTCCCCTGATGCATGCAGATTAAGACCTCTAAGATCATCAAGCCCAACCATTATCCACAGCAGCATAATTCCAGTGGCCTGGTTAGAAGCAAAAAATTTTGTTGTTCCATCCACCCACTCTTTAGTGGCCTGGTTGTTAATATATAACCTTGGGAGATGGGTGATGTATTTAAATTCTTTCAAGCTGAAGAAGGACGTGAATCCAGTTGCTCTTCTTCCCAGATTGCTCCTCTAACAGGACCTATTAAACAAGAAGAATTATTTAATTATTTATTATTTAATCTTTTAGACAACTGCATATATATTCTGGAAAGATTAGCAACCTGTGACTGCCTTGTTGGACACAAACATCTCTATAAAATTCTACACAGCACAGCTCACCCCAGGACCTTTTTTAGCTTGCTACTAGAAGATGTCTGCTGTGCTTGCTGGCTTTTCTATGTCCAGTTCTGAGGTCTCTAAATCTGCTGTAAGGCAAGACCTTGGAGTTGGGAATGAAGTAGCCCAAGTCCTGTCTCAGAGCTAACCTTTGAGCCATTGCAAACACATGCTATTTCCTGAATCAGGTCTACAGAGGAAAACTCTCAACAGCTTTAGGACAAATTTCAGGTCTTCCCACTTTAATCACAAATTGAAAATTAACTAATCACTTTAAAGTTAAACAACTTCTAAAATTACTTTCTATAAACAGATGCACTATTAATGCTGTTTTGTTTTTAGAGTGATTTTGGAGATGCTAATTTGCATGATCAGTTAGTAGAGAGCATGAGAAATACATGTGGCTATATGTTAACGTTTTAAATTTTCATTTAAATAGAACAGAAATGTACTCTCTTAGATACTCGGATGACCTTCCAGATTTCCATGTATGGTATCTATGGATTTTTTAAGCATAATTAACAACTTCCATTTCAGTATTTAAGAGCTTCAAGATCTGTTTCTTTGACAGTCAAAAGCTAATCAATCTTGTTCTCAAATGCTAATACAAGCAATTAAAAATAACATTAATTGAAATACTGCAGGGGCTGTTAGTTTTTTTTCTTAACCTCATGGCAACACTAATTTACAGTACTAATTAGTGAATTGCCCTTTGTATTATAAATCTTTAGAAGGGAGAACTGGCCTTTAAAGCCCAACAGAGAGATGCAGATGGTCACTGCACTTTCAGTAAGCTTTCATACTAACTATCAGGATATTCATTTCACCACATAAGCCAAACATGATGGATTACATTGTTTACAATGAAGAATATTAATTTCTGCAAAGAAAAATGCGTTGCCCATTTGTCCTGTTGTAAAACATGCAAATATTCTTTATAGAATAGATTATATTCTGTCCAGTTGTCCTAATTAGAAGAAAGACTATAACTTCTCTGAAGTGCAGGATGATGATGGCCTTAAGAGATCTGCATACCTGTACGTTTTTAGTACTGAGTATATCCACATTAACAGGGATTGTGCTGTTAGCACACACTCAGATTCCTGTATGCAGAGACAACAGGATTCCCAGGACGGGTTACATGGGCCACTGAAGGTCTCCTAATGCTGAAAGTGGCAAGAGAACCAAACTTAAACAAACAAAAGATCATAAAGTGGTTGGGTTGGATGGGATCTCTCTCACTAGATCAGATTGCTCAAACCCCTCCAGCCTGCCCTTGAACAGTTTCAGGGATGGAGCATCCACAGTTTTGTAGTCTAACCTCTGTCCCAGAACAATTCTGGAAAAATCAACTCTGCTACCCATTGTGTAAAAGATCCTAATGTTCTAACATCAGGACATAGGCTGGCCAAATATTAAAATATCGTTGCAACTTGTATCTCAGTTAATTCCTAGATCTTGAGAAACTGAACTGTATAGTGGTGACATATGCCAGCTACTGAAAAAGAAAGAGCAATTTTAAGATTACCAGCAGTGTAAGATCAGAATGTAAAGGACTTATTTTTCACATAGTTCCTTCCCCATCTGTAAAATGTGAGATGATACTTAGCATCCTGGGTCTTAGAAAATCACATTAAAGAAGAAGCATGAAAGATTCTCCTCAAAGGAAAAACAAAATATTATTACTTTTTCCTCTTTTCATCCCTCTCAAATGCCAAAATGAGAAAGTCTTGATTCAAGGACAACTTGATGTAACACTGCAAGAGGTAAAGTACACATGTCCTTTGTAAGAATAGAAAAGTACAAAGCCAACAACCTTACTTGTTTGTATATATGTTTATATATATATATATATATATATATATATTCCTGTCTTTTGTGAACAGCTGCAGATTGCAAGCATTGTATATAAAGGGTAAAACAACTTGTTTTTAATCTAACCATCAGAGGTTTGTGATTTTTTTTCCCCTCTAGCAGGTTACAGACTTTACATGTGACTTTTCTTATTGTAGATCCTTTTCATTAAAAAAAAAAAAAAAGGTCAAACTTCTCTTCTCCATTGTCAGAAGCAGGTTGATTAGTGCAATGAACCTCTTACAATTAGAGTGTGATAAAGCAAGGGATCTCTAACAGAAAATTTGAATCTATGTTATATTTAGGATGAGATTTGGCCGCAAGTTGCTTCAGGCGAGGTTTATATTGGATATTAGGAAAAATATCTTCACTGAAAGGGTTGCCTGGCATTGGGACAGGCTGCCCAGGAAATGGTTGAGTCCACCTGCCCTGGGGATATTGAGGAGTGTAAATGTACTGCTAAGGGACAAGGTTCAGTGGTGGACTTGGGTGTTATACAGTAATAGTTGGACTCAATGATCTTAGAGGTCCTTTCCAGCCAAGATGCTTCTGTGATTCCATGATCCTACAGGAATGGAATGTCGACTTTCTACATCACTTTTGTCTGAAAACTTTTCACCTACTCCAGTTTAGGCTATGCCTTTCTAAGTTGAGGTTAATTTGGACTGCATGTAAGGTAGGCTGGTGTTCCATGAAATTAAATATTCCTGAGATACTAATCTAAGAAAAACTTCCTTTATTTCTTCTTTCTTCTTTAAAGAGAGGAGCCAGGGCAGTGACTTGCTGCTGGTGCTACAAGGCTGCACATCAGTACCACCCTGGCATTTCAAAGAGATTTTGTTCCAATCTTCTGCTGCTCTTTCTCACAGAATTTCTCTGGGGATGGGGGAGCATTTAATCAAATTTATGAGAGGGATCACATAAAACATACCGTAATTTGGACGACATCACAAGAAATGGTTAAAATTGAAATACAACCTGTAAATTCAATGTGCAATATGTATGGGTTCACATTTTTGTATTCCAGTTTTAAATGACTCAATGCTCCAAAATGCAACACTTACTCTTTATAACCTGTCTTCCTATGAAATCAGGGGATTAGTCTTTCCCTGCTGCTCATAAAGAATCAGCAGTAAGGTTGGCAGACTCGAATGCAATACTGTTTTAATAATGGAGGTTGTTCAACTCTCCTTCTCTACACTTACACAAGTTCTGGTGTAGTGTGTGTTGGAAGACCATAGCAGGACATTAAACTTCTGTAGAGAATTGACCCTGGCTGGATGCCAGGCACTCACCAAAGCTGCTCTATCACTCTCCTCTGGAGCTGGACAGGGAAGAGAAAACATAATGAGGGAGTCATGGGTTGAGATAAGGACAGGGAGAGATCACTCACCAATAACCATTATGAGTAAAACAGTCTCAACTTCAGGATATTAATTGAATTTATTCCTAACAAAGTCAGAACAGGATAATTAGAAATAAAATAAATCTTAAAACACCTTCCTCTCATCCCTCCCTCCTTCCCAAGCTCTACTTCTTCCCCACAGAAGGGCAGAGACGTGGGGGCTGGGGGTTACAGTCAGTTCATCACACCTTGCTCCTGCTGCTGCTCAGCGACAGGAGTCCCCTGCTCCAGAGCCGTGGTAGTTCCCTGCTCCTGCAGGAGAGAGTTCTCTGCAAACTCCTGCAGCCTGAGTCCATCCCACAGGCAACAGCTCTCCACAACCTGCTGCAGTGTGGGTCACTCTTCCATGGGGTGCAGTCCTTCAGGCACAGCCTGCTCCAGTGTGCGTCTCTCACAGGGCCACAAGTCCTACCAGGAAACCTGCTCCAGCATGGGCTGCTCTCCTTGTGTGTCTGTGGGTCCTGCCCAGGAGCCTGCTCCAGCATGGGTTTCCCAGGGATTCACAGCCCTCTCTTGGGCCTAATTTGGGTGATGGCTTAGTGTTCTGAAATTCAAGCCGAGTTAAGCAGATAATTTAGAATTTTTAAGTGGAACTTCTTACAATTTCCTCTCAATGTGAAAAATTTTATTATATACCTACCTGAAGTTCACCATGTGTATATTAAGTATAAGGCTACAAGCCAATTCCCAGTTACATTCTGCAGCACAGTAGACAAGGAGCATGTATGATTTAGCCCCCACACAAACTCTAATATCAAACTGGTTTTTTAAGTAATATGCATATGCCATGAAACAAATTAGTATAACCACATTATTGTTTGACTTCTCTATGTCACAGATGTTGTGGTGCAGATTTTGTTAAATAAGTAAGGCAACCGTTCAGGTCTTTGTTGTTTCATTAACACCAGACTGCATTGCAATTCCTTGTAACATGTCACAACCTTGGCCATACCTGCACTTGTCTACCTACATAAATGTGATGGTGGATGTGAGACAAGAGTAACAAAAATTAGGAACAATTAGGAACAAGGAACAATTGCCTGCATAGCTGTTTGGAGATTTTCTTGGGAAAAGTATGAAGAGAAATTGCAAGAAACTTTACAATGCTCATATAACCTGGATAATCAAAACCAGATAAAAAATTAAGAGAAGAGAGCCTGGATTCTTTTGACTGGTTTAACTAAGATGATAAACCAAATCTAAACTTCTTATTTGTACCATATTCCTAGGAACATAAGCCTGCATGTCACTTATAATACATATGCTCAAATTTTTTAAAGAAATGTAACAGCAAAAACCCATCTCCGAAGAATAAAGGATGTTGCTACCATCAGACAAAGGAAGCAACAGAAAAAAATTAGTCCCTAAAAGCACCACTGAGGTTGCAGCTGCTACATTTGTGTGGATTCAGTAGTAGAAATAAGGCTCTGGTTTTGTGACAGAAAAATATTGCCTGGTTAAAACGGACAAAAAACCTGCTGTAATATGTATACTGCACAACATTATGCTTTTATTAGAAAATAAGCCATTGAAGAACCTGCAGTATACTCCTGCCTGTGTTCAATAGACTGAATAAGGAAACTGTTTGATTTATGGTGTGCCTCAATCTTGAGGGAAAAACTTCTACATATCAAACCTCTGTTCAAAGGAGAGTTGCCTGGAAACATAAGTGAGACTGACAGGAATGTCTGTTGGTCCATGGAAGTTGAAACAGATGTGATAAGGATTTTTCTTCTCATTTGTACTGGTTTTGACTTAAAACTATTAAAAAGAAGGGGCAAAAGAAAATCTAATTCAATGATGAGACATAAAACCCATACCCACAGTGGACTTTTTAAACACTGCTGCCTTGGTAATAGAATGGTGTCCAAAATACAGTGAATTTCGTGCTGACACTTTGGTGAGAAAAGCATATTAGGAGTTCATTATTTCTAAACCTTAAGCAGGATTTTCTAACAGTACTTGTTACAGTGTGCACTAGCTCTTGTCTGCATTGGCTAGTCAAGTCATCCTGGTTTGTTGTTTCTTCAGGAAGTGGACCACCATTAAAAATTTCTGTAAAAGGTATTATTTCAGCTTCAAAGAATGAATGCTTCGTATCCTGAAGATGTGCACAGTACATCACTATAGACAAGCCTTCTCTGCTTTGTCATTCTTGACAAAATTTTGCTTATTTGGGATATGTTTTCATGCTAAACATATCTAACCATAACAGAAGGAATATTCCACTATTGGATAGAGACTATCTTCCTTTGACTGGCTGCTGTGATATCTGGATATAATGGTGACAGGCACATTATAAATAGGCATAGATCTCCCTGCCTCTATCAGACCATTTATCACTTTGTTTGGAAGATCTTCTAATTACTCTGCCAATGTAGGTGGTCACAGTAGCTGAAGGAGTTGCTTTAGGTAGACTGCCAAATATCTAATTTGTCTTGTCATCCTTCACATTAAGGGCCTATTTCTTGTAGGGTCATTTCTCTGTGCTCATTCTTCCTTGATAGCTCTGTTACCTTTGACACCATAGGCCACCTACTACTCTACAAGAAACTCCCACCCTTAGGTTTATGTGGCAGCAGCTCACTGTTTCTTCATCTGGCTGACAGAATTAGAGAATTAGTGCTGATGGATCCTTTATTTCTTCCCTGTCTCTGCTGGCATCTCTCAAGGCTCTGTCATTATTCCCTTTTCCCTCCTCCAAGACACTGTCTGGATGTCTTTGCCAGCTGTCCTGGACCCACTTATTTCCCAGTATTAATGATTCTTAAATCTGATCTTCTGCCTGCAGCCTTGCTTCTGTGGTGTCTTGTGCTGGACTCCTCATGGCTTCCTTAGATGCTGGGTGCCTAAGGATGAATGCTCAACTTACTTCATGGCAGCTGTGCTCTTTATCACCAGTTTATGCACATGCCTCATGGTTATTCTGTCTATTCCTTCAGTTCTCTCTCCTTGCAAGCATTTCCTTCTAAAATACTCTTACCTCCATCACTGTTCTTCTATTTCCTCTGCCTAATTTTACCAAAATTCTTTTGCAATGGACTGAATTGAATTTGTTCTGACCTTTATTCTCCTTTGGTATTAGCTCCTGTTCTATTTGTTGTAAGACTTGTTCCTTAAGGCAATTCCCTACCTCCTTTCTAAATCAGCAATTTTGGCATACGTGTATGCTAACGTATTTTGAGACTAAATCTGAAAAATGTAGAAGAATTTATTTGTTCAAAATAAAGTATACTTTTAAGCCATTATGATAGAAAACTTTGACACCCTGAATATTTGTAACACTATCAAAAATATTTACTTTATACCATAGCTGTAAACTGTGTCTCTGGGGAAGTACTGTTTATATCTTCATGAACATGATATAAGATTTTCCATTGCAATGTATTATACAGTAATTTCTAATTCTTTTCATCTAAAAATGTACAACTGTAGCAAGCTGTAACATGGGAATGCTGCTTTCCAGACTGAAGCAAAGCTGGTATCTCTATCTAGTTCCTCCAAACTGATGAAAGGACAGAGATGAATTTTGAACCTTATTATCACATAGAGTGATGTATATTCTCAGAGGCTACATCTGACCACTCTTTCAGTTCTGTGATGGTAGATACAGAGAATGTTTTATTTTACAAATTACAACAGTCATGGCATAAGATAGGCAGAAAAAAATCTCATTTTAATTCCATTTTATGCAGTTATATAGCATCATAGGAATGAAAACAGTTGAATAAGTTACTTATCTGACAGATAACAAGCACACCTAGGCAGGTAAGAAGGAGTTTTGTAATTGGTGGTACTGAGTAAATGTTAGACCATTTTAAGCACATTGAGTCAGATTTGAATCATTATGTTAGAAGTTTATTCAGCAACCAGCTGATCTCCTTTGTGACAATGAAATATTGGAAGTCTACTGGTAATTGCTCAGAGATTTCAAACAGTAGTACTGCTGAGTATTTTCCACTTTCCTTTGTTTTTTGCTTTCATATTAAACTTCCACTGCAAAGTTAAACACTGAAGATCAGTCAAGACATGTAGTGAGAAATAATGAAAATTTCCCAAGAACAGCATTTTCAACGTCTTGTTCTGAAAGTGACAACTTTATAGCACCTAAAATCTGCAGAGCAAGAAGATTCCTAAGTATCAAAGCAAACATTATCAACTAACTATTTGGCATATTAATAATGGAAGTAATGGAGGGAACCCCTGGATATAATGTAATAAATCAGTTTATCATAACTGCAGCTTTTATCTCCACCAAGTCTTAACTGAGAAGTGCTCCAGATATGGCCACTGATGGCCAGGATTATGAATATTCAGAACAGGTATGTAGCTGCCCTTTATCCAGCATGGATAAAGAGATTGACCTCAAGCTCTGACTGAGCAGAAATCTATAGTAGAGCTCACAGTTGTGAAAAAAACCCAAACCCCAACCAAAACCCTTGACATTTCCATTAATGAGTACCAGCATGGAGGGTTAATTTATGAGAGATGGGGTAGGAATGCTCACAGTGGAACTGTGTCCCACCATGACAACCTGATTGTCATTATTCTGTAAACAACACCTTCTGCTCTCCCTGCCTTGGAGTGTCTACAGAAATTTTCCCAGCTTTTAAGATGTTACTATTAACAAACGTTGGACTGAATCCTAACCCGAGCTCATCTACATTAGCTATTCAATCTGAGAGAGTTCTATCTCCCTTGCATAGTGTGACTTTAGTAAAATAATCAAAATGGTACTATATGGTATTTGCTGAGAATACTTGTTTACTGCTGATCTCTTCTTGTCTCTTTGTGGTCCTTGTAAGGACATATTGGCTATTCCTTACCAATACAAATGGCAATACTGAATTGTGTATTCACAGAAATGGAAATTTCACAGAAATTTGTGAGGACAAGAAGCCCACAGAAAGTGTCCCATGCTTAAAATGAAAATGTCAATTATTGGTTTTCATACTGCTTTTACAGAAGTCATTGCACATAAACATTTGCACTTACCTAATTTTAGAATGAGGACAATTACTAAGTTGCAGGTGTTCAGATACCCTTTTCCTACTGGTTTGCCACTCATGCTCTTGTTCATCATCAACCATGTTTATTCTTTCTGAATAAAAGGCAGGCTTATACATTTGTACTGTGCAATCAATACTTATTCAAAAAATAAGATTCCTCATAGACCACAAAATCAGAACTGGGAAATACACTCTTCTGAAAAGTTCTGGAATTGACATATTACAATATACAGAATGTGTCTCACGACCAAAAAACATTCAATCATTCAAATGGCATGTACAGGCAAATGATATATATGGATTTAAATAGATGTTTAGTAATGCAGAGAATAAAAAAGAACATTAATTTAATATCATGTGTATGACTGTGACTCATACCTGGACTGAGCAAATTTTACAGAAACACAAAGTGGAAAAAATTGACCTGAATAATGGAATTAGATTAGACTGATGCTTATATTTCAACAACATAAATAAATAAAAGCTCAGGAGAAAGACCAAAGAAATGTAATCAAAATTCTAGTAATATAAGTGCCAATCTGGGTTGCTAACACAGATGTAGGACATAAAGATGCCCTACAGCATCACAATTTTTACACTTTATGAAAGTCTAAATATTTGAATTATGTTTCTCTGTATGGAAATATTCAGAAAGGATTAGGGAATACTATTGAAAAAATCTAAAGAAGTTTTCTATACATCCACTGAAAATCCAAAGATACTAATGCTTTTTCATGAAGGATATGGGACTCAGAACCTCCTACTCAATGGAATGCATTTTTGTATGTAATTAGGTTTTGGTTGCATTGACATTAAAAGCAAATCTCCTACTGATTTTGGAATATGGAATTTTACCTACGTGGTATGTTCAGCCATCTTCAGACTAAATTTCCTGTGTGCAGTTCTTGTCACTGCAATATAAGAAAGACATGGAGCTGTCAGAGAGCATCCAGAAATGGGCATCAAGGATAGTGGAGGGAAATATGAGGAGCAGCTGAGGTCACTTTGTTTTTTCAACCTGGAGGAGACTGAGAGGAAACCTCATTGCATTTTACAACTTCCTCATTAGGCAAAGAGGAGAGACAGACACTGTTTTCTTCTCCCTGGTGACCAGTGACAAGCCCCAAGGGAATAGCATGAAGTTGTGTCAGGGGAGGTTTAGGTTGGATGCCAGAAAAAGATTCTTTGAAGTTGGGCACTGGAACAGGCTCCCCAGGCCAGTGGTCACAGCACCATTCCTGACAGAGCACAAGAAGCATCTGGATGATGCACTTGGTGTGACTCCTGGAGATGATGCTGTGCAGGGCTGGGAGTCGGACTCAATGGTCCTTGTGGGTCCCTTCAAACTCAGCATAATCTGTGATCCCTGTCTAACAACACCACTCACAAAAATGCGAAATACACATTCAGGTAAACTACAAAACTTTGTCACAGCTATACAGGTTCCATCTTAATGGAGACGTCAAGGTCGCACTTGTATAAGGGAAGGGCAGATTTACCCTATCACACTTAGAGACCTAACTGACACTACACAAACCACACTCTGATCAGGTACGTCTGAACTAACAAAAAGGCTCAATTTCAGTTCCAATTTCCAATTTCTCATTGTAAAAGAAACATTTGAATTTGAGTGTCATTTTACCTCATCAGCAATCAAACATATACTTTTTTTTTCTTAAAGCAAGCTAGGAACAGGAGAAAGAGAAGCACTATTAACAGTCCAGCATCACATGCACTGGCTTCCCCAAAATAGATGGATTAAGACAAGAAGAAAAACTTTTTTGGTTTAGAAACAGATTTGCGGTTGAAGCCTCTAAGGAAGTATTAAAACTCTAATGAATCTTTTTAATTAACATCCACAGTGTCCTTTTAAGTGAAATAATTTTGAAGTTGCAGTGCAAACCTGTTAAACAAATTGCTAGTTGGGAAAGAAAATCCAAGTCTGTTGGTAGCTCTTCTGTTTCAGATGCCTACACAAACATATATATATATATATGGCAATGGCTGGTGCAAGATTTAAGCAATATTAAGTTATTTTAAGGAGGAGTAGTAGTTTAAATTTACATCCAGATGGTGAAAACTAGTGTCTGTAGTGCAGATATGCCAGGTTACACTAGCAAATAGATGTCTCTCTGCACCCCAGACTAGCAGAGAATAGATACTTTAAATAGATCATTTTCTGTAATAGATCAATACTCTGTTGTTTTACAGATTCAGGTACATACAGTGGTTTGGCTGTTAAAAAAATCAATACAAATATAGTGCCACTTTTGCAGCTGGGACCAATGCAAGGGAGTGGGATGCTATAGCAAAGTGTCTCCAGCTCATCTCCAGCCACTCCACTGCTTCTCTAAAACCTCTCGAATTTTATGAAAATCTGCAGGACAAGGAAATTGTTCCCTGCTCCACAGAGTGAACTGCTTCTCATCCTGGGAAAGTAAAAAATATCAACTCTGCAGCAAGGCTGTGGTTATCACTGGTAGGAGGCTAAAACAAGGGGTTGGTTTCACAGTGTCCAGCTTGCTTTTCTTAATCTGAAATCTTTTGCATAACTATAGCAACCATGCAGCATAGTCACACTTCCAGCTATCTGTGACAAAGAGCGATGTCTTTGCTCTTACCTGATTTGCTTTTGTTGCACACAGAACTGATGCTATCCCACGGTATGTTTTGTATATAATTTATAAACATTGCTTATAAATGAATAAAACCAGGGTTCTGGAAAACCTTTTTGTTTAAGTAAAGACATTTTTCATATCATATTAATCTTCTCTATTACAACTCTCATACAGGTGCACACAGTTTGCTTACTTAAAAGCACAGATTAGGACTGAGAGAATTAAAATGGAGTTTCCATGACTAAAACTGACTATGGAAAGGATGTAGCAGCACACTGCCACCTCCAGTTGCAGACCATGTACAGAATATATTGAGTGTACTATTCTGTCACTTACTCAGAATAAATGGTAAACAGGCATGAGCTCTGGCAAAAGGCTCAGGCTGACTGCCAGTGCAGAGGCACACACACATTTGAGCCTTTGATTACAGCTGATTTATAGAAAAAACACCAAAAACCTGATACTACAAAAACAAATAAACCATCACTCTCCACATACTATTACAATCAATTTGCCACATCAGAAAAATTCTCATTACTAGGGACATTCAATTAAGGACTATGATCTCTAACTTCAAGGCTTCCCCTACTTAGCTTACATTGGGTATAAGGAAAGGCAATCTACCTTTGTGTTTTTCCATGTCCTTGCTTTCTACTTGTCTAGGATGAACTTCCCAAATAGTTCTAAAATTCTGTGGGATAGCCTATGATGTGGAAAAATGTGAAGAGGGAGGAAACACCCAGGCTGAATCATGAGTGCCCGTGACCCAACAGAGGTGGAGGGTTAGACTGAAAGACTGAAAGACTAATGTGGGATGATTTTTTTGCCAATGTGAAGAGATAAGTGCCATCCAAATACTGTAAAACAAGGAGAGCAGATTTACAGCTGTTTAGGTGGAGAGGATGATGATGGCTTCTGCTTACCACTATACAGGGGGTGAAAAGTCTTGAGATAATACCAGTAAAACATATGAAGTGTGAGAATACATCTCCTGAGTGCCAGGTGGAAAAAAACTCATAAAGTTTCTGTATGTAGTATCTCATGATGGCAGGAGCAGATTCTCAATCTTAGGTTCCAGCTAAGCCTTATTGCTGGCACACTGTCCTTCTTACCTCTCCTTTCCGTCTCACCTGCCCTGGCCACACTCTTAAGATCTTCTGTCTCCCTGCTTCAGCCACTAAGTCGTGCTAAGTCCACCTCTGCCTTCTACATTGGATTGGTATTCTTTCCTCTGCCACTTTTCTAGTCTTAGATCTGACACTGCTCCTTGCCTTTTCCTTGGCTGAAATTGCATCAGAGTTCACTTGAAACACGTATTACCTGTCAGATCAGCCACCAAGCTGTAACACTTGTTATTAGTACAGTCTCATGTTCTGGGTATGATTTATTTGGAGAGAAAGTGAGAAATTGAATGAAGCTGAAAGAAAAACAAAAGATATCAAGAGATGGAAAAAAAATGAGTTAAGACCAAGGGAAAAGATAAATATGCATGGTCTTACTAAGTGGTATCTTGCTGGAGGAGAGGAAACAGATACTCACAGGTGTATGAGTAAACACAAAAGGAAAAAATACCTAGCATGGCACTTGGAAACAGTAGCAATAGGGAAGAAAAAAAAGTAAGTATATTGAGATTAAATTATATATATTAGATAGGGAAATTGCCTTCCAAGCTGGAGTATTAAAATAATATTAATATTCTACTTTTTAAACAATTTGTGGAATATAATTAACCTTTAAAAAAATCTTTATCTTTAAAGATAAAGCCATTACCATTTCACACCAATATATGATTACATCATTTAAAACCCTATCATTGCCTGCATAAATGAGAATTATTCTCAGAGAGGAGAACAAGTAAGAACAACCAATGAGCTAATAGTATGGAATATGTTTCCCTGTGTTTCTGGAAGAACTTCATGTGCTTTTCTCATTGAAAATAAGCATACCGTAAATGCAATTATGGTGAAAGGAGGGCAGAATTCTTTCAGCCAGAAAAAAACCCAAAAAAACCAAAAAAAACCCCAAACCCAAAAAAATCCCAAACAAACCCAAAAAACCCCAAACAATTTGAAAGATTTTGGGGAAATATAAATATTCAAATCTAAAATCTTCCCACAGAAACAGTTTTATTTTTCTTTACAAAATGAGGTATATAGTTTCAAATTGTCCTGACTTCAAATATTACAATAACTTAAAATTATCTAAATATTGAAATCATATACTCTGGACCACTTCATTCCTTTTTGTTTGTTTGTTTTAGCTTTGTCTTTAGGCTAATAAAATAATTATTTATACAAATCTACTTCCACAAAACCAGTGTCTAATACTGCCAGGGTACGCCTCATACCAGATTTCTTTAATGATTCATGAACAGTCGTTGCAGACAGCACTCCTATATTTATAGAATTAAAAACCAAGAGATCAAAGATCATCTAGGTTTATCTTCAGTAAATCACAGGCTCTTAAATTTTACTAGTTTCCCTGGTATATATCCAAAGCTCATATTTGACTAAGGTGTATCTTCCAAACTACACTGAGCACTGATGTGAAGGCAAGAGGTGCAGAATCCAGTCCTCCTGGTAATCAGTGCCAATGTTTAATTGCTTGCACTGTTAAAAATGTGTCTGATTTCTCATTTGAATTTGTCTGGCATCCAGCCATTGGCTCTTTTTATGCTTTTCTCCACCAGATTAAAGAGCTCTTTTAGTACCTAGTATATTTTTCCCATGAAGGTACCTGTACACTGTAATCAAGTCACCTCTCAATCTTCTTGTTGATAAGGTAGACAGATTGAGCTCTTTTAGAGTCCCCCAGTAAGGCATTTTCTCCAGCCCTCAAATCATTTTTGCGGCTCCTTCCTGAGCTGTCTCCCATTTTTCACTGTCCTTTTTAAAAAGTGGACACTAGCACTGATGAAATATTCCAGTAGCTGTCTCACCAGTTCCTTATGCTCTTTGCCGTACTTATTCATCCTCTGAAGAAAGGCAGAGCTAGTCAGAAAGCACCATCTGGTGAGGAAGTCAGACTGGTAGGGGGCAGATTTAAATACTTAAAGAGTAGCAGAGGGGAGGGTGGAATGGGCAAAGGACATTTAAAGACTGACTTGCTAGACTATGATCATTTTTAGTTTCCCCAGGAGGTTAGTGAATTCTTTTCCCTTAGACTGCTATTGCCTGTGTTTAAAAAGGTGAATAACAGCAGACTATAAAATATGGAAAATGAAAATTTCATTTGGATTATACAGGAATGAGAAAAATCAACATCTGCCTCTGGAAAACACAGGACTAATGGGGATAAAGCAAGCAGAATAATAATAATAATAAAAAAGAAAAAAAAGAGAAATGCCATAATAGTCAAATAGAAACAGAAAAAATGCACAAAAGAATATAAATGGGAAGGGGATTCTATGGCCCTAATTGATGTTGTGGCCTATATTTAAAAAGCACTGGGTTACTGAAGTCTCAGAATGCAGGTCCAGTATTGAAGCTAATGCCCGCCCTGCAAAGCCAGCACCTAACAGGGGACACTGATGATTTTGCCTCACTCAACCCTGCAAATTGCATTTCTTAATGAAAGATCCCTTTCAGAAGCTTATAAAGATGTTGAGTAAAGGACAAGATGTAGAACCTGGAGCCTGTTTACTTATGCACCCAGCTGCTCCTAACTGCTGGGGTAGCTCATGAGAAAAAGACTGCCAGACAAGCATAAAGCTGGTTGGTGAGATCAGAGGCAACAGTCTGAGTTGCAGATATAAAAGGCATGCAACTCCAAGAGAGAGCTTTCAAATGACTTTCAGAAGCTGCAGAAGCCAAAAGCACTCTCTTCTCCCCTTCTGCAAGGACTAAAGCACTTGCCTCTGTCTCTTCATTCAGCCATGCTTATTCATTCCTTCAGGACTGTAGATTTGGTTTTCACAATACATGGTGACTGCAGAATTAACTTGAAAAGTGCATGACAGCTCCAGTTGTTACAGCATGATCCTGCATACTACAGTGAAGGTATAAGTCCAGGTAAAAATACACTGCCTGAGCTCCTCACTGTCCATATATCTGTAGTAACACAAGCATTGGTTTGTCACTTTTTACAAAATCATCCAAGTAATCAGTAAGAAGCCATTATAAAGGATACACAGTAAATAAAAATGTGATTTTGAACTCTCTTTGTAAAATTATGCTTCATATAATTTCTTATACTTCCAAGAAAGAAGAGTGCAAACTACTGTAATACTGTTGTTGGTTTCTGACTTATTTATAGAAACATTCAAACACCTAAGGCACATACAGTTGATTCTGAAAAATCAAAGCTTTTCTTTGTTGCTTAAGCCCTTTACTAAAGTTCCCATAGCAGCTGTCCATATCAACTTCATTATTCCATACCAACAAATTAGGCAACACAAAGAACATCAATTAAAAAATCACATTTTAGCTGCAAAGAGAGTGAGGGTTTCTAGGAATTCAAAAGTCTTGCTAGGTCTAACCCAATGATCTTCCTGAGGGAACAAAAAGGAAGATTAACATGAAAGTGTCTTAAAGCTTCTTGAATACTGAAACAGGAATCATGGTGTGAGATGCAAGAGAAGGAACCTTTGCAGACATTCTTTCCTTGTTTTGCAAACAGCCACTGCAGAGGGCTTTTCTTCTCCTTTAATTGACAATTAATCCTTTGAGCCTAACAGTAGCAAATACTTGCCATACAAGTCCAATTCTCTCCAGATTTTCTCTATAATTCAAGATTACTACAAAAGCCCTAAATTCTCAGGCTTCCAAGTTACTATTACACTGTGTAAATATTCCATGATGCACAATTTGAAAATAGAACACAGAATTACTATAAATATGAGGAAGGTCTTTAATTTCAGGTGTTACTTTTACAAAGTAAAATAGTGACACCAACAGAGGGTTTCTTCTTTCAGGGAATAACAAGGAAATACACTTAACTGTTACGTTATTGTAAGATAATGAAATGTAAAAGTAAATTTTTAAGAATTTATCATGAACATGATAAAATTGACTCTCCTTTTAAGAACTTCATTTTCTTATATTTCCTTCTTTCTTAAAATAAAATATTAGAGAACTCTAAAAAACATCATGTAGCTAGTCTTCTGCTACTCTAACATGAAGGAGTAAAAGCTGTGGGTTTTTTTCTAGTTTATATATTCTAAATTGTGTTATATCCAGACAGATGCAGCATTCTTATAGAGGTATAATGCTTTGCACTTATTTTACTATTTGATCATTTGATTTTTTATTTCTGACAAATATAATCATCCATCTTTTTTCTGGGCAAATCATTCCACCATGTAATAGAATTATTAACTCCTCAAAAATCTTCTGTTCAAACATCAGACTTGCTTCAATAGGGATAAGTGTCTTTAATATGTTTTAAATAGTAACATTTTGTATTTAATTTGCAGTTACTATACAAGTTCACGAGATGACTTTCCCATTAGAGTTTTTGAAAGATGTACACCTTGCATTCAGGTACATGTTCATATTCTCTCATATCTCTCATGTCATATTCTCTGATAGGAATGTTTATTTCAAAATGTCTGTTACCAGCAGGAATGTGACATTGCACATACAGAGTCAGGAGAGCAGGAAAATCCAGGTACTATTCCTATTATTATCCCATCTGCTTTTTGACCTTAGCTAAATTACACTGAACTTGTGCTACCTCAATTTCCCTAGTTTAACATTGATATCAAGATATATCATTCCCTGTGTAACAAAGCTAAGTACTTCCTTATATAAAAATGTGAGAACCCTTAGCAAAATTGATTCATTGCAAAGAAGCTAATGCAATGCTATGGCTGAGAATCTGAACAGAGAACTCTAAAAAAAATGCAAAGGCAAACTCCCACAGCAATTATAAAGTAGGTCATATTGAACGTATGTGTTAATGCATGAAGGGGCATATACCTGCTCAGTAAAAATTGCAGTGGCTTTCAACAAACAGGCACACACGAGTTCAAATCCAGTGTACTGTTTTTATAGCCTGAAAGTTGTATTTTCATTTAACAAGACTGTATAAGAGCATTGTTTGCATTATATCCAAATACTTCTGATACTATGCTGTATTAATCAATGTTTTCTTTCCTTTTATATTGACATTGTGGCAGCATATACGTAGATCTGCAACGACACTGCTTTGTTTGACATTGTAATATTCCCTGTACAGCTGCATTTATATCATTTGCAGCCCTTTAGAATGACAATAACTCCCATGAAATCAAATGATGAGCTATTATTATCACAGAAACATAATGAAAAATAACTAGTTTGGAAGCTGGATAGTAATATATTAGCTACCAACCCAAGCATTTCAAAACACAGGTTTGTTTTTTTTTTTTTTAATACAGTAGATCCTAACTAAGTTTATCTTCTCATTTGTTCTTCTATTTGCAGTTCTAAACATGTGTCTTGGAAGAAATCCATTTGTCAGTAATCGGCAATTGAACATAAGGATGATCATATCACAGGTCCATCTACTTAAATGGTCAACAGCAGACACTTAGCCAGATGAGAAGCAGAGCATCAATACACCCCATGGAAAGTACTCAGGCACATATGAACATCTTGGGATAAAAGTTGTACCATCACTACAGCATTTAATAGCTTTCTCTAAAATTTTGTAATACACTTTGAACAAATTTTCATAATGTTTTTGGTAATATGCTCTGCCCCAAGAAGAAATATGTTTCCTGTTGTATATTAAAAGGCAAAATTTCTTTTTCTGGAATATAAATCCATGATTATGAAGTGACTGATATCTAAATAGAGATGTTTATTCTAATAGACTAAACTTATCTCTCAATTACAAGAAAGATATATACCTATGTGTAAAAGCTTAGCCAAACTGTATTACATATTAACTTAGTTTTTGGTAATAGTGATCCTGTATATAATCCTAAGAAAGCATTTAGAATGTACTTAATGGGCCTGAGTTGTTTAAAGTTGCATTATCTTAAAAAAGGGGAGATAGAAATGAAAAGCTGTCTCAAAGACACACACAGGGAATTTTTTAATGATGTGCCTCTGTGGATTCAGTACACTTACTTCTGAAAGGTAACTCCATATGAAGCATGTGGTTTAGAACTAATATCAAACTCAATGATGTTATGTGCTATCCACATCTGATGAATTTAAATTCACAATTTAAAAGACATCATAAAAGACAGTTCATTCATCATGAAGGCCAAAATCCCTCCTTTTTATTTGTGATTTTTTTCCAGTGGAGTTGTCATTGTCTTTCATCTTCTACAATTAAAAAAAAAAAAAAACAACACAAAAAAACCCCAGAATCAAAAAACTACAGTAGCTCCTTCTGATGTAGGGATTACATTGTACATGTAAAAATCATTTCCTACAGGAACTCTCTAAAATGCAAGTGAGTAATAACTGCCTCTAACTTTCTAGCCACATAGGTGTGATTTGGAGATTAGAAACTGGTTAGCTTTTGAGATCCCTAGCTTTTGCTTGCACAACTAAGGCAAACAGCAGCAAAACTGAAAACTCCTGAATTTTGCTTCAATAGTCTGGTAGTACTGCTAGGCAAAGAAAATAGTATGTCTGTAACAAAACTGATACTCAAAGAGGTTTCTAGCAGGGACCTAATCATGAGCTATCTAGCAGAAGTACAACATCCACAGTGCCTGATTACTTAAGTTATTCTCTCTGAGGTAGCTAAAGCCTCCCACACAGTATCTCTCCTCTGCAGAGCAGGAGCTATTCTTGTGCTGCAGTTGCTAATGCTTTTGAAAACTAACAGTGCACTGAGGGGCTGCTTACTTCTGAATCAAAGCACATCCCAGGTGCTGTGTGAGGATGTGAAATACTGGCTACATCCCAGTTCCCAAAAACTTGAACAAACTGCTGCACCCTTCAGTCTAGCTATCCTCTTTTTAACACTGCACACAAAGCTCCTGTGTCTTACAGTCTTTTGCTCTGGGGTGAGCTGATCAATCCAGAGACATCTAGCACCTAATGCATAAATATGTTTTTTCATTTCCTTTTTTTTTCCCAATCAAAATCAAGACAGTGGCAATGAAGAAATGCACTCACATATCTTTGTTTCTGAGATCCTCTTCTGTTGTTGTACTGGCCAGGCTTCAATTACCCTAACTCCAGTAGAACGTTTCCCAACATGAGCTCACAAGCTGTGGGGTTTTTTTTCACTGAAGATAATTTTGAAGGCAGATTACGGGACATTTTGTTCTTTCATAATTTTGCACTGCAAAACTGCTGGTTAAGTTTTAAAAAAAATAAAAGCTCATTTTTTGCAGGCTAAAACATTCAGATTAAAGGATTAATGTGAAAAAAATTATGTATAAACTTTTTCTAACAAGCAAATTCAGCTACAAAGTGGTAACTGTAACTTCCATTGTTTACCCGGTCTCAGATACTTTTTCTAAGAAATTGTATGTATCTGCTCTTGTCACAATGGGGACTTTAAATCCTAGTATTAACTGGAACTTTATGAAATCCTACCTGTGTCTTTTGATCCTTTTAAAATTACACTAAAAACTGATAAAAACATTGTACTATCCCAGCTATATCTTTATAATTTTAAGAGTTTCTCAGTTGTTTATTTTGTTTGGGTTTTTAAAAGCTTTGAATCCCTCATAGTATTCACAACAAATTCAGCTTGATTTTAATGCTTCTGCAGTGACTACCGCAAAGCTGCTTAACTTTTACTCTATAATGCAGTCAATGTATTTATAGTTCTTGAAAATGTCACATGGCAATGTTATGCCAGGGACAGCACATCTCAGAGACTCCTTAATATGTCTGCATTGTTGTATTCTATTTGTGGAGGCATTTTTGTCAGCAGCAATGAAGAAACAGAGCTGCTGCTGCAGCTCTTTCAATAACATTCAAGCTTATAGTTGACCCAAGGGGCTCACATTATGACATCCATATTTAATTTAACAATAAATCATATTTTCATGGACTAGAGTATTGCCTTATAACCTCACCATTTTATGTGCATGGGAATGCAGCAAAAGCAGGCTTATACGTATCTACAACACAGACTAAATGATTAGTTCACGAGAGCAAGGTTGGAGTGTACAGTGACAACAATAAATAAAAGGTTTTATAAAAATTCTTAGAAGTCTGAGGGGAAAAGGACACAAAAAGCTATCCAGAAGGAACTGCATTTAACTTGAAGTTCAATTTTTAAAATCTTAACTGCACCATCTTGCTTACTGTCAGTTCTAGTTCTGCTCTGCACTTCCCATTGCAGTCAGCATTCTCTGTATCTCATTTTCTCTTCTGCTTCATTCAAGCATATTTAAGAAGAAAATTAACACCATCTGAATCTTAAGGTTCATCCATCCTTTTCTCCTCACAATCGTTTCTCCTATTTGCCCTGCATCTTTTACTGCTGACCTTCTAGCTGACTCCAAATTAAATGTTCATATGTTTCCTATTTACTTCCAAATCTAGTCCTGCTTGTTCACATTTATTCGTGCTCATCTCCCTCTTATTTGCCTCTGCTCATATCACATCACATCATCCTCAATTTCTTTACTTTCTATTTCTGCTAACTTCCAGGACCTACTTCTTGCAGCACTCTGCAACCTAAAATTCATTTAATTCATCTTTCCCTCCCCATCAGCATTATTAATAACCTTCTACCAGCCAGACTAGGGAATAGTCATTGCTCTTCTCCATCAGCTGGCAATAGTTTGCACATATTCGCACTGCTCTCCTCCACAGACTTTATAGAACTATATTATCTTTTTTAGAAGGCTCCACTTTTCAAAACTTTCAACTTTCAAGTACTTTCAAATATCTTCTTTTTTTTTTCTTTTTGGCAGCCTTGATCTTTAGCCTAGATGTCATCCTTAACATACATTATATAAAATTAAGAAAGAGCAACTGTAGCAAAAAGCATTTGACTACTCTGACCCACGTTCTCTTTTTACCTCTCTTCCAGATTTTTGTTCGTCATCTCTTCATGCATTGTATCTAAATCAGATTTTCAGTTCCTTGGGGTAAGAAGACATCACTTTCATTTATCTCTAAAGCACCATGCATGCTTATGGCTCTGTTGAGGTGCTAAATATGTATATCTACATTTCTTAAAATATTGATTTTTTAATCTATTCATATATTGCAGAAGCAACATGGCAGCAGTCATACACATTTATAATAGCAATTATATGATTAATAGTAGCTGCCTGCTACTCTCTATTTCCTAGTTTGTATTTACATTGCTCTTCTTCATCTTTTTAACTAAATAAAAAATAAAAATCTCAATTTTCTCTGACAGTGTTGATGTACCAATGCAGGACTCCTCCTGCCCTCCAAAAGCTTGTAAGTTAAATAGCCCTGATGACAGTAAAAATTTAGGAATTTTGGTCATGTAGCTTGAGAGGCACTGAAGTACTCTGATTTTCAGAGTACTAGAGAACAACTCTTTCTAAAACACAAGATCCTGAAAATGGAAGATCCTTATTATTATAAGAATGTTGGATGACAAAATTAACATAACTAGTGTAAATATGTATCTTAAAAGCTAGGAAGGTTTTTAATTTAAAAAAATATTAAATGGTGATATTATCAATCTAATTGCAACATATTAAAATATTTCTAATAGCAAGTGCAGTAACAAACTGTAGATATTCTCTCCTTTGTAGTCAAGCATGCTTATTTCTTGGTTAGTCAAAAAAGCAAGTATATGTTTACATCCCACAGCAGAATCTGCATAGTCTGTCATGACTCAGAGCCCCTTGCATGGATGCATCTGTACTAATAATTTCAAAAGTTAGCTCAAAAGATAAGGAATTATCATAGAATAGACACTGTATGCAAAGCAATTAAACCGTTATGCTTGATGTAACACTTAATAAATGGTTAAGCATTTAAGCAGTGAATTAACTGAACATCTTTGAGTATCCTGCTTTGCATCAATGTGAGCTGAAAACTTGAAATGGATTGTTCATTCATGGGTCATTACATGTGGAGTGGCCTTGACAAACTGTTTACTCAGAGTAGCAGGTACAAAGTCGCATGGGGATAATGTTACTGACATTTCTTCTTAGAGTGTCTACAGCTGATGGGTTTAATAGCTGTATTATCTTTGTACAGAGGGACCCATTTCAGCCAGCATTCCACCATGCTATTTTACTGGATAAAATGATAAACCTAATGTCAAGCTGCATATATAACCAAACCTGTGTAAATTTGCACTAATTACACTCAGACCACATGCACATTAAAAAGTATTTTTGGACTGAACAAATGGTAAAGGCAAATTTTACTTAACTCTTGATGTCTTCCAATAAACGTCTACCTCCAAGCTAGTCCCATTAATTTGCTAATATGCATAAAGAGACCCGTGTCAACAAATGCATTGAAGTGGGATTCATCAGACCTATCCTAAATATTTACTTCAGGATAGGCCATCTTATATTCTAAAACATTGTCAAACAACTAGATTTGGTAAACGAATTCCATTTCATCAAATGGAGAATTCTGTGTTTATGAATTTCTTTGCATCTTCAGCAAAAGTCAAATCCAGATATTTTGTCTACAAACCTAAAAGTAAGCAAAACTCCTCGATAAAACTGTTGTCCAATGCCAACTATTAGTTTACAGATGTGGCTTGAGGCCAGATATGGGACAGCCCAGGAAATGCTCTCCAAAGACAGCTGGTAGATGACCTGTCTGCTTCACATACAAAGAGGACGCATGAATTTGTTTCAGTGCTAGAAAAAGTCCTGTGCATCTTCTACTTGGTTGTAGAAAAAGAGGTAATTGGCATGTATTTTTGTGTAATTCCAACTCTAGATGAAAAGGAAGAAGATAAAAAGCTTATAAGTGAGCATTTTAACAAAAGTAAGGATAAAATAAAGAATATAAACAGCAAAAGTTAAAAAATAAGCATGAAAATGTAAAAATGCCCACAAAAATTATTGAACTATGATATGACTTTCATGAGTGCAATCACTTAGGACAAATAAAGCAAGCATACTAACAGTTATCTAAATGAACTGACATCTTAAAATGCATTTCACTTGCTACATAGTGAGAAGATGTACTCCCAGTAAATTACTATAGAGAATACTACCAACAGAAGGAAGGTAAGGAAGGAATTTCCAGAAGGTTGGAAATTGGACCAATACAAAAACCGTAGGTAAAGTGTAAAAACAGAGCTTTGCCAGTGCTGAACAGTTTTGACCACTTTGACACAAAGGCAGAAGCTGAGTTATAATGACTTAATGGCTGTGTACAGGAATTAGTTGTTACACAGACCTCACTGTGTGTGGGAGGTTGTGTTCTGTAAGGGTATAATGAGATGCAATTGTCAGATTTTTAGGTGCACTCAACTTTATATCCTGCACAACAAGAAGCATGAATGATAAGGACTTTTCAATGTGGTTGCTCCACTCAATGAAGAACTTTGACATTGCAAAACAAGTTTAGGAACAATGTATGTATGGAGCACCTTTTCTTTCGTCTCCACACCAAGATTAAAACTACTTGTTTTCCTTTCAGCTAAACATTTTTTCTAATCACATCACTTGATTCTTTTACATAAGTTTTAGCTTCAAGAGTCATTGGTCATTTCTGAATGTAAATAAGCACAAAATAAAATTATATTAGGTTTGCACAACTGATCTTTCATAATTTTAAATGTTGGCTTTTAAAATTTCCTGTAAAATCAGTCTGAAATACTCCCATCATTGACTGGCATCAAGTAGAGCAGGGTCACTTTGGGAAAACCCATTCTCTGTGATGTAAATTATAGGGTTATTATATGTATCCTAGAACAAGACAGAGCAGAAGTTTTATTCAGAACAGATGTAAGAAAGCCCATAAAATCAGGTGCATTACCCTCTATCTTTTCTAAGCTACAAACTAAAACTAGTTTTCATCAAATTGCACTGACCCTATTAACTTAATTTTCCATGAAGTGACCTTTTATGACTAACAATGGAAAAGCAAAACTGTGCAAATATCCATGAAGACAGTGAAATGACTTATTTTAATGAGAAGACTAAAATATCTTTCCTGCATTAGCATCTGCTTATTGTCACTGCTCCTTAACCCCTTGGTACTGGCAGTCACCACACGTCTCCTTGCCAGGAGCAGATGCATGCCAGGAAAGCCTTACTGCTGGCATCAGAAAGATAATTTCTGGAGTTCAAAAGATATAACACTGGTGTGTCATTTCAAATAGTAAAACAGATATCAAGTACAAAGGTAATAGGAAAACACTAAGTCTCCTACTCTTTATAGCCAGCATGAAAAAATTAAATTACAAATGCCAAGGTGACTTGTTTATTTATATCTTGTACAATATCTTATGCCATCCAGATGGGCTCCTCAAAAATCTTCTGCAGAATTCATAGAGGTTCTATCAATGTGAGCTATGGATACAAGTCCACAATGTTCTCTCCAAATGTTACCACAACTGCATCAGGGTTTAGCAGGAGTTTTTACACATTAAAACTGCCTTGTAAGCTCTGGTACCAATACTGGAGCTATACCTCTTTAACAACCACCTAAAGCAACAACATAAGGCCCATTAGTAATGATCACTTCATTCAGTCTCCAAATGTTCTGAAGCAATAATTTACATGAATATCGATGGTCTCAATGATGTTTTCAGATCTCCAGTCACCTCTTTTTTTAAGGATTAAGGCAAAGCAAACTGATACAGGGAGCAGGATGCCATTTCCCAGGTTAATATTGGTCTTGAAGTAAGAATTGACTCCTGAAAATACTGAAGGAAAGAAACAAGGGTTAAGAATAATTTTGTTACATTTTAACAATTGAAGCAACCTCACTGCACATTTTCTCTGTTATGAGATGCAAATATTTTCTCTCAAGTGCATGCTGACTACTCTTATAAGACCCCAGAGTTGGCAAAAATGCTCAGCACACAAAATCTTCCAACCAGGCACATGAAATGAAATGAGGATGCAAATTTTCAAAATAGATCAGTGGACAGCAACTCCACAGGAAAAACATAATTCTGATGGGTGCTGGTCACATGAAAATATAATCCTTTCATTTAAATGCCTGAATGGCAGCCTGACTGCACGTGCAAGATACAAGCGTGTCGGAAAAAACCTGACACTTGAGAACCTTACAGGTAGATTTGTTCTAATGAAAGCATTTTTCTCCTTGAGAACTGTGTCTTTTAAAAACTTCAGTGCCACACTCAGCAAGGTAACTAAGCTGATCTTTTATGTTTTGAACTTGGTTATTTGGACTAGCTGTTTCCTCTAGAATGTTCCAGTCTTCATCACTGTGCCTGCATCAGGACAAAGATGTATCAGGTCAGTGTATTCAACATTTTGCAATGGTGTGAATTCAACATTTCACTCATTAGATCTATAGGATATTTAAGGTTTTTCATTGGGTTCTACTAGATTTCAGATGGAGTTTGAGGCACTGTTTTCTTTATTCACCAACCTGAATGGCCTGACAATAGTCTATCCGAGAAACCATCTCTTTTACACTGCTACTGCTGCAGACTGCTCAGTCCTTCTAACTGCAAGAAGGAATTAGCTCACCTCTCTGAAAGCTCACGACTTCTAACCTTTCTTGTCCCCTCTTGCTAAGACAGAGATCAACTTTAATTTCCTGGATGTGTTGTTAAAGTTGGCCAGTAACTGGGGATGTATTTCTAGAAGCTTAAAAGGAATTCACCTTCTGTACAGATTTAGCAGTGGCTGACATGAATATGTTTCCTAAAGGACTATTTTTATGCTGCTGAGAGGTCGCTGTAAGTTTAAATATCAGGATACTTTAAGCTCTTAAATAGGGATTTTTAATTTTGCTTACATCCAAACACAAAACTGTATTGCTTTTAAACCTTCTGAAAACACTAGGTATTGAAATACACATCATAAGCTCTGGTTCAAAGAGTATCAATTAGCTTGCTCTTTTACTTGAACTATCTGGTTTAGTGCAGTAATTGGAAAAGGCCAACAGTGGCCTTGAATTATTATTTGTTAAGCTAAGAGGCTCCAGACAGGAATAGGTCTCTCATGCTGGTAGAATATAGAAATCAGTCAGTCTTTGCTTCAGAGACTTGGGCTAAATATACCAAAGTGTTTAATAACCTCAGAAATCTAAATTTCATAAAATTTTTGTGGGTCTTAGACTATCACATATCCTTATAAGACATAGGTGCTTGTGAAATATCTATCCCAAGGCCTTGCTGTATTGAAACACAGAACAGAGAAATGTCTACAGAAGTAGAAAACAGAGCAAAAAGTAAGAGGAGGAAGACTAAATTGCAAAGGTTAATCAAATGTATGCTTAGGAGGTTATGTATGGCTTAGATTATTATTCTTAACAGTTTCTGAACCAGAGATTTTGTTTAATCCAAAGCAGGAAATTTGTTCTATACTTCTATTATATATTCCTTGGTATTTTCAGGTTCAGCTTACAGTGTATTGATGTTTGAAAATGCCAACACAGAATGCCATACTAGCTTCTTCTTGAAAGGACAGTATTAGACTTCAACTTAACCCAACTTCAAATGACTGATCTTAGGGATTCCTGCCAAATAGCTTTTTAAGACAACATTTACTGCAGCAATCAATTATGCACCCCTGATTTAGACAGTGCCTTCTCCTAAACAAACAGGTGCATACACATCCCTTAGCACAGCAAGACTCAGTAAGATTGTTTACAAAGTAATTCACAATAAATCTCACATGTAGTTTGCTTTTCCTTCTGAATGCAGCACCAGAAAACACATTAAATTCTGAGGAGATGTGTGCCTGAGAATGCATCCATGCAAAAGAGAAAGAGATATACTAGAACTTAAATTTTTAAAAGCAAATTCTTGCAATTTGCAATAGCAATTAGCACTAAATACATCCTGTTACTCCAACTTTTGAATGGGGTTCTATTTGTCTTCAGTGGGACTGGGTGTGTGTTAGCTCTTTGCTGATGAGACTACAAGGTTTACTATATAAGCTTAAACTGGGAGAGATCCTTTGCTGCTACGGGATCCTCTCCTCTCATATTTAACCCCTACCTAGAAGACACTAGCATTTCTCATCCTAATATTCAGATTATAAATTATATAGTACAATTTATAACATTTAAGTGCAACCAGCTATCATTTATTTTTTACATCTCAATTAAACGCCTATATTGGAAAAGATTTATGCCTTTTGTTAGAAAATAAAGAGAAATAGAACTGCATGCCTGAAAAATGTGAATGTCAAGTAACAATTCCAGGTTGTCGCATACTTTTCAGAGTAGGCTGACTTAGTTTCTCTGTATGTATCTGCAAGTCAGGTAGAAGCAGAAATACAGAAGAAAATGTTCTTCCGAGGAAGGGTGTATATAAGGGTTTTTTGGAGATAATCCAAACTTTTGGGATTACAGATATTAAGGAGCAGTCTGTCAGTAGAAAGTGAGGGATTGTCCTTTTCTCCTTTCTATCATCATCTCTCCCCATTCTGATTCCCTACCTTCATGCTGAAGTGAGGCATAACATCAAATTCTCACAGACTCAATATCCCTTTGTCTATAACTTCTGTCTTCTTCTGGACTGACACCTAATGTTCAGCAGCTCACTTGTTCTGCTCAGGGCACCTTCTAGGGTAAAAATAACTGTAAGAAAATATTTTAAAAACTTGGTGTAAGCTTTAAGCTAAAAACCTGACACATCTTAGGAACAATACATCTACAACATCACTGCTTTAAAAGACCCTACCTCCACCAAGTTAGAATCAGAATGGTTTTAAAGGTTTTCAAATGTCCTACATCTTAGGTGTGAAATTGGTAGTGAATCAGTTGGTGTGAATGATTTTATTTGAAAGGACATTGCTTTAAGCTTTCTAATTCTTCACATGCTCTTTGCAAAAATGTTTATATGGAAGATGATGGCCTTTCCATGCTATGCAGTTACAATTGCTTCAACAGATCACTGCACAGGAGAAGTGAACTCCTGCCTAATGAAAGCTGGCCTACTTGGAGTTCTGCCAATGCCCTTTCGTTAAATGTAAAGTTCATAATATTAATCAGGCAACTGCTTATACTGGGGATCAAGTGAACATTTTCTGAAATTACAGCTGAGTTTTGTCAAAATGTTAGCTTCCCTTACCAAATGTATTCAGAATGTCTGCTTGCTATCTCCCACTCTGACAACTAAATAACAAAGCCTATTCAGTAGGCAGCTTGCTGAGGTTTTACAGTGCCTGCAGCCCCAGCTGAAGGAATATCAGTACAAGAAAGAAACCACAACGACTCAGCCAAATTTAAATTCAACACACCACAAAAAGCATTCCCAGGGAAAGACAAGCTGTGCCAGTAAAAGTGGGCCACGTATTGTAAATTTTGGTGGCAAAGAAAAAGCTTCAATTCAAGCCTCTCTGGGATACTGCCACATGTATCTGGCATGCTCTGCAGGGAAAAATGGCTGGTTGGTCTGTTTACAGCAGATTTACCAGCACCCCTATTCCAAAACCTTGCAACAAAGGCTCCTCCACTCTGGTGAAAACCTTAATCTGCAGGATGCAGAGGATAGCCTGCTGTCTACTGAACAGCCAAGCTCTACATGACCAAAATTCGCAGAAAAAGATTGCTTCTGCTGGTACCATCCTAGGACAGATAAGACTAACCTGAAGAGTATTTTCTAAGAAGTTCTATCCTTAGCCTTCTGTCATTGCAATCTTCAAACCAGGAGAAAAAAAGGAATTGCCAAGGCAAATACTGCCCTAGAAGTATAAAGTTATATATATATATATCTTCTTGGTAGAACTGAGATGCAGAAGAGTAGGAATCAGAATTGAGATTCAGAAGTTCATTCAAATATACTTCTCTTTCCTTCTCGTTGGAACATTTTCCTCCCAACATACAAGAGATCTCAGCCAGCTTCTTTGATTCTCCCATCGTTTCTGGTTCAGCTTCAGTTGCTTTTATTCTTCACAATTCTCTTTATTTCTTCTTTCTTCCATGCCCTCTGTTCTGTAAGCACAACTGCCCTTTCCTGTCTTTCACTACTGAGTGACCTTAAGCTCTCCCCTAGTCCACACCAATGAAATTAAAACAATCAGAAGTGAAACAAATTTTATATCTGACTTCTAGCAACCTGACCAGTTTATTTATGTGCTGTATCCCTTTACACATATACACTGCCTGCTGAGACTGTGAAAACTCTTCTTTTCAGACCTTCTGTTTGCCAGAGAACTAAGTATAGTTCCTATCAGCCTGAAGAATCCTCTCTAATTTGCTAAAGAAAAATGTCTGGGAAAAGTATGTCCCTTAGTGTAAAATAGTCAATGTGAAGTTCAGCACACTGGAGTATACTGATAAGCTATCTAAATGCACTTGCCAAATGAGATAACTTGTCTATTGTAAGCCATCCAAAAATATTCTCGTGGCTAGGGTCCCTGTAAGCATAAACATTCTGATGAAGCAAAATGATTTAGAGTTACAATTAAAAAAACTGGAGTAAGCAAAAAGATACATAGGAAACATAATAATAATCCTATCCCAAAAGATTGTGCTATCCGAGGGGATCTAGAATATTAATTAGTAAGTTGTTGCAAACCTATAAAAAATCATCCCATAATTACTCTGAAAAAAAGTTGCAATTTCAAAGCTACACTGCAGAATAGCATACCGGATTAATTATGCCAGACTGCAGCAATAACCTTGAATTAAAGCTGCAACCTTCTATTTTTAAGAAACAATTGCCTTTCTGGTTGATGAAACCTGTCGTCCCATCAGGTAACAGACGTGACCAGGAAAGAGAAAAGCAATAATGAGTCAATCCAAGCTGTTTGATACATTTCAAATCTTCCTCCCACAGAGTGTAGCTGCCACAAGCTACAGCACCAGTCTGGTTCTTGAAAACTCGATCTCCTCCCTGATGGGTGAATATGTCCCAGACATTAGGGCCCTTTCCATCTGCATTCCAGCCTCCTGCTTGAAAAACAAAACTTGGTCATTACATTTTTGACATCAAAAGACATATGTTGCAAGTAAATAATTTATCACAAAGTAGGTGCAAATCCTTGAAAATCCCATAGGCAAACAGAGAAGTATTCTCTACCCACTCATATTATTTAAAGTAACTAGGAACTTTCAAGCATTAATATACATTTGCATTAAGTTTTGCATTTAGTCATACTTTTACTTGCTGTTAATTTTTTGAAAATTCTGTTTAAAAAAATAAAAATCCAGACTTCTAACACTCTTCATACTTCCTTAGCCAAAAATCAGATGTTTGCCACTTATGAGATACTACAGGTTTTCACAAAGGGCATTTTCTAAGGCAACTTCCATCCATAAAAGATCAGTCCATATCAAAGAAAGCCTTTAGGGTATGAGAAATACATCCAACAAATAGGCACTTATGGCTTTCAGGATGTCCTTTGAAAATCTTGACAGTTTGTTAAAAAGAAAGGAATGCCATTATGAGCCATGGCCCTAGGCATATACAAACTGAATTAATAACACAGCTCTACAAAACTTCTGCTTTTTGTTTAGCCAGACATTCACAGAAATTAATTTTGAATGTTCAAAGGCACTGCACCATTTTCCCCAAACTTTCAGAGTTTTAGGCTATTTCTTCACAATTCTAAAATTGAGAGACACCGATGACCATTAAAATTTAGCTGTTGTCTGAGATCTAACAACATAAAATATTTGATTTGAATAAATGTACCTCTTCATTACAAGTTTCTTTGTCTTTCCTGAGCCATAGCTGAAGAAAAAGAAAACAGCTTTTTTTTTTTTTTTTTTTTTTTTTTTTTTTTTTTTGTGGAGAGCTCTGTAAACCCCTGTAAAGTGTGATTTAATCATAAAATTGCAATTAACCTCAAAAGGGCCAACCTCATTTACCACCATGATTTTTCAGTCTCAGTGAATGCACTGTTTCAGCGTCATTCTTTAAAAACTAAAATGACATTGTGTGTTAAAATTATGTATAAATTAAATATCAGTTGGGTTATAAGATTAATAACTATATAATAGCTACATATCCATCCTCAATAAAAGTGTTTTAATAATCAATTAGTATCATAGAAATTAGAGATGGAGGAGAACTATTAGGAGGTCATTGAGTCCATCCCCTGCCAATGCAAGATTGCTCCCTTAAGTATATTCAGTATTTAATATACATCTGTCTTATTAAATCTAAGTTTAATGCAAGGTTAAGCATATTGAAGACACTTAATTTAAAGCATTACTAAAATCTGTAATATCACTTCTATAACCTAGCTTTTCAGAGATCATTGTCACATTTCATGGTCTTTACAGAATTTTATTGCAGCACACGAACACCCATACATCTACATTTGGTTGGTCAGTAAATTAAATTTTACATGGGACAACCTTCAAAGTAGGTCAAATTTTAGATCCAGACAGTTTGAGCTTTTCTTAATCTCAGATTTTATGATAGACTTTGTGCTTAGCCTGTAATCTCCTCAGAAAACTACAACACTACAAGTTTTCTATATCCTGCTTCAAATTTCAAATATGACCGCTGAGATAAATAGTCATCTGAGAGAAGTGCAGGAAATAACAAATAACAGTAATTCTTTGATGGTACCTAGAATTTTGATGCCTTTAAGAGCAGGCTTCCTGCACCATACTGATTCAATACAGGTCTTTTTTTCAGTAGGATTGGAATGATGGGAAACAAAAGCTGCCAAAACAGGCAGTTAACACATCTTTGGTTAGGAATCGTCATCTAGAGCAGAGGCTGAATGATCCCTCTTTTTAGCCTGCCTTCCTCCAGCAAAGGAAGTGGGAGGGAGGAGGAGAAGCATTTGATTTTCAGCAGAGACTAACAGTGCTGCTCCAGTGGTCCTTAGCCACTGTAAAGCCCTGAGGGGGCTGTAGCAAACAGACCCACTTTCAAGCATTCTTGACACTGTTCAAAGAGACTTCTCTGCACAGCATCGAGCATCCGAGCCACCTGAAAAAGTGTAGGAAGGAATCCAGCCGAGGCAACAGAAAGCTCTAGATACACTAACACATCCTGCTGAGCCACAATTAGTCTGCAGAGAGCTCTGATCCGCTTCAATGAACCAAGCTTGTACCTCTAAGCTTGCTCGGAAACTTCCATGCTACACAGCACTCCATAGTGTAGGCATAACTTGAGCTTTAGTGAGCTTTGGGACCAGGAAAGAACAGTGATGAGGAACTGATTTTACATTTTAAATACTTAGGTGTGAATTGGATACCAAATCTGCATGACATGCCATAAAATGCATAATATAAATTATCGTGATACATGTTTCCCACACTCTGCAATTATTACTACAGAAAGAAATGTAATGCTTTTCCAACTAGTGAAGCGCCTAAAGCAGGAATATTTCTGATCAGAGTATTAAAGTTTTCATGTACTTTTCCAAGTACACTTTTCCTCTAATTCAGCTGTCCTTTAACCTCTGGGTGTGAAATTTTCTTGACCAGGTCTCTGACCAAAAAGTGTAATTTTGTTTGAATTAATGCAGTTCCATTATTTGGCATATGAAAGAAGTGAAGAAAACCACTTCTACCATTACAAGAGGTTTTTTGCAACTTTTCCCCAAAAATATGGAAAAAAAAAAAAGAAGAAAAAAAAATCAAGCAGAGAGTTGAAATTTAGCATAGAAATGGCCCTCAGTAAGAAGAAGTGCTTTTGAATGTTCTGGTGCAAATTGATTTTGATTTGACTGAGTCATGAACCTTTGAAATCTGCACTTTGAGCATGCAGAGTACAATTGGTATGATTTTTTAGCGCTTTGAAATATACAGAGTGGAGAAGGTTGTGCTGTGCATAAATACATAGCTGACAGTAAAAAAAATAAAGTAGCCTGTCAGCTCATGCCTCTTGCACTGTGTATCTTGATATGCCCAGCAACTGAGTTTGGAGTCTACAAGAACTATTGCTTCAATCATGATGCCTCTAAGTTGGAAGCTGCATAGCCTCTGAAGCTTTCAGGAGAAGGAATTCCCTGTTGAGTTTCTTCTGCAGGAAAAGGGTCATTTGAGTAGTGTCTAGACCGTACTATAGATTTTTTTTTAATGTTTTCCCCACTCAGAAGCCTTAAGAAAGTTCATTAAAAATACATTAAGAGAACATTAAAGTTGCGCATCTAGCCACTCAAAAGGCAGGAAATTATAATGCACACACAATCCACATTTTAAAAATTAGTTAGAAGAACTATGTGCATTGTAGGACTCAAGTTAGAATCTGGCCCAGAATATTGATTCCCTGGGAACTGCGAGCTGTGCAGTCTATTAGATGAGGTGAACTGAGCTCGTTAAAAGGTACCGAGCATGGGCAAGTACTCTCAATTTCAGCAATAACCAAGAACTAAAGGCTACATCCTCAAAGACAATTTAGGATCTACAACTCCCATTTAGGTACTAAAATCAATGGGAGTTAAGTGCCTGTATGCTGCAGGGTATAATATGAGAAAATCGGGTCTGTATGTATTTTGAAGGTTTATAAAGACACATTTATGAAAGGATAAAATTTGGAGGGGTTATGGCTGTAAGTTCCTCTGTGTTTATATGTTTATATTCCCTAATCTGCAACATATTTTTCTATTGTGCTGGGCATATCAGTTCATCAGTCCCTCTACTCAGCTGGGAACAGGACACATGTTCCTCACGCACAGCCTCCACAAGTCCAACTGTTAACCTCTCTGTTAATTTTTCTTCATAATCTTTGGAGATAAGCTCCTAACTGAAGACTTCTTGTGACTGCCAATGTCTGATGAGGTAGTTCTCCCATCCAGTTTCAAAACAGCCAATACCAATCTACTTGAACTAGCTCAAAAGAAAAGATACACACAAGAAGTAGATGAAAAAATTACTTATAACTGCTTCCTTACCCCGCCCCCCCCGCCATAACTTGCTCCATTTCCATTATCTAGCCATATTTTTGGGATTTGAAATATCTTTTACCTTCTTATTCCTCAAGCCAGAAGTGTTTAAACAGAAGTGCTACATGGATTTGCGTCGGAAGTAGTGTCTACATAACAAGGCAAAGATCAAACACTCTCCTTCCTAGATCCAGACTTTTTGTTCACTTAAAACTTCTTTAACACTTTGATAGCTAAAAATTGACACCTTCAATTTGATATGCTGCTGTAACTGCACCCCAAGCAAATCCAACTGGAAAAGCAATATCCTCTAGCAGCGGCTGCAGAGGACAGGTGAATACACAGCATTGTGTGTGCTCTGGAGATGTTGGTTTCATTTGCAGACAACACTTTCTGGCTTGATCACTCTTCCACTTGTTACAAGCAGATTCTATATGGAAGACAAAAATAAACCCTGTGCAACTTCACACACTGAAGGGTAAGCCATGCACTTTGCATATCTTGGAATTAAAGTGGAGGTTCAGTCAGCTACCAGTGAAAGTGGAAAAGGCAGCAGTGGAAAAGACTAAGATGGTCATGGTAAGAGGGGTCCTCCTCCTAGTACAAAGAATTAATGCACAAAACTAATCCCTCATTCCCTTCACTTGCCTCTCACCTCCCATCTCCCATACAGAGATCTTTGTGGACTCTCTGTTCAATGTAATTCCTTTAGCCACCAGACAAAAAATAATTTCTATCTCTTCCCGTAAGCTTCAAAAACCAGCAGCCCCTCTTCTTTTCTGGCATCAAAAATATTTTTTTTTCTCTTCCAACACCAAGAAAACTTGCCTGTAGTAGCTGAAAAAGGATATTTTTGCCATTACATGTTTTGCAGTGGAAACCAATGAGTAGACGAGCAAGATTTGTGTGGGAGTACAGACAGAACAGCTATCTTTCTCCTTCTTTAAAACCCCATGGATGCTCATTTTTTTAGAGCAGCAATGACAACCTTATGGCATGTGTGCCAGAATCAGCATCTGCAAAACAGCCCTCAGGTCTCTTCCTCTACCTTCTGTCAATGTTGTTACTGCTCTCCTGTCAGCAGACTGAAAAGGGAGCAGCAGCAGGAGGAGAGTCAGGTAACAAGTGGGATGGGTTGAAAGTAGTTTACTGTCCCTGTCCAGAAAAGTGCAACACCTGGCACACTAGATGGCACTACTGCAATTTTTTTTTTTTTTTTTTAACTTACTGGTGCTTTTCCCCTATTTATTATAACACCACATCCACACTGCTTTTGCTGAGGTCAGTATCGGCACAAATTGGACCGCTGTAGTATATGAAGAATATATCAATATATTCTTCTTTACTCCACTTATACTCACTTAATTTTAAAATCTTTCTGGGTGAGGATCTACTTCTGCAAAGTATTATACATGTAACTGACATTTTCTTTGTTAATGAAAATAAAAAACCTTAGTATACAGAGGAAAACCACTAATACAGTCAATGCACATACTTTTGCCAAGAATGCACACAATAAAAGAATCAACTTCTTAGAAAAAAATAAACTCCCTTGTAAAGACACAGGGAATCTGATTTAATTCCAAAACGAATATTGCAGAACCAGACAGTGCAGATGCAATGCAAAATAAATCGGGCTTTCACAGCAGGCATGTATTTCCTCAAGTGTCTTTCAAAGGAAAGGTAAAAGCCCTTTGAATACAAAGGAACAAAGGGGGAAATGAGGCACAACATACTAATTTGTTACCAAAACACATGCTGACACATGGTCTAGGCAAACGCACATATCCTTCATATGTATTATTATACAGATGATCAAAATCAATAAAATGAACTTGTCGATGTTCTCTTGTTGATTCAACATCCTCAGGCTTTCATCTGCAAGATAAGGACAGTTAACACCAAAGTCACCCTAAATCATGATTAATAAGTTTTAATAGACCAGAGTAATAATGCTTATTTTTTACATCATTAAATGTTACTGGTAGGCACCTTTGAAATGTAAGTAACATTAAATCATTTCCCTGTGTATAATACAATTAAATTTCACAGGATATATAATAAATATGTAACTCAATAATAGGTAGAGAGAGGCAGACAGGATATAGTAACAATAAAAGTCCAATAAAAACTTTTATAAAAATGCTTAAGCATAAAAACAAGGCTAAAAAATGTCAATGCTGATTCCCTATCAGGAATCAACAGAGATGGGTTTTGAGAGAGATTGAGTAGGAGGAAAATATTCCATAAGCAGTCTGGGGGAGAGTGAACAAAATTTGCCTCAGAGGTTAAGACAGATTCACGGTAATGAGATACTGTCAGATAAGTAGGCAGATTCTGAAAGATGCAGCGCTTCAAAATTCAGAGAAGCTATGCTGATAGCCACTAAGATCAAACTATTCTGGCAACCCAGTTTCTACATTTGTGATCTCACTTCTGGTTTGTATTTCTGGATTCATAACCCACTGCTTACTGCAGTGGTGTGACTTGAAATTACAGCTTCATTAGACCCATTGCATGGCTTCTAGTATACATCCACCTTCTTACTCGGATAATTTTCCCTACATCTAACAAATAATCTGACCCCACCATGAATTTCAGTATTTCACTGTCCGACTGTTTTGTTCAACACATACAGGTATAAAACTTTAAGAGAACTTGTAAGCTCTATCTAGAGGCAATATTTTTCCAGACTACATTTAAGACCTTTACATTTGCACATATGGAACCAAATGAGCTCAAGTCAAGTATTTGTAAGAAAAAACAAGCAGTATCCAAATGTACTTGGACAAAGATTTTTTTGTCAAGTCAATAAAAAGCAGGCATAATTGGCCCTAATAATGTGGGTTAGCAACAAACTTTACAAAATGCAAGATATTTTGTTAAGGTGAAAGAAGAATAGATTTTGGGGTTGGAGTTTAAAGTCATGTGGGGTTAATTATTATCAGAGGAATTGTATCTTGTCAAAAGGAGATTTTACTGACTGAATTGATGTTTCCTATTATAAATAACCTATTGCTATTATTAATAGTATTTACTATAGAGTTTAGAAATTCAGTTTTGAAGGGGTGGTGAAAATTAAAATCTTGCTCCTGAAATTTTACACCACGTATGGGCCAGTAGAAAGATATACCTTCTTTGGAAGCAAGACTCTGTCTCTGAAACAGCCAAAGATAGAAGTTCATATCTTCTGTGAGTTCTCTTTGTAATTGCTACTCATAAATTTAGCTTCTCTCTCTGGCAACATAATAGAGCAGCTATTGAGAAACAAATTTACTAAAACACTTTGAAGTCTGCCAGAGAAACTTGATTTTTTTTTTAATAGTAATACAAAACTAATGAATAGAGAGCAGAAGATATACTGTCATATATCCGACTTTAACCATATACTGTTTTCTTTAAGATATTTTAGCACTGGATTTAAGGTGGTCTCAATTAAGTTATGGAGACACCATACTGTCTTGCACTGTGGCTGCAGTAGAGAACTCATAACTCTGATTCTCTAAATTCAGCCTTAATTAGAAGCCTCCCCTGGATTGTTGATTAGCCTTTCTTCGCCCATCAGCAGTGTGTCAAAATTCTGCTCCCAAACTTAAATCAAATTGGAAATGAACTATCATGTTGACTGAAATGAAGGGTGATGACAAACAATGAAGGGTAATGATAAACAATAACTTTGAAGGGAGGCATTTAGTGCAGTACACAAAGATTAGTATTACTTCTGATCTCATTTAATAGTTTCAATAATGAGCTAGAAGAGGGAGTAAATGGTACATTAATGAAATCTGCAGATCTATTAAACTAGGAGGAGCTGAGCACACTGCTGAAAATGGAGAAATAATTCAAGGGTTCTTGGGAAGATTAGAAACACAGGCAGAATATTGCAATGAGATTTCATTTAGAAAACAGATGAATAATATTTTGGTAAAAAATCAACAGATGGTAACAGGTAAAAATCTGGAGAGCTATAATGCTGGAAGAGATTTAAAATTAAGAACATCAGGAAAACTAGGCAGGAATCTATAACTGAGAAGTAGATATAAACTGTGAAATTTGGGAAAAACTATTAAAGAATAAGTAAACAAGTAATGACTCATCTTAAAGCAGCTCTACAACCATCAGTTCTCTTCTGTGTATAGCATGTGCCCTGGAAAACAGACTATCAGTCAGATGGTTAGAGATTTTACAGCTATGGGACTTTTTCCTGGAAGAAAACTTAGAAGTAAGCCAGTCATATAACAGCATTGTCCTTCATAAAGTGAATGACATAACAGTGAGCCACTGGCTAAAAAAAAAAAAAAGCCCGAGCCTGTAGAAACAAAACATTCTCCCACTGCTTCTGGTAATTGCATCATGCAGCTTGAATTTTTTTATATTCCTGAGGAAACTGCCGATGGATTGCCAGCCACTACGAGTTTCCAATACCAGATATATGTGCACAATATCCTGGAGACCTAAAGCTAATCGTGAGCAAGTTAGCTACATGTGGGGAGCTCACACAAATTAATCTTGCTGGGAATAACTCTACACAAACTACAATGGAGGGCCAAACTTGTGTTACATCACTCCCTGAACCAGAAAAAGTCTCAGCAATTCAGCATGGCAACAGCATTAGGACGTATAGAAAGTTTGTAAAGCGATACTCCTTACTGGCCATCAGTCTTCAGAAGTCCTTGATGGTTCTTGGATGTTGAAGGCAATTGTCCTTTATTGCTGAGTGCCTCCGTACAGTATTTTTAAGTGGGCTTGTCTGCTCAGGAGTTTGTCACTGTCACTGCATTGTGACACAACACCGAGTGCGCAGAGCAGGGCGTTGATCCACAGCTTTAAATTGCACACTTCAGTAGAAAACCTGGCAAAAGCCCTTTCATGTAAAACCATGCTCTATTCATTTATATCTTGGCATGTCCTGTTGTTCCATACTTGTGAATGACTCAGCTTTTACGTGAACAAGCCTAAAAACAATGAGCCATCATGCAAAAATATCAGGATAAAAAAGGGACAAGATATATAACATGAAAAACAACACAAAAAATACCAGAAGTAGAGGCAGGCCCTCTGGTCCCTTGTGAATGCACTCTGTTTGCTGAGACAGCACCCTTTCACTGGTGTTTCAGAGAGAGCTGTCTAAATTTTCCAGAAACTGAGAGTTTCAAGGTGTATGCAGAGCTACCTACTGGCAAACATGCTTAATATGATTTTGCCAGGAAAATATCTGCTGCAACTTATCAGTTTGACTGCAACTAGTTATAAAGACACATCTGAATGATTTTAGCGAAACTTGGTAACATTTTTATATTAGAAGGCAAAACCTTACACATGTTTGGTGGGGGGCGGGGGGGGGTAATAGTTTTTATTTATTTTAACAATCACAAAATAAACCAGGAAAGGATTCTACACAGACCACTTTTATATTGGGGATATATTGATGAAACAAAATTATTTCAACATTTGTAATATGTATAAAGTCTTGCTGAGTCCCACTATTTGTTTCCAGAATCAGCTTGAAATAGTGCAAGTAGTTTATACAGTGCTGAAACTGTATCTTCCATTTTCTTTTTCTTCCAGAAATGCCGTTTCTCAATTCACTGACTATGACTAATGACATTGACTATGACTTTAGCAAATATGCTTGAAAAGCTTCTTCCACCTGTCAGGATTAAGAAATCCCATTATATTAGTGCATTTACATAAAATTCACTTCCCTGTATCAGCAATATAGAACCACCTACTATTAAATGGCAGCACACTATGAGAGACAGTAGTTGATATTACTTTTCAAAAGATTTGTGCTACACCATTATCCTGTAAATATTTTTTCCTTTAGCAAGAAATACTATCCATTGTACTCCTTTTCACCCTGCAAAATAGTAGCAAGAAATATTACTTGCACCTGGAAAAGGAGATGTACAACAGTTCTTTAATTTGACAAAGTAATTCAAGTACCTATTTGAAATTCAGTAAACATGGGTTATTTTTCAAACAACTTGAGTTTTATGCATACATACACACACATATATATATATGCACACATACATAGTCTTCCAAGGAGTATTACAAATGTGTAGTGATATCTCAGGAATTATTATATTCTGGAAATATCATAAAACATGTACCTGACCCTGAAGTTAATCTAATAGAATCAAATGGGGGAAAAAAATCAATACAACTGTTTAACATAGCTTTCTATTTCTTGATTTCAACACATAAAATAAAATTAAAAAAAGATTAAAGGATGCAGTAGCATAATGAGGCAGCACTGACCTTTTTATCATCACAGAGATTGCTTCCTTAATAGAGAAGTCACATGGATAAATACAATGTCTCATTCAATTTAAGCTCTTTATATCTTCTCTCATATTTTCGCTTGGCACAGAGTAAACTGAACTATGACATAGTGTAGATGAAATCATACATGTTCTTCCTCTTCTGATTAAATACTTCAGAATTTTATAATCACACAACAACAACAACAAAAGGTGGAGTTTATGGATAAGCAAGTCTATTTTTAGATCAAGCTCCTTTGATTCTCTCTTAATTCCCCTTCAGACTAAGCTGGTGAATAGACCTAGTAATGGTTGTTGTATGAAAGCTTTTGGATGCTGAGTGATCAATATCCCACAGGAGGCAACAGTTAGAGCTCTGAGAATGTGGATATTTGGCACACATCCACACTGAGCTCTTAGAAATATTTTTAGTTCCTCACATTCCCATGAATGTCTGTAGAAAAAATTGTGTTTATGTAATTAAAAAACTACATCATGATCTATGGTATAGATTGGAGTAGGGGAACAAAAGCAACCTTTCATTTTCTAGCCTTTGAAATAGTGGTAATTTGGGAATTACCACTATTTAGCAGAATACATATAGCAGCTTATTAAATGTATTAAAAATCTGTCCAATGGTGGTGCTACCAGACACATCACTCTCCTCTCAGTCTGAGCCAAGGCAAGAAGTTGTAGCAATAGAAAGCTGTTACCTTTTACTTGGTTGCAAGTATTTGTTTCCTTGCCAGAAACTAATTTTATGTTGATTTCCAAGTTTTCCAGCAGACTGTACTCTACTGATTACCAATTATTTTATACTCGGTTTCTGGCCTTTATTCATGATCTTAGCCTCAATTTTGTTTTGGTTTGTCTTTTGCATTTTTTTAAAACACAGCCCTTGGCAGCAGCAGGAGAATGACAGGGGAACTTTTGTTGGGCCTCCAAATTCTAGCATGGAGCTTGCTCCAGCTCTGTAGCAGCCGGACAATCCAGTTAATGAAAATTTGGTGGGGGCTGAAGCATTCTCAAAGCAGACAGAATCTTTGGGAGATTACACAACCAAACATTAACAAGTTCTCCATTGAGCTTATGTAACGTGAATTTCTTCTCCAAGACTTACAGTGGGTCCAAACTTACGGAAACTTAATAGATAGGGCAAGAGAGATAAGCTGACAAGCATGTGTCATTGGTGTCCCAATTTTGATTCACTCCTCAGTCAGTGCCTAGAGTGCTAAAGCTATCTTCTTTCCTTTCTGCAGAAATCCCATGCTTTAGACACCTCTGATCCATACCACCCATAGAATTTCGAGACTGAAAAGAAAAAGGCAGCCAGACTCATGGTCTGAAACAATGAAGAATAGATGCAACGGTTATTAGATGTCATAAATGAATTATGTGCAAGGCTGCAGCTCTTGTTTAGTCTGAGATAGGTTAGAATATGCATTTCTCAATAACCAGATGAGTGTCTTAAGCAGCACGTATTTGTTATCCTGTGCTGAACCCAAAAATTCCTCTTTTTTTTTTTTTTTTTTCCCCTTTTTCTTGGCATCCTGGGTATCTTTTTGGCAAAAAAAATGTATCATAATGCTGCATTCTGACAAAATATCTAGGTTCTAAATCACAGTTTTCAATAGCAAGGAAAAAAATTTAAAAGTCATAGTAATTTCTTTTTAGAGCTCATCTTTCTGTGCTCACTGTTTTCCTCCTTTCAAACATCTTAGTCTGGGATTCCCCAGAGCACAGTGGAAAAAATGCAAATTCTATCACACTTCCACAAGTAGAATACCCAAAGGTTTCCATTTTGGACTCCATATGGACACAGGCTCTACAAACAAATTCAGCAAAAGCTTTCCATTAGTCATTGACAGCTGGATCAAGTCTTAGCTTTCACCAAAACAAAATATTTAATGAACTGGAAAAAAATAAAAAGAGGAGAAAATAACATATCAATGTTATCAATCTTTTTGTCCAAATTATTTTTTTCATATGACTGTAACTGATATTTTAAAGCTACTTCTGCAGTCTTCTTTCAACATGGCTGAACTTCCACTATGTCATGGGGTGTTAATAGGTATTGCAAGAAGGATTTGGATTTTTTATTTCACTCCCCTCCTATTTAAGATTAGCGAAGTCCTCATGCTATATGTAAATATTTCTAACGGTTTCCTACAGGCTGCAGGTTTGGAATTTTCCTGCAGTTACAGAACACAGCCCTGGATTGATGCCTAGAACAGATCCAAGATATGAATCTTTTGTCATGTTCTGTGTCATGTGCTATTGGTTATAGAGCTTGCAATTGTTATCCAGCTGGATTAGTGCCTTAACCATACCTTTGCTATTCAAGGAGAAGGTTTAAAATGAACAATATCTTTGTTCTCCTACAATAGTGCAGTGAGAATGTCAGCAAAACAGAGCAAGCTGGGAACACTTTCTTAAGAGAAAATCTTGTGGTTTCTATAACCTCTGTTTATCACCATACCTGTTTATTACCCTGGAATACTTTATAGGCACTGGTTTGTTCTCTACTTAAAAACGTGGTGATACTAATTCGAATTTTTTTCATTTTTTTTTCCCTTGAATGTGCTTCCATGACACTGGGTTTTCAAATGAAAGGTGTTCACAGATGAAACAATGAAAGGAGAACACAATACATAGGGAATAACACTGCTGCCAAAAGACAATCCTTAAAAAAAACCAACCAAACAAACAAAAACTATGTTCATACCAATTGTTTCCTGCCACAATACAAGAAGTATTCAGTGCAAAAAGATTACAATGCTGTTATGCACAGATCTTTCTCTGTCTCTGGAAAGACATTACACAGGAGAAAAGAGCCCCTAATGAAAAGAGAAATGATTTCTCAAAAGCCACAGAAAAGATCAATATCAAGATTAGGAAAACATTTAGATCTTTCATCAGGCACATGTCCTTTCCAGAGGACAATACCTATCTATACCTTCGCACATCTACTGCAGAATTATCTGGCACCAAGCACATTTCTGAAGAGCTAAGGAAACATGCAGATAGATGTTTATTTCACAATATATAACTATAGAAATGGAAAGCTAGAAGTTGTTAGCTTTAATTGTCTTTCATATTGAGGTATACTGGCAGCAAATACACAGTTCTGCTTTGCTCTGGCAAGCATGTCTGTTGGAATGCACAACAGACTTTGGAACTTCGTATACTCCTTAAAAAACTGACATTAACAGAGCTTTGTAGCTGAAATGTTAAAATGTCAGAAACAAGACCTGAAACCCAAAATTACGCATCTGAGCTCTGCCCTTCTCTGCAGTAACCTGTATGTACTGCTGAGTGGTTGCTGAAATATATCTTTCCATCCATAACTTTGCAATAGCAGGTTTCCTGTACTAAATTTACTTTGTATCTTAAAAGTTTAAAAGTTGAATGCTTGCCTATTAAAGCCAATGCTATAGAATCTCAACTTCTGTGGAGAAGGAAATATTAAAGGCATGTGTTCAGTACACAACCTACTAAAATAGAAACACTGTAATGACATTAGAGATCTCCTTTTTATCATTCAAAATTTTCCTGTGAATCTGTAAGGGAACAAGGTGATTTCATAAAAGATATAATTCTAGTTGCTTTTTAAGAGAGTTGTGATCACAATCTACTAAGAGGACGGGTAAGTATTTGACTGTGGGACTAGAATTTTAACAGAAGTGACAAACTTATCTGAAAACAATAGCTTTTTCATTGGACAGCATCAAAAAACTGCTATGCTTTTTCCATTGTGGCTTATCTCTGTTGCTACCCACCTATAGCACTTTAAAATCTATCCTCTTAACAATCATTAAAGTTTGAATAATATGTTTGCATAGTTATTCATCACTAAGATAAATTAAGGAAACTTTTGTTTAAGGCTGGAAAAAGAAAAAAAAAGTTTGATTATTTGACCATAATTCAGGGAATTCTATGGAGTAATGCCATTATCTAACTCACAGCATTTGATATTTGTAACCTCTCATGAGTTCACTCATTCTGCTCAGGCAGGCACTTCTGCTGGCCCTGTGTTTCTTTATGATTCCTTGACCATGGTGCAATCTCTCCTGGGTGCTTGTCTCCCATGCCACGCCAGTGCAATCATTTAGGGAGATAAATCCTTATATGTACTTATTCTGAGACAGAAACCACATCAAGAGGGGAGGAAATAATTCTATTTCCTAAACATTGGCAATTTCATAATTTCATTTGCTTCTTAAAGAAAGCTCTCTTTTTTTTTCCACACAAAGGCCATACCATTAAAAAAAAAAAGAAAAAAAAAGACAGTTTTAATCAGTATAAGTCTATTAAATAGGAACAGACTGGTAAAAAAAGCACTGAAAAGGACATATCTAGGCTAAGCACTCTCTGTGATAAATTTCAAAGTCTTCAGGTATGAGTCTTGCTTAAAGTTCTGTAAGAAAAAATCCACAACCCTTCATGTAAGGAAAAGCAAACTGTTATATGACTTAAGATCACAAAACTGGATGATATTTTTTTCCCTCAAACTTAATAAGTGAACTAGGATAAAAGTGACCTTTGGTCAATGATCACATCTGAGAAATTTCAGCTGTGAAGGTGAAAGCTTGACAAAGTCATAAATAGCTGTAAAGGACAGAAAGGAAACATTTAAAAACCCTATAAATGTCACTATGCTTTCCATCTGGAATACCATTGCTAGTACTTTTACAATGCAGTACACACAGCAGACTAAGGTGATCAGTGGAACAACAATACGTCTTAAAATCTGTCTTAAAAAAGAGGAAAAAATATCATGAAGATTAAAGATGAGTTTATGGATCATCTAGAAGACCACCTGTAAAAGAGTAAGACAAAGAAGAAAAGAAAGTCTCTTTTAGCCAGCTTCAGTTTCTTGCTGGACTGACCTTTGAACCACTAAGTCATCAGTTTCCAAACACCCAGTTTTACTGGCCAATTACTCAGCAGAACATGACATGATCAATGATCTCAAAGTTTTCAGCTGGTTGTATTGATCAAATATATAGACAGAACACAACTGTCAGCTGCTTTGAGTTTACTGCTGATGAAGTGATGTTTAAAACAATTAATGAATTAATGCTCAAACACAGATGAACAAAACCTTAGCTGATATAAAACAGCAAAAATGTTTACTACTCAATTAATTTGCCTTATAATTGATTTTTTAATTGTTTGACTAGCAAAACAGAAGTGTGAGCTATAATTACCAGCTACCTATAATAGGTACCCTTTTTTTTGGATTTCTGTTAATTATTTCTAAACTGAAGGAAGCAGGATTGCTGGTGCTGCCAAACCCTTTTCAAATTATTGGTGCTAAAAAATAAATATCAGAAAATGCAAATTATTACAAAATGGGAAGGTTGATTACTTTTTGTAAAAAACCAGGCAGATGAGCAAATGCTATGAAATGCTGAGGCAGGGCTGGGGCACACAAAGGAGTTACGGTAAACTAATGAGCTTCCAGGTGTCGGCTGAGCTTGGGTAGCTAGTAATATTTGCACTCTTAGCCTGGAGCAAATCTGAAACAAAAGGTGTTGGATAAATTTTCAGAGAAAGCACCCTCTATTAGCAAGACCAGCCCCAAACGACAGTCAAAGTTTGCAAAGGCACACCACTTTATGAAGAACAACTGACTTCACTCCTCCTTGACCTACTCTGAAAATAGGAACAATTTCAACTTTTAAAGGCAGTAATTTAATTTCCCTCTGACAGGAGCAGAATGATCCAGAACTCAGTACTATCTTGCCTTTTCAGAAGAAGTGTCTATAAAACAGGGGTTGCTTTCAAAAAGAGACTTGGAGTCAAATTCATTATTGGTCTGGAAAATGTAATTTATGTCTTGCTTAGCCAGGTAAGATGGGAGGCAATCTAGCTGTTAGAAAATAAGGAGCTGAGTTAAAGAAAATGGAAGGCGAAAGAATTAAGCATGAAAAGAATACTATTTAAGGAAAGGGAGAAAACTGAGAGATTAATTTACTGTTAGTTCCATTTTATCTCTTGTAAGTACATTTTTTAATTCTTTAAATCGAAGTTCTTCTGCTCTATGTGTATTGCCATTATTTCCCTGGAATTGAAAATGTCTGTTTTGTTCAGCAAGTTCATGTTAGAAATCTTGTGCTATTAGAAGATGGTGCCAATGTTAACTATTACACAAAGGATTAAATCTTAACTAAGTAGTATTAAAAAGTGACTCTATAAACCTTTAGGTTATTGGTACTTAAAGATATTTCAAAGAAAAGAAGACCAATATGAGGGATTAATAGTTAAGGTTATGCAAAATCCACTTAATCAGCATGGCTAATTTTAGCTTTGACTAAAGCTGCTGGCAACTATGTGTATTTTGCTTTGGGGCTTTACTTTTGAAGAGAGTGATGAATACATTTTTGAGGTAAATTTATCTTAACTGAAAGTCTACCTAATGCTCTTTAATTGCTGAAAAAGTGATTTTAATAGCATTTGCATTTAGGAGAGGAAGAAGATCTTCAGCTGTGCATCTTTAAGACCCTAAAGCATTTTATTTTCACATTTATATAATATATTGCTTGACTATAAAACAGGTGAATTTTACAAGCGGTACAGTCATCAACATGAGCATTGTTTATGAAGAAATAATTGTTCTCCTGGTATTACATACTCTATTCAGAAAAGAGCCTAGGAAAACCCCAGAGCATACTCTGAAGTTACAAATACAATGACTTGCCAAACTATCTAGAGCACAAATGCTGAGAATGAGAGTCTTTCATAGACAAATGCCACTTAAGCAAGGCAGATGCACAGTGTCAGCTCAAGTAGTTCAGGCATTTTAAACCAGAAATATAAACTTGCTAATACTTACAGCACTTCTACCTGGCTCCAAAACCACAAAGGATTAGATCATTCAACATGAAGTGGATTAAATGTGGTTATGTACTTAGCTTAAACCAAACTATATGAATACAAATTCTATGCTTCATGTCCTGTGAGAGTCAGATAAAATCTGACTGCATCTTAAACTGGTGGGGTAAGGTATTGAGAAAGCAAGGGCTGCATATTTGGTGAACTCAGCTCCACAAGGCTGTCAAAAATCTTGTGGGAGGAGCTACCCTTTATATTACAAAAAATGAAGAGCCATGGTCATAATTCCATAGTGGATGATAAAGGGCTTTATCTAGTGGAAAAAGTGGGTAAACCTAGTAAAATCAGACTATTGATTTACAATTATGTGAAATTTGGGTAAGTGTACTACCTATGTTAGCACACTGCAATTATTCACACAAACAAGGGAATGTTATGTTAAAACATATGGCAAGATCCTAGCATACTAATACAGAATAATTTATCATAAATTGAAATCTCTTTAGGTACTTCAATACCACTTTTTTTTTCAGTGTCATTAATTAATTAATTAATTGAAATTCATGCAACTTTGCTTTCCTACACCTGCTGTCATGGCCTGAGAAGGTCATCCCACCTTCCCCGTCTCTTGGCATTTTCATGGCACTTTTTCAGTGGAACCTGTTTATCAGCTAGGATCATAAGGCATTATATACTGGAATACATTCAGTGCATCCAACTATGTGAGTATTTGGTGTGTGGTAACAATCAGCATTTTCAGAAGAAAACACACAAACTCCCAGGGAGCAGATGAACTTTCTCAGCCTACATTAAAGGGCTGGAGAAAGCTTAGGCACCTTGTACCAAAGCTGACAATTGTGTGAAACTAAGTCAGTTCACTCTCTAAGACTAGGCAAAGTGAGTAACTGAACAAAAGACACTTTGGGGAAACACAGAATCTCAACCTGTCAGAGCTTTTCCTTCCAGTAGAAACTTATTCTGTAATGAAGGTTGTGATTAGTTCTGTGTACTTACAGAGGTTGAGTTTCAGCTCAGTTGATGTGTTGATAGCACTGTTATTTTGATAGCAATTGAGCAATTGCTGAAAGACTCACAAAAATATTTGGGTGGCAAGCTTGTGCTGATCTTGGTGCTGCCATGGCCATATCACTATACACAGCTGTGTTATAGGTTGTCTCTCCTACATGCAGCATCTTCAAGGACTAGTGTTAGGGTTTTTAGTGTTATAGGGTTTTTGCATTTCTTGGCTATATGTCCCACAAGAAGCCATACATCCTACCATGGCCATGTTAGAAAAGCTGTCTTCCAGATTGCAACTGGCAATTAGATTGACTAGACTCAATGAAACTGAGATAATACAGTACTCTACTATTACTTGGTTAAACTTCATCCAATTCTTCCTTTTCAAAATCTTCCTGCTCCCACCATCTAGTCTTACTCAGATACTGTCTTCGATTCTTGATTTAGATAATTGCATGGTAGACCACTGCATGGTACTCTTTGCTACACCTCAGAAGAAGTGTACCTCTTGGATAGGAAAATAAAAGTTGGTAGAGATTTGTAGGAGGTATGTCTTTGCAAATGAATTATGCTAATAGTTCAGTTAAGAATGTTCAATGTATTAAGTTTTCTGTTTTTCATTGTAGACTAGCAATTGGAGAACAGTAACTATGAGCAATAAGAATCTGAGCCTGAAATTTCCTGTACAGCTGTAATTCAAATTTCTTCACCATCAGAGAATCACAGCTCCTGTTTCATTAGTGGCCTTTTTTTTTCCTTTTTTTTTTTTTTTCTGAAGACATTCAGAAAGGACATCTGTATCTTAACATCTTAACATTTGTTACCTTGTTTTGCATTCTTACTTAGATTTATGTGACCAAATGCATTTCTGTGGGGTAGATCTGAAAAACACTTTAAAACTTTGAGAACTACTTGTCTATATGTGCTTCTACATAGATATTTATATTACAGCTTCTCAATTAAAAAAGGAAAAAATTACCCTTCCATATCTGCTAGGAAACATTTCTAAAAATGTATTTTAAGCTCTGATTAGACCTCTCTGTATCAGAGGCTGTTAGGTTTTTCTTTTAAAGTACTGTTACTTATGAATAATTTTTTTAGGCATGCTATAACAAATGGTTTTAGTTTTAGAGTAGAAGTATCTATATTTTTTCTATATTTATATCAATTTTTGAAAACATGCCTGGCACATTACTTCCTCTGAAAGAAGAGGCAGTGGTGTGTGGGCTTCTTAAAATACCCTTACAGCCTGCTGAGAGTAACTTAAAAGATCTCATGTCTTCTGTTTCCACACTGCATCAACTCCAGCCATGTGGGCCTCCAACAGCAGCAACTCCACAGCCATTCTTGTTTACTGTCTATTCCACCCACCAAAAGCAAAATTTCCCCTCTATACCCTTTATGTACCCTTTATTTTCTTCTCAGCAAGCAGTACTTGCAATCTAATATGTATTTGTAAGCTGTTAAAGGTTGCTGCCATTCTTTTCTATGAAGCGAATATGTCTAAGTAGAAATTGAGTTATAAGGGGAAAAAACCCTAAACCCATCCATTTTAATTATGTATGTTAAACCTAAGACAATATTATGATTGTACTAAATCTGTAGACACATTTGAGGTAGCATTCATTATGAGGGAAAACAAAATTACCTTCATCTTGGCATCTTTGCATGTGATCCTCTCCCTGAAAAAAACCCAGCGAAGTAATTTTCTACTATTTAAAATACAAGCTCATAACTTTTTAACCCCAATCTATCTAATGATATTGTATCCTTGCCCTTTTTAAAATTAACAATTCAAGTCATGTGGTACTTGACTGAAATGAGAAGGCTCACTGCTTATGAGTGCAAAGCCATTCCTGGGGAAGTCAGAAGCAATTTTGCATTTTTTTCAACTTTAATGCAATCTCGATTACACTAAGGGTGTAGAAATGACTGTGGCAAAAGTTTTACTGACTAGGATTTTATTTGTGGCATATATATATATATATATATTCATTATACTTTAAAATAAACACTACTGAAGTCTATGTGCAGACAAAATCAACTCTTTAACAATTAATAGTATTTGCTTTTTCTTACATAAAACACTTTGTTGATTGCATCTGCCTATTCTCTGTGCTCTGCATTTCAGTCTTTTTCTTTTTTTTTTTTACAACTGATGTCTACTTTCACAATCATATTTTTGTTCTAACACTAAAATACATTTGTTGTGTTTTATTGTCAGATTTGATTAGCTCACCTGCTGTTGAGGTGCGTGTTACCCTTCTTAACCTGGAAAGGTTGTCTCATAAGAATCTGCAAAACTAACTTGATAATCATCCTTTAAAACATCTAAAAATGTTCCTTTCCCCTAACTGCAATGAAAAGTCTCGACAATGATGAGACAGCTGATGTTCCTGCTACCATTGCTGTCTGTGTCTTACAAAGAGCCTCCCACTGATATCTTGGGATCTCATATCTCTATCACCTATTGCCTCTTAGCACACCAGCTTTTGGGACAAGAACAAGTTTCTGCATTCTTAAAAGCCAAAACATTCTCTTAGTTGTCAAAAAACATACCAATGGCCATACCTGCCAATAGCATGATTATTTGCTGTGGTAAAAACAACTAAATAATCATACAAATCCTTATTAGCTTTTATAAAGAAAACAATGCAAAAGCTCCCAAAAACGTAGTGCCAGTAGACATCTTTTTTCACTCAGTCAAAACAAAAAGGCATAAACATTTCATGAATCCTTCGATTTTAGATGAATGGGCAGAAATACCAGTCAACAGAAGCAACGTCAATAAACAAATTTGAGATAATCCTGCAGCAACCAAAGCTCTATTTAGATATGCTTTGGAATATGTAATGTATCTAAATAAAGCATCTCAGCTGTGTAGCAGAAAACTGATGCTGATGTAAGCTATTCTGGTGCTGGCATAGAACCAAAATGGCTGTCATTTTTGCTGGTCTGCTCAGTTTCTTTATTTAGGTGTTTCTAACATGATGTGCTGTTTTATGGGGGGTTTTTGACTGAAGAAAAAAAAAAAACAACTCTTCATGTCTAAATTAAGCTGTGTAAGATGTTTGATCGTGCAAAGTGTTTTTGATCTACGCCCAGCTATCAGCTCAACTGGAAAAGTTTTTCAGAGTTTGATTTATTTACCTCTGTGTTCATTTTGTGCTGGTTCTATCTAACTTCTTTTTGAGAATGCCATGTGCAACCAGGATCAGTGTTTTACTAACATTAAGAAATTCTGTCTACCACTTTTGCTTTGTGCATTCATTACTTCATCGAAGAAACCAATTAGTTTGGTTTCACTTGATTTATGCTTTTTACAAACATGTTACCGATTTATCACTGCGTTTTCTTCAACCTGTTTACATACTGATTGCTCTTGCTTTACTAATTGTTCTAGTTATTTGTCAGATATTGAAGTTAAATTTAGTGGCCTATAATTCTTCATTTTTTCTCAAACCTCAGTTATTCTCTTCTTTTAAATTGCAATATAATTTTAACCTCCTCTTGGTTTCCAGAGACAAACATAGATGGATATTAAATTGAGCAGTAAGCCTATAGCACGACTAATAAAATCTAGTTTGATTAACTGATGACTTAATGGGCAAGGGAGAAAATTCTACTTAAACAAGACTAGGAAGGTGCCTTCCACCCTTGGCTCACAAGACCATATCCTCTCTTGATTCCTGTACTTCTTGTTTTCTGTGTGTATTTCTTCAGCGTGTGAGGGACAGTGAAGTAAAATGTTGTCAGTTGTTTGTTAAGTATTTTCATATATGAATCAGCTGAAATGAAAGTTCACTGCTTCAGCCAAACTCAAGCTAGGACTACAACATCACTGCTAAGCCTGTATAGCAAGAAATAGATGGCAAGAGCCAAAAGTTATGTAAATCTCTGGCTTTAGGTGAGTGTCACAGTTTAAGCCTGCTCACCACCTAAGGCACGCACAGCCGCTTGCTCGCTGCCCTGGTGGAAGATAGGGGAGAAAACTGGAAAGGTAAAGGAGAAACTTCATGGGTTGAGATAAAGACAGTTTAATGGAAAAGCTGCCCACCCAAAAAAAGCAAGGAATAAATTCACCACTTTCCATGGGCATGCAGGTGTTTAGACACCTCCAGGAGAGCAGGGCTCCATTAAACCCTGTCCATCACTCCAAATGTTCCCTGCTTTCTCCTTCTCCCTGCAGCTGTACATGCTGAGCATGATGGCACAGGGTACGGAATATCCCTTGGGTCAGCTGGGGTCAGCTGTCCTGGCCATGTCCCCTGGCAACTCCTTGTGCCTCCTCACAGCCTTCTCACTATTGGGGTGGAGTGAGAAAAGGCCTTGATGCTGTGTAAGGATAGCTCAGCAATTGCTAAATTATCCCTGTGTTTTCCATATAGGTATATCTGGGCATGGTATCTAAACAGCACAAAGAACTGAAGGTAGATGTATAAACTAACAGACAGCTCAGTGGGCTCCTGATTCTCAGGGTGCAGTTGCAGAAAAACAAAACACATTAATTGGAAATAATGTAAATAGGAAAAAAAGAAGTTATTTGGCATTGATGAAGCTAGTATTGGAATACTGTATACAGTTTTGGCAGCTGTTTTTTTGGGGGGATGGGGGTTGAGAAACTGGAGGGAGTAAAGAAAAGATCCACAGAAGGGAAGATTTTTGTAAGACAGATAGGGTTAGGCTTTAAAAACACTGAGAGGTGATATGATTTCAGTGTATCAATACAATTCCTGTGTATTAGATGAAGAGTGCTGAATAATGCCTTTATAGGAGTTTTTTAAAAAAGCATAACTGATTTTTAAAACTAAAGGTGAACAGTAACTGGAAATAGATTACTAAAAGAAGCAATGAATTCTCCAGCTTTGGATGCTCTCAGAAATATCTTTCTAGAAAACTTGAAACACGTACAATCGACTGAGTTCAATATGGACTTGTGGTGGCTTCTTATATGTTAAACTATATGACTGAACAGTTCTGACATTAATTTCAAGGATTCTTGATTCTTTCTCCAATGAAATATCTCAGTTTTCTTACCAAAACACTCTGATGCCAATTATTGCTCATAGAAATGCAGTCTTCATCAAGGTCTACAGCCAATGTTACTGCAGCTTCTCATATTTGTTGCAGAGGACCTCAAGTGATAGAGTCACTTTTAGATCATCACTGTGGGGATCATGATTCATTTAAACAAGAAAAGTGTTTCAAATTTTTCAATGTGACATCTGTTCCTGTGAGATGGTCATTTTGCAAACTAGAAATATGCAAATCCCACTGACAAATTTTGACTCACTGGTTTTAATGAACTGCTGCACGGCAGTTCCTTCAGCCAATAGGGATTGCATTTCCTACACAAATATGTGATATTTTATTACCATTATTATCTCCAGATAATGCTAATTACACTGGGCTGAGAATTTTTAATGTTGCTGTTAGCAGAGAAGCTTGGCAGAATGTGATTCACAGGTATTCAGTCACCTAGTATTCTAAATGAAACAAACTCAGTCTTTAACACTAATTTTAATGGGAAAATATGAAACAAAGATCAGATCTGCTGGGAAAATAGGCAACCTTTTAAATTAATGTTCCCTAAGCCACAATTAATTTAGATTTAATAGGACAGTTAGTGTATGTTATATGAATACTGATTATTAAACATTCAACAAGGATTAAAAATGATGTAATAGATTCATAACAGTGAAATTGATATGGACCTATTGCATTGCCATAATACTCTGCAAATATGTTTCAGTATGTAGCTGATATTTGTTCAATATATAATAACTGTTTAATGAAGACTAAATTAAATACTTGAATCTCAGTTTCCTGGGAAATACAAGAGACATTTTGAAATATGTTTACTATGCTGTGTTATCATGCTAAAATTACATTGGTTTGGAGGAAAAAAAAATAAGGCGAGCAGTCTGAGGGACCAGCTTGAACAAAAAGTTTTCCCTGGATAGTTTCACTGCCAAAACTCTCATGGAAGTGCCTAGATGTCAGGATGATTAAGTACTCAAAGAGCAGGATCCAGAAATTTTGCTGATGTTGACATCAAAATGCATTTTTTCCCATTTCCTTCTGTCTTGGGAAGAAAAACTTTAATGATGTATTAATTGCTATTTATTATTATGCTTCCTATTGTTCCACTTCTTATGCCTTGTGATTGTTTACCAGAACTATAAATAATCCTATGGATAAAATGTACTAGGAGAAAAGATCAGTACAAGTCTCATTGCAGATTGTTTAGACTGTAGTTTTATTTAGAAATTGAGGGTGCCACAGAGATCACTTCTTTAATGATACAGCTTTGCAAGCAGACAGGCAGCTATAACCTACTGCTGTGGCTCCACCTGCTGAAAGGTATGGGTTTGAGTTCCGAAGGAGTGTCACAATGAGACACAGCGCTTCTCCCATCCACTGACTGCTTTTTTTGCATCTCTGCATGGTACGGCTGTGCCATGTCTCAGTGTGCCATACACACTGTATGTGCATCTTGGGCATTCGACAGCAAGGATCCCAAGATCCCAACCCCTGTTTCGAAGGTCACATTTTACCTATTGTTATCAGTGTGCCCATAACTCCTGCTCCATCGCTGTGGGTACACCTGTGAGCCCAGGGGAGCTTGTTATCATCCTCCATTTCTGCTTTTCTGACTATTGCCCAGGCCTGGCTTAGTCCTGCAGGATACTGTCTGAGCTACAGACCTTTATCAGTGTAGGACTCAGTTGTCACTTGCCTCTGGCCAGTGTAGTCTTTTTTATTTTTGTTATTACATTAGTATTTTCCCTCCTGTTTTTCCATCTACATTTTTTACCTGAGCTCAAGATATCGTGCAGGGAAGAAAAAGAGAATCTCTTGCTTCAGGCAACATTATACAGCCAATAAATTTGGGACCTTTTCTAGAGTTAATGTTCTGTAAAATCAGAGGTGAAAAGATTTGGGAATGAAAGAAATACTTCAAACTATTCCTCTTAAGGAAGTTTAACTTCTGAACCGTTTGAATTGCTTAAGCATCCAACAGCATTTTTCATATGCATTGTTCACACAACAGTGCAAATCCCCATCTATTTACCTAGACATAACCATGACCACCTTAGAACACCATCACCTTCTTTTAAGCCATAAGCACAGCTAGGGTAGTAATGAAGTAGTCCAGGTTTTGTTCTCCATTATATTTTTTCCCCACAATTCTGAGTGTTTGAAATCTACCTACATTAAAGCACCTATTGAAGTATATAAAAGTATGCCAAGGAGTAGAAGTAAAATTATTTTATTTCCATTTTTATTAGTAGATTATTGCTTAGAAAGCTGTAAGTACATTAATGCTAGTAATATATCTAATAGATGAAAATATTTTCAAAGGAGACTGGAATGACAGTTGCACATTTTAGAAATTTTTTAATGCTAGGTTGTATGAAAACTATTTTTATCTCTTCCTCTTCCATGCAAATGTATATTTTTATAACTATTTTTTGTGAGAAGTCATGTAAGATATACAGAAAATCAAAATGTTTCAAAATTATATGAAACTATTATTTGAAGGCTAAATACACAAAAAGTGGTAATGGAACTTGTATGTTAAAAAAAACCCCTGTACAACATATTTTATGTATTTTTGAGCCGTTCACATTGCTTTCTAAAATCTAGTGATGGAACTGTATTTCAAAGTCAGTGCTCCATCTACAATTATAGGCTAAAACAGCAGAAGAGGAGTGAGATCCCTGTATAAGTCTGCTGAATCCACACAGAATGGGTTTCTTCCTTCAGTCATGGCAAAGAAAATGAAAACCAAGCATGAAAATATCCAAGGACTGACTGTCCTTTCCACAGAACTGAATCTGGTGGTATTTCAAGTTTTAATACACAAAATTTCAGTGTCTAATTCTAGTTTAATTTGGGATTTATTGATAACCAAACCCAGAGATCTCTAAATAAACAGCTTGGAGAGCATTCTCCTTTTAAGCATTTCCAAAAAGTTTTCCATAAGAAGTATACAAACTAAGTCAATGAATGTTTGGTATTCTGCCAAAGTATTTGTGAAATATGTCTGCTTAAAGAGCAACCAGGTAAAGGGAAATAATGTTTCCCCTCAGACTCCCAATGGAGGCTAAAATCTCCATTTTCCCCATTATACTACTAAAGCTGAAGGTCTCTGACCCTTGACTGCAGCCAACCGGAGAGAGGGGCTTGCAGAGAATATCCCTGTGTCCGAGAACAAATGTAGAATGTCCAGCATGAAAAACCTTAGCCAAGCATCTGGGAATACCTGTGCATTTCACACAGCAGAGCTTGGAGTAATTCAGTGAACCGGCTGACAAAGGCGGGGGTGCAGTACTACAACCTGCAGCTGTGTATTTTTGAACAGTTGTACAAAGGTGACTCCCTGCCTGCTTAGATTTAGTGATTACCAACAGCAAGCCAGGATGTGTCAGCAGTTATCATCACCTCCCTGTACTTGGAATATCAAATAACCACAGTGTTGCAGACATAGCTGAGGGCAACCAAATGCTTCCTCTTTCTTGACAATTGCTGTAAAAACAAAATTTAACTAATGATGTCCCAATCCATGAAATGAGGTTGGTTAAAAAACTCTGTGGGAGTGAGAAAAAAACCCCATAAAATATGAAGGTAGAGGGAGCCTGGGAGTCCCTTGAGAGGAGAATTAGGGAGCAACCATTTCAGTGAAGACGATGATAGCCCAGGAAAATGTGCCAGGGATGTAAAATAACAAATGATAAAAGAAAAGGAGTGAGAAAAGAAAAGAATCAGGATGAAAGACAGACATAATGTAAAAGTTCCTATTTATCTCTCTGACCTGAGGACAAATGAAGAACTTGAAATGCTGCCAAAGCTGCCTTTGTTTACACAAACACCGATAAGAATTTAGTTGCCTTGCCCTCTTTCCCACACCCTTCTTTTTATATATACTGGATACAAAAAAACTACTGGTTAGTAGACTAGAAAGAAGGAAGGAAAAATGGTTCATTTCTGTGGTTTCCCTTTCCCTTCACAAAATTTACCATTAGTACATTTAATTTTGAAAAGTTATTTAAAGTGAGTGTACTAATGGCAAATTTTATGAAGAGAAGGGAAACCACAGAACTGACAAAATATGCTTGTTGGCAATCTGGAAGCAAGGCGCATTCAAAAAAGTTCAAGTTACACGGCTCACTGCAAAAAAAAGCATCATCAGCACCAAGAATGTTACCGACACTGGTGGAGAAAGAGGGGATTGAGAGGAAGAAAGTTTGGAGATTTTTCAGTGCAGAAAAAGAAGCAAGAATTGCAGAAAGAAGTGATATTTTAAAGTAGCTGCTACCCCAGCTATAGCCAGTAAGCTTTGGGAACAGCTTGCTTTCTTTTTTGTATCTATATCATCTATTATAATAAAAGGTATTTCCTCCCCCTACAAACCTTGTCTTCCTTGAAGTTACATAGGATGGTTTTCTTAGCTCCCCAGGTGGGAGGTTTCACTCTCTTCCCTTGTGTCCACCCCCCCTTCAGCTCTGACATTCTTTTAACTCTTTCCTGCCTTGACTCAACTCAATAACCTGGCAGAAAACTAAACAAACAAACAAAAAACCTTCGTGGTTGAGTTAATTTGGTTTGTTGAATAATCAGGTAATTACAGCAGGTGGAGCAAGAGTGAGGGCATATATCCTAAAGGTAAAAGGGCTGTTGGAAATGTAGAAGCAACAGGACTTTCTGGTTTTTGAAGCAGCTATACTACATAGCTTTGTTTCTCATATCCTTAGACCATTACAACTACAATAAAAGTAGTGACCTAATAAACTTGACATAAAACCCCAAACCCACTCATGAAATTTGTTAAGTGACTCCTGTGGGACATATGTTTTGGATTAAGGGCTTTCCTGAGTCAATGTAAGAAAATACATTTTCAAATATTTGGCACAGAATGGAAGTTGCAGTAATTTGCATGAAAGAGGAAAGATGAAGGGACAAGCATAAGCCTTCAAGAAGAGACTTGTGCTTGAGGCCTTCAAGCTTTTTGAAAACAGGTAAGGAACAGTGGAATTAGATTCACTGCAGAAGCAGTAAAACTAAGAAGAAAAATCAACAGAGAGCAAGACTTGTAGGTTTCCATAGTAGCAGTTTAAACAGAGGCATAATTTAAAATTGTAGTTTTGCAAGTTGCATTCATAGTTAGAGACCTTAGTAGGAGTGTTTTCAGTAGTGATGAAAGAACAGAGCAAATAGTTCAGAAACATCAAGGGCAAGTAACACTCAAATCTGTACATTAGAAAGAAAGAAATTGGACATGACATTAAGATGAAAAGTAGTAACAAGAATTTTGTCTCTCCAGGACTTTAGGAAAATGGAAAATTACAATGGACTGTGATCACAGACACTAGAAGAAACACTTCACCATTTCCATTATCATCGTCCTTAGATTATGTGAGCATGTGGATCATCTCACTGATCCAATTGATCAAAACATGCATTGCCACAAACACAAGACAAGGTGGAGAAACAAATAGCTTGAGGAAAACATGAGAACATTTCTTTCAGTAGCACTGAAGTGCAATCTTGATTAGCTACACTGAAATGGTGCTGATGCCAAACCAAAATTCTGGTTAGATCAATAGTCTAAATGCTCCAATGCCAGAAGAGGCAGTTTTCTGCCCTATCTCCATGCTGATCCATCACCCAGCACAAACTTTTTATGTGGCTATACAGAGAATTGGGTCATGTTATTGATGTAGGTAAAGGTTCTGGGAAGAAGGTAGCAAAAGGGAAGAACTGTTTAACCCAGAACTACTTCTGAGTGAAAATGTATTTTGAGCCCTGGTGTGATATAGTTAATCCAGTTTTACAACTCCTGGTGCCAGATCAAAACTGATAAGCTTCTATAATACAAAGCACTTATCCAAAAGAAATTAACACTGCAGTTTGAATTTGTTTAAAACAGAGCCCAAAATGGAAGAATTACCTACACACTGGTGATTTTTATGCTAATTAGACCTCTCTTCTCTTACAGTCAGTATAACTACAGCATAAGTGAAAATAAAGGCATTGTCAACTCTGCATTTTGTGTCTGGCCTAATTTAGTTCAAGTGTAACAGCGGCCTCATATGTCATCCAGATCAGGTTGGTCCTGTTGAGTGACTCACTGGCACACAAACATCATATTAAAGTTCAGGGACCAGTGTCTTCTTTGCACTCTGGTCAACAATTTCAGTACATAGAACATGTTTCATCTTCATTTGTAAGAGAACACAGTCTAGGAGTAAAAGTGATTGTAAAGTTTTTACTGTAATCTTGTTCCTTTTGCTCCAATCCACAATTCCAATGGTTTGCCACATCTTTTGTTAGGTTACACTTAAATTGAGACACAGTCTGAGTGTTAAGCACTATTCAAGGACATCTTAGGTTAGAGATTTTGTAAGACTCATTTTGGCAGCTATTACGGCCAATATGTAAAATGGCATTTATGTGTAGTAGCAGGTAGTCTGCAGGGTGCCATTTGCCAGTTCTCTTCTCAAAGGATGGGGCACTGTGAGTTCCTGGTTACCGGAACTTCCTTTGGGTTCTGCAAAATCCGCCTTAAATTTTTTAAACTAGGTCCTGCCATTTCTTCTAATTTGATTGGGAGTTAGGTATCAATCATTTTATTATCCTTACATATCATAGTCGAGACAGCACTCAGAGTGCTTCAGTAAAAACTTCAGGGGGCTTCAAGTACCAGGACTTTGTTATGCAAAAAGTGTTTCATACCTTTTTATGTATCTTTCTATGTGCAGCTCCACCAGCTCTGGCTCTTTCTCTCCTTCTTCTCTCTTCCTTCTGCAGTCCCAGCTCGCTGCTTCCTGTCCCTTGCACGGCCACCTGTCCCTGTCTGTCCCTCGTACAGTGGCTCACCTTATCTGTCCCTTGACCAACTTCCCGTCCCTTTGTCCTCGCAGCACAGCCAGCAAACCTCAACTAAGTCCACCTGACTCTTTATCACACCCTTAGCCTTGAGGGCAAGGCTGTTCCCAATCTTCAGTGATTAACACAGCTGTAAGGTATCACCCACAAGATTGTCTTTAGCACTATCTCTATCCACACTTACACCTACCAGAGGCAAAGAGCATATTGAGAATTTCAGCTGTCATTGATGCAAAAGAGTTTGTGCCTGGCTGTCCTGGCTGCAGAGAAATGTGAGAACATGACCTGATTACACTTCGAAAAATAATTTCAAGTGTGCCATGAAAATACGCATTGTAGGTATGTGGGGGTTTGTGTGTGTTTTTTATAGTTGAGATGAATTATATTCAAATAACCTTTGGCTATCAAGTGGGAATAACTGGTTATCTCATTTTACGGGAAAAATTTGAGAAAAAATGTTTTATAAGTACTATTTACTTGGCGTTATTAATTTTGAAGCCATTCAGCACCTAGCCACGGGATTATCTTTCCTCCATGACGCAAGAACAGCAACAGTCCCCCTTGTAAGACTAAGAGCCGGAGGGCAAGAGCCAAGTCATGGAAGCAGAGGAGAGGAAAACCAAAGCGCTTTGTCGAGGAGGCCAGGGCTCACGGAGAGTCACAGTGCCCCAGGGCTGTGTGCACGCCACAACTCACAAGCTCTGCCCATGAGGGAAAGCGAAGTCTCAACGCTGCCCCGACCCGGCTCCCCAAGCCGCGGCCCCCGCCCAGCGCCACGCATGCGCGGGGACACTGCCGCCACCGCGGCGCTTGCGCAGTGGGGCCGCGGCCCGGCGGGCGCGCTCGGTGCCGCGGAGTCCGGCCCCGGCGGGAGGCGGCGCTGCTGCCGCCGCGCTCGGCCCGACCCGCGCCACACAAAGGCGGCTGCGGCCGCCACGGCTCCCGCCCGCCCATCGCTTCGCGGCACCGCATGGCGGCGGCGCCGCCCCCGCGGGGCTAGGCCAGGGCGGACCGGAGCCCCCTCTTTCCCTCCCTCCCTCCGGCCTCTCCCGCCCGGCCCGTCCGTCGCCGGGAGGAGCGGAGCAGGGTCCTACACGGCCCCGCCATGCTGCCCCTGGGCCGCCGCGCTCTCTGCCGCCCGCCGCGCCGCCGCCGCCGCCCGGCGCGGCTCCTGCCCGCGCTGCTGCTGCTAGCCGTGCTGGGCGGCGGCGGTGCCGCGCTGCCTCCGGGCTGTAAGTACGACGGGCGTCCCAAGAGCGCCGGCAAAGCGGCGGCCGGCGGCCCGGCGGAGGTCAAGGTAGTTTGTAGCAACCTGGAGCTCGCTCAGGTCCTGCCGCCCGGAGCGCTGCCCAACCGGACGGTCACCCTGTGAGTACCAGCCCCGCGTGGGGGGGGGCAGCCTCGGTGCGACGTGGACGGGGCGGAGGGAGAGTGGGAGCTCTGGTCTGAGGTAAAATAGGGTGAGGTGGGGGGCAGTGGGAGAGTAGGTGACTCCCATCTACTACTGGAGAAAGCCCCGGGAGCGGATGTACTTTGCATGTTTTCCGGTAGTTTCCCGGGATGGTCATCCTAGAAGGGGGCCAAGTGTCCCGTAACTCGCCGGTGGGGAGGCACCGTCCCGTGGACCTCCTCCCGCGCCTCCGCTCACCCCGTGGAATAGCATCCCCAACTCTCCCTCCTTCATCCCTCAGTAGGCGGGCTGTTTTTGTGCGGAGGCAATCCCTGCTTATCCATTTGAATAACAAGTTTCAAACAGGATATGCAACTTAATCCAAGGTAAAAAAATGTGTTGCCACTTACTTAGACAGAAGTGTGCACATGTAAAGAGAAGCTTTGCAAGTTGTTTTGTTTCCTGAGACATTACCGGATCACTCTAGCAGAGAAGTTCATAGAATGCTTTGGATTGGAGGGGAGATCTCAAGATCAGCTGGTCCAGTCCCTCTGGCCATGGGCAAGATCGCTCAGCACGGGATCTCATCAGTGGATGGCCCCAAAAGTGGAATCTTTGCCCTTTCTTTAGAGAGGCTTCTTATGCCCGTGCTTGCATTGGAAGACTGAATTACAACCGAGTAGTGTGTAAGAAAGTCAATTAAAAGGAACTGAAACATGGAATCTAATTTAAGATATTTATCATCTTAACTTTATCTAACTTAACTTTGAAAGATCTACCAGTAATCCGACATTTAAAAAGTACAGAATGTACTGTCATGAGAACAACAATCTGCTGCTTTTGTGAATGCTGACAACACTGAAACACCAGGGAGGAGTGTTCTTCCAGAAGTCTTAGTGAGGTGTGAACCCAGCTGATGCATGGACCTGGACTCATGAGAAAAGGGAAAGCAAAGCATGGGAGCTGAATAAGGCTAAAGTAGTCGTTCTTGCTTGGAAGTCTGCAAGGGTTCAGATAATATTTCTAAATAACTTATGAGAAATTATTTTAGATATTGCTATGTGAAGTTTCTGAAGTAGAAAACAAGACGAAAATAGAATTGACAGTAGTTTGATGAGTAAATCTCTTTTAGTCTTTGTTAGCTTCAAATGCTTTGCAGCTGATTAAATGTTATGAGTATGATACTATCCATAAAAATTTTGATATAAGTAGATGTTAGTGTGGTTGATATGCTGAAGTTCACTGTGGGGTTGTTTTGGTTCAAAAAACTTAAGTCACAGCTATGATTGCTGTGGAAGGCAAGCAAATGCCAAACACAGCAGCCTTGCTGTGAGTGGCTTTTTGTTCATCTTTGCAGTGACAGAAGAATTTGGAAGAATGGTTCATCTTTCATCTAGATTTTTGTACTCCTTCAGTATCTAGAGCATATCTACATATGCTAATTAGTAGCTTTCAATTAATCACCTTTTGAAGTTCATAACTTCTGAAACATTTATTTTTCTGGTTTGAACTTGACACAAGAAACAATATCATTTTTTTCATTGTTATTTGTAGGAAATATCATAACGGTGTTGATACAATTTAATGAACGTACACTTCAAAATTTTGCTTAAATATAAGGCAAGGATTATTAAACCAGTGACCTCCTTTTTCTGAGAGAGTGGACCCTAACTATTGTGTTCACATTTAGAGTCTCGCATGTTTATTGACTCTTGAGGCATGGCTTTCCATTCTCTCAGAGGGTTTTTTTTGCGTGTTTTTTTTGGTGGTTTTTTTTTTGTTTTTGTTTTGTTTTGTTGTTTTTTGTTTGGTTTTTTTTGTTTTGTTTTTTTTTGGGAGGGGGTTTGTTTTGTTTGCTTGTTTTTTAATTTTTAATTATTATTTTCAGATCGATGTTAACATAGATAGGAAGTGTTGGTGATCTGTGGGGTTTGTTGCCAAATGCCACTTCACTAACATCTTGATTAGTAGTGCTTGGATTGTTACCTAATCTTTTGCCTGAAATGGTGGTTTTTCCCCCAAGCTGCTACTTAAAATTGCAACACTTGATGAATAATTTTCTGATTAGAGTCAAACTGTCCTGAGTTATCTTGATTCTTGTGGGATTCATCTATTAAGATAAGTACTACTTCTATTAGATCTTTTTTGATTATTGGATTGCTGCAGAGATATGTAGCTCAAGATAGATCAGTGTTGTGTATATCAGCTGCATTTTTATTCAGTTAATTTTCTTTTATGTTGACTCTATTTTGCACAAACTGGTTTTAAGTACAATGACCTATATAGTTTTATATAACTTCTTGGTTTTTTGAATGAGTTAGGAGTGATGCAAATGAAGTGATTATATACATTTTGGAAATACTGATTTTTTTCCTTATTACTGGTCAAACTCCTAGATTTTCAGCAAATTAGCCACTGTGCCTTTAGCATTTACCATTTTTTTTCCCAGTGAAATACTTTGGAGTACAATAGTCTCTAAAAAGTGAAAAAATAAGAGAAATGGTGGAAATTAGGATAAATGAGTAGCATCTGAGGATGCTGGCCAGGTTCCTTCATTCTTGCACACCCTTGTAGTTAGTGGTTAACGATAATACAAGCTGGGCAAACTCACTTAATTTACGAAATGCCTTGGGCTGTGTTTGCCACGAAACATGTTATTGTCCCAGAAATTTAGGTCAGTATGATGAGAATCTTCAGTTACAATTCAGAAAAAAAAATCCTAATTTAATTTCAACTGATAAGAGGTCAAGTAAGTTTGTTTCATGACTGAGGAAGAGAAGCAGATGTGGTTGTTTCATGATGGAGGAAGAAAAGCAGACACGGAAAGAGGAGTATTAAAGTATGGAAACATATTTATGGGAGAATAAGTAATGTGTAGGATTTCTGGCAGTACTGTAAATTGGTTTTCCTTTACGATCCAGGTAGAACTAGCTGTTGCTTTGTGGGGTGTTTAGGTCAAATTCCAAGCTGAATTCAAGTTCATTTATAGCTAAGCAAGGGACTTCTTTCCTAGCATTGTATAATAACAACTGATTTGGATACAAATGAAGGGTGTATCTACATGAACACCAGCGATGGCTTTGACCTTTGTAAATTAAGCAGACGGATGAGATGCTTTTGGTTTCAAGATAGCAAAACAGGGTGAATGTAACTAACTGGTTTGTCTGCTATGCTCTTCATTTCAGTAGATATTGAAGCCATTGCCATGTTACACATGTAAGTGAGGAATGCACTGTATTCTTGTAATAGAAGCCTGAGATAAAATTTCTGTTGCTGTTGTGATTCTTGGTGCAAACTCAAATGATGATGGTGGATGCTTATTTGAACTCGTTGGCTATTAGCCATTACTTTGTTTTTTGGGAGAGGATGTGTAAGTCCCCTGAAGAAAAGCCCATGAAGCTTATTATTTGTTGAGAATATTATTTACCTCTTACATGTGTTATTAGAACAGGAATCTAAATAAACAGAGGAAAAGCAAATGTACTCAGTAAAGAATTGCATTTCTGAATCAGGAGGCTTACTGCTCTGCAAACAACTTTGCTTAAGCACATACCCTCATAGGAGCATAGGAATATCAGTGTTTGCACTTTAAAAAGTGTTAGGATTTATAAGCCAGAGCATTTGCCTGGGTTAATGTTCAGAGCTTTTCAAAGATACGTTTAACTGGATTGCCGTTAGAAAATATCTTAAGTTGTTAAGATTTTCGCCCAGCTAATAAATGACATCAAACTACATCCATTAAGAAGCTCATACACATACTTACTTGGACTTCTAAATATCTGTGCAATTTTTCCATTTATGACACAAATTTAAATTTCAAAAGTTTCAAAGCAAAATGTCACTAATATTGCAAGAAGCCACTTGTATTGCAATGTGTGAATGCATTGTCATTATCTGAATCGTGTAATATAGATGTCCTCTGTGGAAGTTTGTCTCTTTTAAAGTACATTTCTGTTTACTAACTTGATGATATTCTTGATAGCAATTGGTTTTGGGGTTTTTTTTGGTTTTTCTTGGTTTTTTTTTGTTTGTTTTTTTGTTGCTGTTGTTGGTTTTTTTGGGTTTTTTGTTTGTTTGGGTTTTTGTTGTTGTTGTTTTAATAGTCAATTTTAGACTGTTAAGGTCCTTAGTACTAATAATTTGGGCAGGGGTAACGTTTTGGAAGGTACAAGGTGCTATTCCCCATCAGAAGTTAAAATTTTCTTTGACCGGTGGGTACATAGGTTATGCAAAATGCATTTTACTTATGAACACAAGTCAGTACAGAGATAGTACCTGAGAACTGTAGCCACAATGTAGTAATTCACAAGTACATGCCTTTTTATCAGTGACATCTGACTCCTAAAAAATCGTTAGTGTGTCATTTACTGATAGGCTTGTGTTCTATACTTCTATCAGATTTTGTGTCTTTTACCTTGTTGAGAAGATAACCAGTTTCTTGCTTTTCTGTATGTACTTTTCCAACATGAATTCATGGCTGTGAGCTTGTTATAGGATATTGACTGCATGTAGTATTCTCTTGTTGTGTACACTTTTGTATATATTTGAGTATTGCAAGAAAATTCTGATGTCACAAGATGAACAGTGTTTTTTCTAAATTGTAATATTTAGTTCTATCTGAAAAATTATTCAGCTTTGGAAGACATCATGTTACATAGTTTATATATGTCCACTGGGATACACTGTCAAGATTGAATAGTGTTTTCCTATTTCTTGAAATGCTGCATTAATGACTTTAGCATATGTGGTGGTTTTGTAACTGGCAATAATCTTCATGCAATCTTGTATTCAATTATTATATTGGTTCATACTTTTTAATTTAAAAAATTCTCTTCTATATAAACATTTTAAAATTCTTTTATGTGCTTTGCACAATGAGGTGATTGTACTTTTGATTAAATACATGAGATAATTAGAACTATGGCTTCTGTACCATAGATACAACTGTAGCAGTTGTTACCAGCCTAGGGCTCGGGTTTTGCATCGGAGCTGTGTGTTGGTTACTGTTGAGTTGAAAATAAGGAAGGAAGGACAGAGCTAAGAGCTACAAAATTCTGGAGAGCACTTTTAAGTTTTTGCAGTGGAACTCTTTTTTCTTAATTCTCAGAGCTACCATATTATTGTAAAATTGCCCAATACCTTTGTTCCTAACTTGATACCCATATAAGCAGTGCTCCTCATGTGTTCATTAGCCCTTCAATTAGCCCTAAAGTGACTATTAAATGTTGAATGTGTTATGCTGTTTCTAGCCTCAGGAAGACAGATTTTAATCTTCACAATTAATACTTTTTATTTTATTGTTGTCTTTTATTGATCAGTAGTATTACTGAGTTTCCTTCAGAACTGCAAAATAGTAAAATTTTTATTTTTGCTTAATGCCAAGAGTAAAAGAATTGAACTAGAATTTGTGCTGCAGTGATGAAGAACAAGTAACTTACATCTCATTGCTTGCAGTTTTCTTATGTTTCAGAGGTTATTTTTGTAATTTAAAACAACTGTGGAGCTGAAAGTTTAGATTTTTCAGAGTTGAATGGTTCTCATATGTACTTTGCATGGGCCAGATATGTTGCAGGTTTATGGATTTGTCATTACTGCCTTATATAGTCTATCTTCACCATTACAGTGTATCGTTTTTGAATATGCAGTTTAAATGCATTTTTTGTACTATTAGTTAATCCACGAAGATTAAGAACAGTTGATAATTTCTTCTCATTAGTGATAATAAACTGTTTAATTTAAGAACGTCACATAAAGTATGCTTTTGTGAGTTTTGCTTTCTGTATTGAGATAAATAATGAATTTTAAATTTATTTTAAAAAATATTTAATCTATTAAATGTCTCTAGTCTTTACATAATAAATAGCTGGGAATTTAATTTTCAACTTGTATTCACTGTTTGGGTGTTAAGCAGTGAAAACTGCAATGTCTTGTTACTCCAGAGTGCTAGAGATCATATCCTGTATTAATTACTGTTCATGTGGATCACTGTGTTGTGGCTTCTCCTTGTGCCCTGCCTCAGGGCATGTCCAGTGGTGTGGGACAGCGCTGTCCTACACATCTCAGGCTGCCCTGGAGCAAGTCAGGTGCCAGTACACTGCAGTGCAGAGCTTTTAGGTCCCCAGGGAACAGACCACCCGCTTTGGTTGTCTGTGTGATCCAGGCTGGTCAGCCAGTTTTGGCTGGGCTGTAGAGTTATCACTTCTGGAGTAGGAACTTGACTTTAATACAGACCAAGAGCTTTTTTAGGGGAGGATGAAACCCAAACATAATGAATGCAGACTGATTAAAGACATTTAAGAAATAAGCAGCTTAATTCCACAGTTGTGTCTGCACTGGACACTGTGTTCCAGGATTTGTCCAGACTCCAGGTGACTGAGGGCTGTGCTGTCTTCAGGTGTTTTACATAAAAGTACAGTCTGTGCCCTCTGCTACATCACTTCAATCTAGGGAAAGAAGGTGCTTTGAACTAGGGGAGGGAGGTTAGGGTCTAGATACAGAGTGAATAAACTGCAGGGAGATTGGGTTGAGAGGCCGAAGCTATTGCTGGGAGTTGGAATGGAAGTGTGGGTTTCTTTGAATGGATATGTCAGTTATGGAAGTGGGAAACCAGAAAACTTGATGTGAGATCAGCAAGATTGTTGGAAATTCAGCAACTACCCCCAAAATCACTAAAGACAGGATTAACATTTCTATGTCAGTAACAAAAGATGGGCCACAGAAGGAATGGTAGCGTTACAACACAGTTCAGGAAAGTTCTTCTGGTGCTGTCCGCAGGATGTGCTGTTTTCTACCTGAACTATTTTTGTGAGATACAGGAACTCGTTATTAGTTTGCCCGTGTTGTTATAGAGTATGTTTTACCTTGAAACTTAGTGTCAGGCAGAGCTTTTGCAAGTTACACTTAGGTTTCCAAAAGTATCCTGTCAAGCGTTCCTGGCAACTTATTCCAATACTCGAATGCTTGCTTTAGGGTAACAGCCTCTTGTGTTAATAGGAATTTAAAACAATTCTCAAATTTGTGTGCTGATGGGCTCATTGATGTTTCTGTGGGTTGCAGTGACCTGACTTACAACTCTGCTGGAGATCCCCTTCAACCCTCTTTTCCTGCTTCTGGCACAGGGTTGATGAGATGAAAAGACTGAGGAGAGAAGATTTCACCCTGTAGTGGAGAATGTTGCATCAGCATCCAGCTGTCGGTAAAACTGGAGCTGGTGTGTTCATACCTTCACCTCCCAGTCTGTCGCTGTGTGGATGTTTGTGGGTTTTTTCCCTCCCCTCCCTGGCTGCAGTACTAGAATTTGTCTGGCTCCATGCCTAGTCAGTTCAGGGAGCTAAGCTATCTAAAAACTGTTTACTTCTGTAGGATTAGGATATAAATTTTTGTAAATGTATCTTTGTGTGCCAGCAGCTGACAGGAAGTGCTTGTTAACTTGTCTAGACAAAGCACTTTCTAGAGAGCAAGTATACCTGATAGGAAATGTGAATACATGTGAGACTGGGTGTGACAGTCTATGCTCTAATTAGTACTACTATGATATGACTCAGAGTTTATTAATTTATTGGCTATAGCAGCTAAAGTTAGGAGTGGCTGGCAAGGCATTTGTGTGCAGTGTTTTGTGTGAAGTGAGTTACCTTTGTGTGTGTGTATGCAGTTTTTTGGGGTCAGGTAAACTTGCACTGAACTGCAAATCAGTGGGAGTCCTAAAACGTATACAGCTGGTGGCTAAGTGGGAAAATCAGGAGGGAGCAGAAGGTAGTAAAACAAGAGAGTTATTACAGAAAAAGTTGATCATGATCTCTTAAAATAATGCAGGTATTACAGATATAACCAGGTGGGAGAGAACTTGGAGGAAGTGTCCTAGAATGAAGAGGTAACAAAGGTTAGACTTCCAATGCTTTTTATTTGCTTTAGAAATGGTGACACAGAGTTGCCAGTAGTGTTGGAAGAAATTGGGAGTAGCTGTGTCCCCTGAATTTTCTCTTTGGTAGGCTTTTGAACCTGGGATAAGTACAAGAAAGAAAGAAAAGTTTGGTTGGTAATTTTGTAATTTCACAAGAGTTTCTTTTGAAATGAATATGATTTTCAGCAACACCGCTACTTATTCTTGCATTCTATTTTGCCCCTCAGTTCTGTCCTTTTCTAAGGTGATAGTTGGACTTTTACGTAGAAAACTTGCTGTGTTGCTCCAGTGATTGGCATTGTATTTCACTAGAAATAATTTCTGTCCTTAAGAACACTTTGTTTTTAATGGAAAGCAATAAATAAATCATGTTGCCGCATACTGAATATCAAGAAAAGAATTCTTTAATGGCATTGCATAGTGAGCATTGCTGCTTGAATGATCCAGGGATTGTGTAGGAAAAATAAAGATTCCTCATTAGATTATATAAATTTAGCACATTACCAGTTAAAAATGGAGCGGTATAAATAGACAGAGTTTTAATTCTGTAATTTCATTACTTGAGAGGTTTAGTTTACAATTTTAATATGCATAATAATGAAATATTGCGGGAAATCTTTTATCTGTTGCAAATTTCTATTTTGCAGATGTTTCATTGCTAAGTTTTCTCAATTATAATGTTTTTGTTGAATTGGAAAATACTGTCTCCTTTTGCTAGAGTTTTGGAATGATTCATAGTTCCTTGTATAAAATTTAGGGAGTCCTTTCATTTCAGAGTACTTTTAAGCAAGTACCGTTTGTGCTCTTTTCAGTCTAGGTTTCTTTGCCTTTGATACTAGCAACTCATTAGAAGGCAAAACACTGTTAAAAAATACTGGGTTTATATCCTTGTTAAATCGCAGTTTCTGCAAGGTAAACTGAGAAATGTTTCTTTTTCCATGTTCATGACTTTCAGCAGAAAGCATTTTTCTTGGTTGTTAGCAGATGGTTATTTTAATCTGACTTTTGCTGGTGGCCACTTTCCCAATTCTTAGAGTATGCAGTCGCCATGAATTGATCTATTATCTATTTCCTGGCTCTCCATTTGAGTATTTTAAAATGTGTTTTGGAAGCTCCTTCAGCATTCAGCCAACAGTTGCACTGTCATTCAGGCTTCATACAGTCTTCTTGGCGGCCATTTTGACTATTTGGTAATAGTGTTAATGGATGTGTGTGTATTTTAATAATATCCTCTGGATTATGACTCATTGGTGATGTTAGGAGATGCATTCTGAATTAGTCTAGTTGACTGCTGTCTTAGTGATAGTTGTTTTATAGCTAACAAGTCAAAATTATTTCACAGAATGAAGCTTTTTCTTAGTGCTTATTACCTCATTCTAATGGTAAAAATTGATCCAGCCATTATTTTTACCCCCCTCTCAATGAGAAAGAAAAGTTAGTACATCATCTTTAGTATCTGTTGCTAAAATTCCTCACAGTACAAAGGACAGACTGTGGGATGGACTGCATTTACGTTTTGCATGCTGGGCATCTACTGCTGAAGGTCTTGCCAATAATTCAAGAGTCATAGTTGAGTTTCTTTGCAGTTTTGCCAAAGTTGTCTGCCAGTTTATGCAGCAAAATGGAAAATGGGCTTTTTGATCCAAGGTATATTCAACAAAGAAACATTTCAGCATTATTCTTGGAATAGGTGGAGAGTTGGGGGGATTTGAGGGACTTAGTAGTTTCTTTTCTTGAGGTACATTGTTTCAGATCACCTCTTGCTCTCTATACAGCTCTTCTGCTCGGAGGAAGAGGGAAATGCTTTCTTGTAAGGTGACTTGAGACGTCCATAATTCTTTCTAAAACCTACTTTTCAGCTGCTTGTTCTTCCAGGTTTTTTTGTGTTAATTCCCATGGCCATGTTTTTTTAACACAGGGAACTATCATTGCCTGCATTAGTTCCACATTTTATTTTCTGATATGTAAGTGTTGGACATGCAAAATGCGTTTGTTCCAATCAGGCATTGTTGATTATTTAAAAGAAAATAAAAGAATTATATGGAGCTCATAGGAAATATGGAGCAACAGTGACATTGGGCTGTGGAAACCCCTTCATGAAATCTTCAGTGACATCATTTATGTTTAAAAGTCATTTGTTAAAGAGTTGAATAAGCTGGGGATGAGTGCAGCTCTCATCTCAGTGGTAGCTCCCTACTGTTTTCTCTTTAGACTTCTTAATGATGGAAAAGTTAGCATATTTTCAGAATTACTTGCCTCTTTGGAAGAACGATGGTCTTAAACTAGTAACTTAAAATTATTATTGATCACAAATAATAACCTCTGCCTAAGTGGTACATAATAGTCCATCATTTCATACATTAATGCACAGAAACCATGAAAGTGACTATAAAACATCTACTTGGAGGTGAATGCTTTATTGTGTTTTGTCTTCTTGTGCCATATCTCTTAATACTTCAAATAATGTATAGACTGTATATTAATAGCAAGTTTTAAACTGCATTTTTTTAAGATTACACAACATTTTTCGGTGATGAAGTGTTTTAGGTTATATGGAGTGTTGTAAAATCTATCATTGATTGCACTAAACCTTTATGGTTGAGCAACTAACAGCCTCTGCAGAGAAAATACTAAATCAGTCCGACTGTAATTTGTAAATCACACTCAAGAGAGAAATTTACCTTGTACTCAGATATTCAAAAACATCTACTTTATGCCTGTTATTTTACAGGCAGTGTCAGAAAACTTTTTTTTCCCCTTACAGAACTGTTATTTTTATTTAATTTAAATTTAATTCAGTCAGTTATAGCTGCTTTTGAAGTGATTCTGGCTCCATTTTGAATAACTTCTCTTTCTGGAAAAAGTACAGGTGTATCAGTAAATCTTAAGATGAAGTAAATTGTAACTAAGATGCAAATTAATTTCTGTGCTACCAAGGATCGTAATTTGCTGGCTTGTGTTCACTTAGATCAAGGTTTGCTTGTGAACATCATGGGTTTTTTTCCTTAATTTCTCCAGAAGTCTGGAATCGGTATGAATTTTCTTTCTCACTGCTACCGTTATGCCTTATGTTCAGTTTGCATTAACTATTAATGATTTTTTATGAGCTGCTTCATTTACTTCTTTATATATTGTTACTATTTCTCTTCATGCATACATTTCTGAAACCAGGAAGGATGTTGAAAGGTGTACACTTCATTGGTTTACTGAATGTATCCGCTCCCTACCATTTTTACAAATAATACCATTTAGGTGGAAATCTTTTTCTCTTTGAGTAGAAGGGGAAGTAGTTTAAAAGACTTTAGGGTGTGTAATTTTAATGCTTCAGGTTAAATTTTACTAGTTTTGTCGACATTCCAATTTATAGATGATGATTATTATTACCACCGAACTTATGTGTATACTGGTTTTGTGTTAAATATTGTGCCGTTCTTGATTGAAAGATTCGTTGAAATACATGAAAATTTTTAAAGCGTATCTGGGATTCCTTGGTTTCTACATGTGTTTTTAAAAGCCAGCACTATTTCATTTATTCGTATAAGTTATCATAGCTGCAGCCAAGGGAAAACTTTCCTTATTTTCTTTTTGCGAGGTAGCTTAATGTATTGGACTACAGAACTGTATTTTCACAAGACCAAGTGCTCTTAGCTGACACTCCAGTAGATGGTACAGGGATTATAGCAATACAATAGCAATTTCTCAGTATACTTTTAAGTATTTTTTTCCCTTCTTCTTTCCCACCATTCCTGTGATCAGTCTTTGCCTGCTATTGTCTGACTGTGTAGGATACTAGGTTGATCGCACTTGTGTAGTTGACATATAAATAAATCTCCTGGGACATGCCCTGGATAAATGTGTAGTTTAACATTTGCAGCTTGTGGAGCAGTGGGCACCAGGAATGACTTGAGATGAGCTGCAGAAGTACATGGTATGATTGGAAGGTGAGAAGAAGGAATGGAATCTCATCATTTTAGCATCAGAATTTGTTGCCTTTGTTGAATGATTTAAGGTTAACTTCAAGAATTTTCAAACCTTCCTACCATCAGGCTGGAAATGAAAGGATTTTCCAACAGTTTGTTCAGCTGTCTTGACTTTGTGTATGTGAGACGAGAGAGAGAGATTGAGTCAGAGCCAGAACTTTTAGACAAAAAATGCCTGTTCAGTGTTTGTCTAAACTATAGGGACTTAAGGTAATCTTTGAGAAACCTGGAGAAGAAAATTATGTTGTGCAATATACAGTTGTGTCTTGATGCTGTTTTCATAGATTGCTGTATCTATATTTTAGTTTTGTCTTATTCATTTTGTGTTTTGAAGTATTAACCCTTGTCATTACATAGTAAATTTTATGCACTGGAGAAAACTGGAGGGGGGATATGTGTGTGTGTTTGGTTTATGGTTGTTGTAAAGGACATCTGAAAGATGTAGTGGACTGGAAAAAAAATCTCATAGTGGCACTGTTAAGTGCAGAAGTGGCTATCCAGCCTCAAGATGTAATTGTGTAGGCAAAGAAGTGTGGGGACATGTTGGATATGAAGGATGCATTTGATAGAGGATCTGTCTGAAATTGAAGTGATTGTAGCAGAAGTTCTGGAACAATCCGACAGAGTGAATAAATTTCCAGGACAAGATGGTGTGACTGAAGAGCTTTTAGAAAAACTCAGAGATGAAATTTCTGAGGTCTTGCTTGGAATGAACATGATTTTTGAGGACTGGAGGATGGCAAATGCTCATTTTTATAAGTGCATTACCTTGGAACCTCATGTTTCCAAGTCTGATGTTTGTGTTGAACAAATCAGTAAAATTTATAATAAATATATTGAATACCTGGAATAAAGATAAAGGTACTGTGGAAAATTTACATCTTATGTAATGAGAATCTCTTCCCCACAGTCCTTTGAAGTTCTTCAGAATCAGTGAAATATTTACAAGGGTGATCCAGTTGTTGTAATAAAACATGCTTTTCTAAAAGGTGTGTCTGTCCCTTGCCAAAGGCATTTGATGAAAAAAGTACGTCAGTCTTAAACGGAGGATTATCAGATCAGCAGCTGACTTGGTAAAGGATAAGAAGAGGGTGTGGAAGTAAATCATTCTCGGTGGAGTGGAGTCATCGAGACCTGTAATGCACAACTTATTTCCTAATGACCTGTAAAACTGTGTGAGTGAGGGGTTGACATAGTTGAGTGAGTTGATTGATGTAATAAGGATGAGGATAAAGTGAAGAATTTTGGAAGAAGTTTGTAAAAGTAATTGAGCAATAAAATGGCAGTAGCAGCACGTTGTAAAAAGATGAAAAATGTATTGGGGACAAAACGACTCCTGTTTTATATTAAGATGATGGGCATGGAGCTGACCTGAAATCTTAAATTCTTAGCACAAATGATAAAGGCAGATTATATGTTAAGAATTGCTAGGGAAGTTGTAGGAAACAGAACATAATTATTCCAGTATGTAGATTTGTGACTTGTGTGTGTGTTGAGTACTATTTCAGTTCTGGTGGTCTTACCTCACAATTTTTTTAGTGTAATGAAACTGGAAAGAACTCAGAAATTATTAAGGTGGCACAAGTGACTTTTGTGTAAGGAATAATTAAGTCAAACATGGATTTTACCTATGCAAAGAGACATCTAGTTTTGTACATAATTGCACATGGTAAAAAAAGGATAAGTGGATTGATTACTGAATGTTTCACTGTTAGAAGTGGGGAACATTAAATAAAGCTGGTAGGAGATGTTTTCAAAACAAGCGAAGTTAAGCATTTTTTATGGAATGGAGCATTGTACTGCAAACCCTTTCGTAAGGAGTATTGCAGATGCCAAAATTTGGCATGATTCAAAAGGAAAATAGGTTTGGGGTGTTATGGTTTTTTCTTGTCCAACAGAGAACTATATGGTTGTATAGAAAGCAGGTCCTGCTAAGTAAGGAAATACCAGCTGTACAAAGAATTTCCTACCTTGAGAATAATTAGTATGTGCTGTGATCTGTGCAGATGGCTGTGATTGGGGGATAGGGTGCTTGGCAAGGTAGGCCTGATCCACTTATTTAAATGGAAGAAGGAATTTGTGATGGTGTTGTCCTTTAAGAGAAGGGTAGATGAGTTTATTTGCAGATATTTTAAAAAGATTGCATTGAGGAATAGGATAAATGTGTGAAGAATGGCAGGGAAAGGTAATACAGTCTGGAAGAAGATGTGTGTGCATGGCTAAAAAGGGGAGCAGAGGAAATGGGAAGGAAGCAGGCAATATGCTGCTTGGTTTGGGAAACCAAAATGGGTACAGAAGATAAGAATGTTGAATGTACTGATTGGTTCTTTAATACTTCATTTCTACTGCACCAGTTCTGGGGTCTTATTAGGATAATCCTAGATATGTGTGCTTCCTTTCAGATATTACATATGTAAGCTTGCATGGTACTTAAAACAGATGACGTAGAAAATCTTTTTCTGCTTCATAATATTTAAGCAGTGCTGTTGCATACACCTCAAGATGATCTAGGCATTGTAGTTTGATACACAGACTATTAAACAAAAAGTTACAAAGAAGTGTAAGCTGCAGCAAAAAATTTCTTACTAGCTTTATAATACATTGTTCTTGATTGGTTTTGTTTACAGGATTTTGAGTAACAATAAAATAACAGAGTTGAAGAATGGTTCCTTCTCTGGATTACACCTTCTTGAAAGATTGTAAGTACTTCTTGAAAAGCTATTTTCACTTTAAAAATTAAGTGATACACTGTTTCATTAACCATTCTGAGAACAGAATGTCTTAAATAAGGGATATGTTCTTTATTTTGATTTTTTTTTGGTGGTTGAAGAGTTAACAGAGCTAAGTGTTCTCTTAATGTAAATGAGTGAATTATTCAATAGGATGAATGGCATGTAACAGCAAAAAAGGGATAATGTCACCTGCAGGTGAGAGGGCAGTTTCAGTGGGAAGTTTACTATAATGCTATGGTGGTCTGGATTTGCTTTGTTGGTTGTTTCATTATGCAGACACTATGTTGTGAAGAATATTACTTCTTTAATTTCTTAAGTGTCAAACTGTTGAACAGTTGCAAAGTATATTTGCATGGAAAGCAGATGTATTAGAGCTCCTAAGAGAGAGTGGATTTATTAAAGATTTGTTGTTGACATTTATTTAAGAGTTTTACTGCTCACTTCACAGCTTTGCTATATGCCGAATGTACAGGGGGTGGGAGTGAGTCTGATGGGAGTAACTTCTTAGATATCTTTTGCCTCCCGTTTACACTTTCCCTTAGAGATGATACATTGCCTATGAGATAAGAAGCAGCATTGTAGCTTCTCTTACAGTCAGCTTTTTTTCCAGCTGGTAGAAGGTCAGGATTGGCAGGTTGATCTACCTGGGAGCAAGCATAAACTTTAGAGATAAGGATTTTTCTAGGCCATTTGACTGGGAAAATAGCCAGTTTCATAATCATCTCACAGCATCTAGGAAGAGTTCCAAACGACTTTTGGCTTCAGGGGATTAAAAGTGTTTTATTCTTCCTCTAGAACTCAAAGGTGCTAATCCTAGTCACCTGACCTAAATAAATTCAAACACTTCTACCATTCCCTCTCCCACATAACCAGAAGAAAACATCTTTTTGCTGGCAGATGAGCTTTATTGCAGAAGTAAGTTGCTGTGCCAAAGAAGTAAGGTTATCAGCAGTGATGGCATTTGCTTAGGTAATAAAGGCATCTGCTGATGTTTGTTATTTGTTGAAACTCATTACAATTTTCAGACAGGAAATACTTGAAACTCTAGTTAGTTTGAGATAATGATTTAAGGTTTCTTCATTAATCCAAATCCTAATTTTCTTTAACATCATAAGAATGAAGCTTTCTTCCATTTAACTCCTGTCACTTGTAAGGGTTTTTTAGGTTATTTTAATATCCTCTTTCATGAAAAGGAAAAGAAAGCAGCAAGGCTGGCATCATGGTTTGAGCATTTAAAATAAGCTGGGATAGCAGTGTTTTAGAGGGTATGGCAATCTCATCATAATGAGAACACTATTTATTGTGCACTGTTGTAGGATTTAATGCATCAACAAAAGATTAATAATGGCCAGGTGTCTTCAATATAAATGGAGGGATAACTAGTGTGCTCTGCTAATTATTAATGATAATATTTTCTTTTTTTTTCCCTTTTGAACATGCAAGACTTGTTTAAAAGCCTTAGATATTGAACCATAGTAAAAGTAATTTTTTCCTCTTTAAATGTTTTGTGACCTTGGACAGAAATTACTATTGTAATGAAAATAGTTTTTCAGACTTAAGTAGATAATCAATAGTAAAAGGAAAAACAGTTGAAAGTCACAGTAACTATTTTAAACATTTACAATACATTAAGTAGTTTCAAAGTATTTTCATGATGTTCATTATAATGGCTTGCATGCTTTGAGAATTGCATTTTTTTGACATTTTTTGCTTATTTTAATTTTGTATTACTACTCATGCTTCCCCTTGTTTCTTTATGAGTGTTTTTTGCTTTGTGGATAAGTTCCTTTCCCCACATTTAATTTAAGAGATGAAGTAGAGATAACAGAAATAAATTCTCAGTATTTAAATAGTTAATTCAGACAATATGATTGTCACTTTACTGCTTACTAGGGGAGAGATTCTGTATGCAATTCATGCTTGTTTGTTCATTCTTTGTGATGTTACACTTGATAGAAAAGCATATGCCATTTCACCTAAGTCGTTTTCAGGTAGAGAATATATATGTGTCGATATATTTAAATAAAGCCTTTAGAAGAATAAATCAGAGGAATATATCAGGAACATGTATCTGCATAATAATTGATTGAATTTTAATCAATACTGACAAATTTATAATTCATCTGTTAACATACTAAAATTGTTTCTCCTGTTTAGTTCTCAAAATTTTTTATGAAAATGTAGATATTTTAATTTTTTTTTAAATTTTATTATTTTTTTCTGGTAAATTTGGAGACATGGTTTCTGCAGCTGGCAACTTGTTGCACTTTAAGGACTCATTTTACTCATACACATTATTGCTTGACTTCATCCCCATCTGTTAATTCTTCTCTGTTACTTTTGGGGCATACAAGCAACAAATAAAACAATGAGGAAGTGCATTAAAAATGGTGGCGCCAGGTAGCCATAATAAGTCATAGTTTTAATAAGTAATAATATTTACAGATATGTTAATTTATGATAATGTGAATTTGCTAATGAATTACTTTGTAAAATGGGTGATAAATTTACCAAAATAAAAGTTTAATTTTACTGGAAAGTTAAATGTATGTTAATTAAAGTAGAAAATGACTATGCTGTGTCTACATCTACGTTTACAGGAAAAGAAAGTAGGCAAATAAGAGTGATCAGGTCAAAGATTTTAACTGTCTTAAGTGGTAATAAAAGTGTCTGTACAAAAAGATGCTAAGTATTATGTTTGTTTACATATTGATTTGAAATTCAACAAAGGCAAGTGCAAAGAATCCTGCACCAGAGGAAATGTAACCCCATGCACCAGCACAAACTGGAGGCTGACCAGCACAAACTGGAGGAAAGCAGTTCTGTAGAGAAGGACCTGGGGCTCCTGGTGGACAACAAGTTGTCCATGAGCCAGCAGTGTGTCCTTGTGGCCAAGAGGGCCAATGGTACCCTGGGTGCATTAGGGAGAGCATTGACAGGAGATAAAGGCTGGTGATCCTGCCCCTCTGCTCAGCCCCAGTGGAGCTCATCTGGAGTGCTGTGCCTGGTTCTGGGCTCCTCAGGACAAGAGAGACATGGAGCTCCTGGAACAGGCCCAGGGAAGGGTGACAAAGATGATGAAGGGACTGGAGCATCTCTGTTACGAGGACAGGCTGAGGGAGCTGGGCCTGTTCAGCCTTGGGAAGAGACAACTGAGAGGGGAGCTCATCAATGTCTGTCAGTGCCTGAAGGGAGGGTGGCAGGAGGATGGAGGCAGGCTCTGCTCAGTGCTGCCGAGAAACAGAACAAGAGGGAATGGGCAGAAGCTGATGCACAGGAAGTTCCACCTGAACATGAGGAAGGACTTCTTTACTGTGCAAATGGAACAAGTTGCCCAGGAGTCTCCCACACTGGAGATATTCAAGAACCATATGGATGCCATCTGTGCCATGTGCTCTGGGATGACTGCGTGTAGCAGGGGGGTTGGACCAAATGACCCACTCTAGTGCCTTCCAACCTGACCATTTGGGTGATACTGGGAAATGTAAAAATTCTGTCATAAGCATTTGTTTGATGTGCCTGCATAAAATCTACACCCCAGAAAGCCAATGAAAGAATAGGCTGACTTTGTAATGTGTGTAATATATAGCCTATTTCTGTAATTTCTTACCTTGTACTCTTTTATTTCCATTTTGAAAAAGCATTTCATATAGGAAGACTCCATGGTAGTTATTATGTTTCCTGTCTGACATTTATTTTCAAGTAATGTTAAGGAAGAAAAGATAATTTATCCAGTGGTAGTTAAGAAAACTTAATAATGTATACGTGTCATATGTGTATATAGGCATAGTTTGTTTGTGCCTGCAGGATGGTTTATTAATAATTAAGACAGTCTTCATTGTGCTGAGAGAGAAAGCAGTAAATTTTTAAGTATGTGTACATGTACTTTTAAATCATAGCTAACTGGCTACTAAAATGTTTCATTACAAAGTGTAATAAAATGAAAGGGGTTGTTTTTTTTTTTTTTTACATAGCAAACCATATTTAAATATAAGTAGTCTTTCATTAATATACTTTTCATATCTTAACAAGAACATATGGCACAAAAAATTTTTTGTTGGTGAGCTGCTATTTGTCCACTTAATTACGACTTTGCTGAAGGGCTGTTCCAATTTGACACAACAGAATCTTCTGTCATGAGAATGTTTAAACAGAGTTGTGTGATGATGAGATCTGAAACCTGTGAGGTTTTCAGGCCTTTATTGGATGTAACAGTGGGGCAGTTGATCTCATTTAGTTGTAATTTGAGCCAGGATTTAGAGTATGTTACTGACCTCAACACATCCCTTGAAACCTAAGTTTTTCTGTTATCCTAATATCTGCTAGTGGCCTTCACTGATGAATATGGGGTACCCTTATTTACAGTGTTATTTAAATTTAGGAGAAAATTAAGAATGTTTTAATAGATTCTCAGTGTAAGTTTGCTCTACTGCTTGGCTTGTGATTTGTTGTGAGTGGGGGTTTTTGTTTGTTTTTTTGGGTGGGGTTTTTTTTTGTTTGGGTGGGGATTTTTTGGGAGGGGTGTGGGGTTTTTTGTTTGTTTGTATATTTTGGGGTTTTTTTGTTTGAGGTTTTTTTGTTTTTTAGAAGGATTTTTGATAGGTGGAAGATAAAGTTTTTATAATATAAAAGTTGTTACCCTAATTCAAATCCTTTTTTGCATTTCTTTTGGTAAGATTTTCTTACATTTGGACAAATAAGTATCTGTATATATAATCTTGTTGGTTGAGCTTTGCCAAAGAAAAATCAACATCTAAAATGATTAATTTCCTGTTCCTAAAACCAAAATATAGTTTAAATAAATGTATTCATAGGTGTTAAAAATATCAAAAACTTTAAAGCCAAATACAACTTTCTAGTGAGGTTGTCTCCCCCACCTCCCTTTTATGTGAGAAATAAATATCTGTTGATTAACCAGCCCTGTAGTTTCTTCATTTAAAGACAGTCCTACATGCTGCAGTCCTGGTAGTTGTACCAGCCTATGTTGTATTAACATCTTTCACTGTTTCTGAAGAGTTGCTAGATGTGTCAGCACGGTTAATTTTGAGATCTTTTGGCATCTCTTTTGTTTCACAGTTTTCCTCTGCAAATATTTTTCAGTAGATTGATTGTTGATTGCTAGTGCCTACCCAAGGACTGCCACTTGCAAGGGTAAAAAAAACCCAACCAGAGACTTCTCAGCTGTTGTAGTTGCATGTTGAAAAAAGTCTCAACACTTGGGACATGCATTGATATGAATCTATTGCAGTGGATTTATGAAAGAGCTGTATCAGCAAGTACTCTTTGAATTTATGGAGTGAAATTAAAGATCCCTGATAGTCCAGACTAGTGGATTTCCAAGGCATGTTGTGAACGTTTTTCTCCCTCAGTGGTTTCAACAGTGAGATTTTAAGTGGGAGTTACATGATTTTAAATCAAAATTTTATATATGAACAGTGAGTATAATTTTTCTTCCCTGCTTCAGAGACTGATGATAAATGAGTGATGAATACCTTTTATTAGTCTCAGATTTGTCATGGTCTGGTGTACCATGGTGTGTATACACCTGCTGAAGGAGCCAGTTCCTCAGGCTCCTGATACTAATGCACTACAAGTACTTGGCAGTTTCTGCCACCATAGCAAGGGAAGAAAATAAAGTTGAGATAAGTGTGTATATGAAAATTAATTGGCTGCAAGGTGGTTTTAATGTATTTCAAGTATTTAAAATGTTTAGTTAGAGCATTCAAGCATGTGCTATGACGCTGTTTGTTGTGCCATGATTTGTTAATCTGTCTGCAGAAAATGCGGATGTGAAATCTTGGGATGAATTATATTTTTACTCATGTATATCTGTGTGATAGTAGATGTAATCCTTTTGTACTGTTCTCTTTCAGGCAGAATTATTAATGTTGTCCTAGATGTAGGAGATCTTTTTCTACTCTTGCAAATTCAAACATTGCTCTTGAATGAAAGTACTATTTTTCTTTTCAAATGTAGAGTGTTTGGATATTATCAAGGAGTGAGAAACTTTACATAAGTGCCTGTGAAGTTTCAGATAGTAGTAAAGTAAAAATCTGGTGTGACTAGGGAGGTGGAAGTAATTTTAGCATTTGTGCAGTGATAAAGTTTGTTCAAAACTGTATAGATGCTGTTAGCTGCTTTCTGTGACCTTTGAAATTAAGCTGTATCTGCAGAATATCTCAAACTGGGAGTTAAAACTCCTATATCACTTGTACAATTAATAAAGCAGTTTAATTTAATGGTACTTTACATTTCTCCTTACAGTCTCTGGAAGCTTAAGAAGTTTGCTCTGAAATTTTTTCACCAGCTGTATTTGGGATTTTCAGCTAGGTCTTTGCTTTTGTGCCAGCAACATGAGTGGAAATTCTCAGTGTTGGGTCTTTGGTGTATTTTTAAGATCATGTTTTATTTTTTGGTAGATGTTGGGCACTACGTAAGTATTGAGAATTGGATAAGCTACAGAAGACAACGTTGTGCTAGACCCTATCATACTGTGTAATAAGCAGGTGTCTCACCCTGCATAGCTGTAACCTATTCACTCTGTGAATAGTATCTTTGACTCTATACCATTTCATGTGATATGAACTGATAGAATGCTGAATGGAATACATGTGTTGTTTCTGTTCCTAGTTGTAGTTCAAATACAGATTTTTCCAATTTCGAAAGATGCTATGTTTGAGAAAGTAAAAATGTGGTGTTCAGTTTTTTGTTTGGTGTTTTGTTCTGGGTTTTTGGGAGGGTTGGTTTGTTGGTTGTTCTTGGCAGGGGTTGGCTTTGGGTGGGATTTTTTTTGAGACAAGTTAGTATCTTTATAAATATCTCTGTTTTAAAGTGTAATTTTTGATAAATGCTGTGTCTTAATTTTTCTCCACAGGGATCTTAAGAACAATCTTATTAGTACCATAGATCCAGGAGCTTTTCTGGGACTTTCATCTTTGAAAAGACTGTAAGTAGTATATCTAGCTAGTCAGTGTAAACAAAAAACTCCTCAAAGAGAGTAAGTCTTATCTTCTGGAAGTTTAGACAGCAAAGTTATTATATATTAGAAAGTTGAATATATATATATATATATATATATATATATATATATATATATGCTGTCTAAATATATACACACACACTTGTATAAAACAAAGTCTGCTTTCAGTCTTATGGCTGAAGAACATCCACTGCTTGTGGCTTGGCAGCCTCCCTTGTTCTGACAGTCGCTTGTATTATTCCTGTATTTTTGTATTTGTGTGGCTTGAAACATCACTGGGTGGACATTTGTTCAGAGCTTTGATTCCATCAAATCTTGTTTTGTTGAATGTTAAACTCATGACTTTTATTTTCCAAAGGTCACAGTGGAACGTAGAGTGCTTTGCTATTAATACTTCACTGAAGTTACAGCACTGTTAATGCTGCTTTATTGAAGGTTTTGCCAACATTCCCGTTAACATATTTTTGGGGGATTTATGCCTTGGCTGTAAAAGTTCTGTACCAGATGAAACGTGAAAAACAAAACCTCAGCATTATTGCTTTTATTTTTTTCCTTTTTTTGAAACACTCTTGAGATTCTTGTATTACTGTTACAGCTTCTAAGGCTTAGTGATTTTGCTACTACCTCCCCCACCCTGTTTCTTTCTTAATTTTTAGAGTATATATGTTCATTTGTAAGTGATCTGATGATCTGGCTCACTCAAAATGAAAAGTGTTTTGCTAATTGCACTTCTGAAAACCTTAAAAATAAGACTGAAGGACTAATTCTGGATCATTATTACTTGCAAGCTTAATTTTTATTACTTTAAGAATTTTTGGCATTTTGATTCAAAGCCTATACTGAAAAATACATAACTTTTAAGTATTTATTGAAGTATAATTATAGAACTGGTCTTGTTTATGTATAATAAATGCCCTAGCATAGGTCTCTGATGTGTTAAAAAATCAAGTGATGTACTCTGTGTATATATATATTTGTGCACAAACATACATAAATACTGCGCAAATATGAAAATACACTAGGTAGGGATATAAGCCAAGCCTATTTAAAGGAATTTATTGGTAAGTCTAGACTTGTTGAATTATAGTTTATACATAAACTATAATTACTTAAGACATGGATTAAGGAGTCTGTGTGCATGTGTATACAACCATATAGCAGTAACTTGTGGGTTTTCCTGAAGAAGACCAAATATACATATGGTGCAATCTGTTACTCATGAATTTTTCTTCAAATGCTTCTGTTAGCAGACAGTATGTCATTTGGAAATAAACCAGTTTGTTCCAATTCTCCCTTTTTTCTATTTATAGAGACTTAACTAATAACCGAATAGGCTGTCTGAATGCAGATATATTTAGAGGACTTGTAAACCTTATTAGACTGTAAGTATAATTTGTCCTACATAAATACACTTATGTTTTAGCCTTGTGTAAGTTAGCATTCTTTGTTTCAAGAGGAATAGTTTATTTAAATGTGCTCTTGAAAGACAGCCAGTGCCTATGGTTGTGGTTTGTTACTCAAGTTGCAAGCCTAACAACAAGTGTTGGGGCCAACTCAAACCACACTATTAAGTGATCTGTTGGCCTTGCAACAGTTTTCCAGTTTCTTAGAATGTGTAGCTGGGAGGAAGACTAGGAGACTGTACAAAATATTTTCTTTAAAAACAAGTTTCAGCATTATAGAATCTTTCAGTATCCATGCCTTCTACAGTGGCATTGGTATCAGCTTGTTTTGCTGGCTGTCTTGCATGTTTTGAAGTCCTTCATTTACTTTAAGAGGATAACATGTAAGATTATAAAATATTTCTTTGCCCTTGTTGTCAGTTTCTTACACACAGTGCTTTTGCTGATATATGTGAAGTGGTATGGATAATATGTAAAAAAAAAAATTCTGATAGCTCAAACATGCTTCTTAGAGCATGTTAATGGGAAGACATCAGTTCACTGTAAACAAAAAAATTAATTTTACACTTCTTGAAATCTATGCTCCACATCTGCCAGTTGTTGCCTTAAATAAAAGTAAAGTCTCTGTGTTTTCTTCTTTTCAATCATAAAATTCATCAATTAAACTAGGAGTATTAGAGAACAGTTTATTTGGAGATTTTTGCTAGGCTACTGCGACCCGATTATTATTCTTACAGACTTGTGAACTATGACAGTGCCATAATAGTACCTTGTAACTTTTAAACACAGAGCTATGTTGAAGTGTGGTTTTTTGGGTTTTTTGGGGTTTTTTTTGTTTTTTTTTTGTTTGTTTTGTTTTGTTTGGTTTTTTTTGTTGTTGTTGTTGTTTCACGTGTCACTTGTGTGAGGATGAGTTCAAATCATGATACTTTTATTTCTCAGGAATCTTTCTGGAAATCTGTTTTCTACTCTTACACAGGGAACATTTGATCATCTTGGTTCACTAAAGTCTCTGTAAGTACTTGCTGCATCTAGTCCTACGTTATTGTGAGAAAATAAAGCTATTTTCTCATCTGGGCTTCCAAAAGTTTTATTCTATATGTATCATTTATTAGTTTATAGTAAATAAATTTTACATTTTGCATTTTACACCTTTATATCAAAGGGACCAAATGCTTCTAAGTAAGATTGTAGTCCTTCATAAGTTTTGTTATACATAACAGTGGGTAAATTTCAACCTCATGTTATTTTGCTGTTTTGGTTTAATGAGTTTAATCTTGTATAAGAAAAAGAGTAAATGAAAAAAAAAATAAGTGCTGATGATTAGCTTATGCTTTTCCCTGGTAGTCATGACAGTTGGCTCACTGTACTGGGACTTTTCAAAAGCTTTGGTTTCTGGGTTTGACACTGAGTTAATTTCTTGTTTATATTTATAAAATAGAATGTTTCTTTCCCTCCTCCATCCCTTTAATTGTTCATAAGGTGTTATTTGTGATATTTTAATTGTCTGCATAATGGTTGCTGTCCAACAACACCACAGATGTGACAAGAGAATCTGGATATAATGGTTGCCATTAAAATAATGGCTATCTGGAGGAATTCATGTGAACAAACACCAAAAGGGGTTTCATAGGAATGTTGATTTAGTGTTTGTAGTGTTCAGCCTGTGATGTTATGTTATTCTCTAGATACCTGCAAAAAGAAAAAGGAAACATTTACATTAGAGGTAAAAACCAGTGTAGACATAGCTATATGTCTATTGGCTCCATTTTTGCCTGTTTCAAAACAGATAAAATATTAATTTCCAAACATAAAATTAGTTAATTAATCTCTTAATTTTGCTGACTTCAGCAAACATCTATGGGAGATTTGGTTTGCCTTTTTACTAGAAAGTACTGAATTATGTAGAGGAGACTGTGAGTCATTTAAAAGCCTTAGGATTTTCATGTAAAGCAGAATAAAGTTTTGTGAATAGTGCTTCTGAAAAGAGAAATAGTTGAGGAGGTATTTTCATTTCTGTTGATTTTACTGCTGAAGCATTTGATCGCTACAGTAAAGCAATAGTGTCTTCTTAGGTTATGATGGTGCATATTCAAGCAATTCTTTGTTATTGTTCACCTGAAGTAGCATGAACAGTCTCCATGAAAGAAATTATTAGAATTTTATTCATGTACTGGTATTAGATATTCCTCATATTTATGGAGAGAATTCCTTTCCTCAGGGAGTACATCCTTTTGCTATGAGAGTTTGGCTTGCAGAAGATTAGAGTAACTTCCAGTAGGCAGAGGGAGGGAACTCCGTTGTAGTCTATACTTTGCTTTTTGTCTTTGTGTCCATGACAATGAGAGGCGTTGCACAGCTGTTGATGTCAAGCTTTCATACCTTGGAATTCTGCAGTTTGTCGCTGTAAATGTAAATGGCTGTATTTTGTTGCAGAGAATTTCAGACTGATTATCTTCTTTGTGATTGCAACATACTGTGGATGCATCAGTGGTTAAAGGAAAGAAATATAACTGTACGTGAGACTAAATGTGCCTATCCCAAGTCACTTCAGTCACAGACAGTGACTGGTGTGAAACAGGAGCTTCTCACCTGTGGTAAGCACTCCAGACAATTGATGCTTGTTTTTTAATGCATTCCATGTTCGGTTAATATTGGTGAACAGACTTCTTTGCTTTATTTCATTTCCCTAAAATTCAGCACTTAGATAGCAGTGGTAATTTTGACTCTTTCAAAGGTTGATCTTTAGTTGTGATTCATTATTGCTTGCTTTTAGAAATAAATAATAAATAAATTGATGAATCTGGATGTTAGTTTGTAGACACAAAGGATAAGTGATTCTCTCTATAAACTCCTTTTTCCTGCTAATCTGTATTTTTCAGAGATCTTTACATAAACAAGAGGAATCAGAAACTGATAATTTCTTTCCTAGGTCTAGCTATCCGACTTCTGTATGTGAATTATTCTAACCCGAAATTTCAAGTTAAAAGATCTTCATTTTATGAGTTAACTTTCCTGCATGCTGATCCTATCCTTGATTATCTTCTTTTTGTGACAAAACCATGACCAACTTGCTTAACTTCTTTTGTTAATATTGGAATTATTCCAACTGTAAAAATAAAATCTCATATGTTACTGTGATTTTGAGTCCTAGTGAAACATTGGGAAGGACTAAAATGCATAATTACATTTTTCCTTCAAATTTGTATTTTCCACTCCTTAAGATATGGGCTAGCAAAAGAGTCTTGAAATATATTACATTAAAAGAAATATACATTTTGAAAAATAATATGATCATAATTTGTATTTTTCAATATCCAATGCATTAAATGTAGTTTTTTATATTCATCTTACCAGATGCTACTTTATGTTGCTATATAAATAATTGATACTCATTTAGTATATTCTTCTTCTCTTTTGAAAATTAGGTACGTAGCAGATTCTTGCTATTAATTGTGGTTTTATGTCTTGAATTCCAGAACCACCACTTGAATTACCATCTTTCTATATGACTCCATCTCATCGTCAGGTGGTCTTTGAAGGAGACAGTCTACCCTTCCAATGTATGGCTTCATATATTGATCAAGACATGCAAGTCTTGTGGTATCAGGATGGGAAGATAGTGGAAACTGATGAGTCCCAGGGTATTTTTGTTGAAAAAAACATGATTCATAACTGCTCACTGATTGCAAGGTGAATCCATAGTGAGAAAATGTACTCCCTGCTTCTTACTTTCTGCTCTGATTTAGTGACTATTTCCATAAGCAGTAAGCCCCTCTTGTATCCTCACTGAGAGGACATGTACACAGAAACATCCCTAGTAGGGAAGTAATCTTCACACATCTCCTATTAACAATAAAGTTGGAGGAAGGAGGTCTACAGATTTCCTAGGTCAAACCTACATGCTTAAAATAAGATTAGCTAGAGGAGGTTGCAGAAAATTAAAACCCAATGGAATGTTAAAATAATGCAAATGTTGAAAACAAGGCATTTAACTGAATAACTTGTGGATTCTTTGCTCTTCCATTTAAGCACACCACAGTTGTTAATACTGTTCTCCAGCACATATCTCTAAGTGTAATTTATTCTGCCTGCAGCAGATTGTTGACTTACTCAGCATCTACAGTGTGGTTATATATCCTGTAATTGTATTAGTAAATTAGAGCTTCAATGTTTATAACAAATTATGCATTTGGGAATTTATTTTAGTTTGGCCTTTCTAAACAACTAAAATTTTTGTCTTGAATAGCAAATTATGCATTTGGGAATTTATTTTAGTTTGGCCTTTCTAAACAACTAAAATTTTTGTCTTGAATAGCAGTGATACCACTTGGGGAATTTGGACTTCTCATCTCTTCTTTCTTTTCTATGGACTTGTTCCTATGGCTGTTCTTTTTGTTTCCTACTCTGGCAAAATTGAGAGCCCAAAGAATAGTAAATACTTGTCAGTTAATTACAGTACATTGAGATGTAAATAACTCTGGTTTTATAAGATCACACATGGCTGTATGTAATTCGGTGTTTCTTCCATTGTCTTTCTGTACTTTATTCATCTTTTGGTAAAAGCTTATATAAATGTTATTGCAAGACTGTTTGATTTTATTTGTTTGTTTTATCTTTCCAGTGCACTGACAATCTCAAACATTCAGGCTGGCTCCACAGGAAACTGGGGTTGTCATGTACAAACCAGACGTGGGAATAACACAAGGACAGTGGACATTGTGGTGTTAGAAAGTTCTGCACAATACTGCCCTCCAGAGAGGGTTGTGAACAATAAAGGAGATTTCAGGTTAGTAACCACAAGTTTTTTTCAGAGTAAAGAAAAGTCCATTTAATTTGCTTCTAAGATTTTATGCTTTAGAGGCACCTGTGTGGATGTTTGCTTGTAAATGGTGTGCAATAGGTTTTAACTGTTTTAAAATACTATATGTTGACAGAAATGCATGAAATTATACTATGAAATGTTAAACTTTGGGCCTGGTAACACATTTTTGAAAGATACTGAAACTAAGCTATGATATTTGAAATATGTAAATGAAATTATTGGAATAGTTAAACTTCTGTAGATTACCTCTAAGATGAAGTTAGACCACATACTGATGGGGGCTTTATGCCAGGTTATCATTCTCTTTAAAAGCCTTCTGCTCCTATATGACAAAATCACTACATAAAAAATAGGCAAAAGTATGCATAGTTTGCATCTTCCCCCCCCCTCCGTGGGTATTAAACATTAAGAATGGTGCTGCTTCCTTTTAATGATTGTTGGGACTGTAGTGGTAGCTGTGATATTCCATTGTGTTGAGTATTGCAGATTATTTTATCTTTTGTTCTTACCTCTTCACCTGTTTTCCCTTTTCTGATCTTTCTGCTGCTGGTCACTCTAACAACACGTTACTCCTGGAGGTGCCAGCTGTAACAGATAGCTTCTGTATAGATTCTCTATATGTAAGGTAATTCCCTTTATGGCTACTCTGTGTTTTACCTCCTTGCAGTAGTTCCTACTGAGAATTAGTGTCTGCAATAGCATTGTGTTCACTATGGTGCATAGGGTTTCTTAATGTTGTATGAACTGCTTTTATCCACTCATTTCACTTTTCTTATTCTGCTTGGCTGTGTTAATCTTCTGCTTGGTCTTTTGTTTGCAGTTAGAAATTTCCTTTCCCTGTGTGCATTAGAGTTTTTAAAGTAATCTTCTTTGTATACAGCTAATCTAAGTCCATATATCTTTTATATTAAGAAGTGAAAAGTGAGTTCAATAAATCCCTAAACAGGGCCATAGTTTTTGGAGGGAGGGGAAAAACAAGCTTTCAATTGCAGAAGACCTCCAGTTGTAGCAAAAATTCACTTAAAGTCCTGGCTGAGAGCATTATTTCCAAGCTGATCTCCTTTATGTTCATCACTTGGACAATTTGTGAAGGGTGAGTATGAGGAACTCCTAGTGAGGGAATTAGCGTTGAGATCACTTGCTGCACAGAGGCAATTTAGAATTACTGAAGAACTTCACTTCCACATTGTAAGGAATTATTTATATAAGTAACTTTGTGCATGTCCTCTTTTTACACTGGTGGTTTCAACTGCAGAGATAAGCATTGCATTAGAAAAGGAGAACTTCCTGCTTTAGATAAAAGGTGAAAAAAGTCAAACAGATGCAGGTTGTATTCATGAAAGAACACATCTATTTAAATCACTTATGCATTTTTTATGATACAAGTGTGAATTGTTCTTCTTTGATTTGCCATTAGAGGTGAAAACAGATGGTAAAGGCTTATTTCGAAGTGTTTTCCATTAAATTAACCTGTGCTGTTCAGTGACTATTCAATGTAATAGGATTTACCCCCTCTGGAATTCAGTAGAAAGAAATAAGATTTCAGGAAATGTTCAGCTTATCAAAAAGTTCACTGTGTCTGGGTTTACTATAACAGACTTCCACTTCTAGCTAAGGTAGAATAATAATAAAGAGTAATTTTTCACTTTTGAGAGCATATGGAAATAAAGCTTTCACTAGTGAGAAAATGGTTCTGAGCAGATGGCTGTAAATGATCCTAGGTGAATTTGATTTTATAGTTTTTTTAGTTGGAACTGGTTAGTCATTTTAGCTTGGATGGTATTTCAAAACTGGCATTTAGATTTTTATTCCTGCAGTGATGGGATAGCAAAGAGTAACGAAGGAGAGTGTTTGTCTTCACAGTGTCTTCGACTCGGTTCAGCATAGTTTGTAAAAGTTAGGCAAAAACTTCATAGTGGAATCCATTTTCTTTAATTTAAATATTCTCAGTCTTACTCAGATAATATCCCTGAGTATTTTACAATCAATGATTAAATTGAAAATACAGTTTACATGTTAAAATACTTCCACTTCAGTAAATCCCTTAACTATTGTGTTTAGCATAATTTTATGCTGGTAGTTGATAGAGTTCTTTTTTAAATATAAGAATTATCTTTTTGAAAAGGGTTACTCAATGTGTGTAATATGTTTTAAAACTGTAATTATCATGCTGAATTTAAAGATTTACTAAGATGTAATAAAGAGAGACTATCTGTAGCTAATGAAATTATGATATAAAAACTCATTGTAACTGAAAGTTACTGTTCGTTTAAAGATATGAGTGCTTTCAAAACAGAATTAATATGTACGAAAGAAAGGATTCTTTTATAATCTTGTAGTCTGCCTTTTTCTTTTCCCCTGAAATGAAATTAAAGTGCTTAAACGTAAATGAACCATCTTTTCCCCCACAGCTGTCTACACTCATGTATATGTGATAAATTTTGAGCACCTAATTATACAGAGTAATGAAAGAAGAGTGTTAATATAGCCCAAATTTGCACTTCTGCTAGCAGTTGGGTAAACTGTGAAAGATACTCAAGCTTAGATTCACAAGAAATTAAGAATGCAATCAAACTTGCATAACCTTTGCTTGCATGATAAGAATTTCATGCCATTAATCACCTCTTGAGCTCTGCTGGAAGGATGTCCTCTCTGGCTTCATGGAAACCAGAGAACGCCTCTTTAGCTCATGTCATACAGGTATTGGGAGGAAACAGTTCATGACTGAGAATGGTACAGCTTAACATCCATTTAGCAAAACCAGGGAAGAAAGGAAATGCAGTTAAAGCTAAAATCAGTTCCCCTATATTGTTCAGCAGTGGGCTGCAAAGACACTTGTACTTACACAGGGGGCTTTGTGCATGGGAGAGGAAAGAGGATAAGGGATGCTGTTGCTTGAAAGCTTTTCTCTTCATGGCACTGTGCCTTTGTATTGTTTTTGTGATGTGAGATTATGGCACAAAGCTGTTGAATTTTAAATTGTTCACCATTCATGTCTGGTTTCGTAGAAAGCTTTCTAAATCGTTATACAAATAATACATTAATCTTAACAGTAAAATGTTTCTGTACATATCTAAATTTGTTTTAAAGGTAGCATAGACTATAAGACTACTTGACATTGCTTGTATTCTTTTGAGAAGTTCATGGCAAAAGATGATAAAATGCTGTGTAGGGAGATGAATGCAAAGTGAAGTCAGGGTGAATAAAAGGACAATAATGAAAGATGAGTAATAAAAAAAGGGATAGCGGAGATAAGAACAGGGAGAAAAGGCAAATAACCTTGTGATAATCTAATAACCTTTGGAGTAGTGTTGAATACTGCAACTCTCACTTTTTTTATGTTTGATGGCTGTAGAAGTTCTAAAAGATATGTGTGTATATATATAGCTTAGAAATAATACTTGTTTAAAAGCACAGTAATTAAAGCTCTCCTGAAAAACCTGTTTTACATTTGAGTCCTGGTCTGAGAAACCAGAGAAACTCTGTTTTCTCTTTTTCTATTTCTTTAGCACTAGATGTGAGTAGTGAGAAAAGGAGCAGCGTGTGCCATATTTCTGTAAAAATATTTGTCTTGGAGGTTGTGATATAAAACCTCTGTCAGGACCACAGAATTTAAATTATTCCAAGGCCACGTGACACTGAGTCTGTAAGGTGATACATTCAGTGAAAACTGAGCTGACCACACTTCTACTGAAAATGCTTTGGAAAAATACAACTTTTAGAAAACTGTAAAGGCAGAGACAAATACCCCTTTTGAAGTGGTATCTTTGATGTGGAAACTTAATATTAAAATTTCAGCATTGATAAATGGTTTTGGAAATTATATTTTGGTACTTCAGTGGCAGCGTTTCTGGAAACCTGACTCTGCGTTCTAGAAGTGGAGGTTTGAGTGAATTATGCCAGGTATTTGTGGGCCTACATGTCTTTTAACAGCTGTGCCAGCTGATTTATTAGTTGTCCTCATCTGCCTGTTTTCTTTTTGGCTTCGTTCTCTGAAGGCTTATTATAAATACATAAAGATTGGGAGCACAGAAGTATTTCATCTTTGTACTTGTTTTTCCAGTCTGTGTGGAATCAGAGTTTATTTCAGTTTGTCCCTACTGACATTTCAGAGGCTTGGATAAATGTACATGTATTGTATGCTGCTGTCCCTCCCTCCCTTCCCAGCAGATGCATAACTTGCTCTCTCCATGATCAGAGCTGGCCAGTCATGATCCAGTCTGATGCTTTGTTAGCTTGCTGAGGTGCATGTAACATTGCACTAAGGTTACTACTGGAAATGTGGCAATTCACAACAATAATGTTACAATTTTTTTCTGAGGAAGATTTTTGTCCTTTCTATTGCCTTTTTTACAGTTAAAATCCTTATGTTACCATTGCAGAATCTATACCTGTTCTTTTAATTGATTTACATTCTCTAAAATACCTCTACATAATTCCAGGCATTTAAAATCTGTGCTAATTATTTTTAATTTTTTTTCTTCTTTCTCTTAACTACCTCTATTGTCACCAAATCTGGTTGAAGTTTTCCTTTCTGGTATTGGTTGATGGTGACACTTCTTTTAGTTACTTGAAGTGGCTGCTGAGGCTCTGAGTGTACATGAATGAATATTTGCTGGGCTGGTTGAAGCTCTGCTGGATGCCCAGATGATCTTTTGTCTCTTCTAGTATTTGAATACACTAGTGATGATCATAATAACAAATCTCCATTTCTTAATGAAATTATGTTACTACAATATGGAGAACTGATCTGTAATATCAAAGCTGTTACAAAAGGTAGTTAAATTTAAGTCCTTGTTTCCTAGTTTAGTTCGTTGTATTTATCATCCAGTCTTTTCCATTAGATCTTTTACCAACTTAGAATTCTTTTATTGTTGTTGCAGTGACCTGTGCAATACTGGGATGCCACCAGCAACTCTTTTTGTTACTTCTTGCCCAAACTTAAGTAATGGTCAAAATGGCCTGAACTCTCTGTCTTCCATTACTGAACATGTTACAATTGTTCTGTTGGAACTAATTAAGAATAAATGGGTATTTAAGGCAGAGAAGACTTCCAGTATACCCTAAAAGGTTAATATCTTCTATCACTTAATATAGTTGAGAAGTGTGTGGCCTTTTGCTTTAGTCCATCCCTGGAGTTAATTATCTTGGGAAGAGCTGTGATAAATTCTAGCATCTTCAGTAAGAGGAGTTACTTAACTGATGAATAAGGAGGGGGAAATGATGCTGGCTTCTTGAATTTCTTTGTGTCAGAAATACTAAATTTTAAATTTTTAATTTCCTGGAAATGGAACATCCTTCAAGATGTTTACTTCATCCTCCTGCAAACAGTTTTTTATTTCAAATATCTATATGTTCTTAGCATTTCTTAAATTAGATGATAGTAGTGAATAAACAGCCATTTACTAAAATGCAGTGCAGATATAAAAGCAAACTTTAAATCACAGTGTAATCCACCAAAATTTTTTGTTTGACCAGTTCCGGTTTTTGGACTCAACTGCTTTTAACAAAGCCCTTTGAAATACTTAAAATTTAGAAAAACTGTGTTAGTTCTTAAGACTCATAATAAGTTGCTCTCTCATAAGCTTGACATAATGAGGCTACAGAAAGCCTGGGATGATCCAGTGAAGCTCACTTGCTCTCAGTTTTAGCTAAACCTTATATGTTGGATTGTTAAATTTGAGATACTGAGTATTCTGCAATTTAGATATGTATGGTTTTTACTTCTAAAATTTAAGAAGTAGTGCTCTGAATGATAAAATAGCACTTGTATATACAACAGGGTAGAAAACCAAAAGCACAGACAAGCAGATTGTCAGACTGGCTGCCGTTCCTTGTCTGTCCCTTCTGTCTGCTTGGCATTGCATCTTAATTCAGGCATGGTTTTCTTCTATTCTTATTTTTTTCCTTGATTAGTTCTACTCTAATGAATGACCCATGCATTAAAGATGTATTGCAGTTTATTTTCTGGTGAGGTTTTTTGTTGTTATCTGTGTTTGTTTGTACAGATAAAATAGCAGTAAAATTAGAGGAGAAAGTGGAGAGAACTCTTGGAGTTTTCTTAAGAAGGGCATGGGTCACGTACCTTGAGTGAAAGGAATTCTTTTCACCTTTCTTGACATTATGAGCAAGTTTTTTCCCATTAATTTCTATTTGGTATTTTGTTTGCAAAACTGGTCAGAGTGGTTGTACTACTGCTGTTCCTGTTTCTTGAATACTGCAAATGTAATCTTCTGTTCATGTCTGCAATTTGGTACAAATATGAATGCAATTATTTGAAAGTTGTGTTAATGGATATGTAGAGGACACATAGAAAGTGAGTATCATGCTTTTATAGTGTTAACAGGGAATTTTTCATGAAGTAGGCAAGGTTTTTTATCAAAAAATTGTAAACTATTTTTAGTTGTTTTATAAGCACCTTCCTCTCTCCACCTGAAACCTCATGAAAGAATTCAGAAGCATGCTAGCATTAGAACTCATTTTGTTAATAGGCACAAATATGAACAGCTTGAAAATACTGAAGATGAGCCAAGGTGGGCCTTTAAATAGTTTAGAGATGCTTAGTTTTGAGTGTCTCTTTATTTCATGTTGTAGTGCTTAATCCTTTTATTTACTTGTCATGTAAATTTGTCTAAATGCGAGGGTTTTTTTCCCTTTTGACTCCCCAGGTGGCCCAGAACATTGGCAGGCATCACAGCATACCTGCTGTGCACACGTTATTCTGCTGGCAGTGGGATATATCCTGGCAACTCACAAGATGAGAGAAGAGCCTGGCGCAGATGCGACAGGGGAGGGTACTGGGCAGACGAGGACTACTCCAGGTGCCAGTATGCAAATGATGTGACTCGAGTTCTTTATATGTTCAATCAGGTAATTTGTGCATTTCTGTAAAACCAAATTATGAAAATCTAATTAATGAAAATAAAAGCTCAGAAGATCCTTTATCTTCTTTAAGCTGGAAATTTTGGTGGTCTAGATAGGTGATGGTGGACACATGCCTCAGAGTGCAATACTGGAACTTGTAGGTTTAGGTTAAAAGCTTGGTTTAGTATCTGTTTTGAGTGCTCCTAGATTGAAAGTGCAAAGAAAAATTTATTCTTTGTACTTATCTTAAGCATAAGAGAATGGCTTTTCATTATTTTTGTCAACTGGATGCCCTGTTCTGCCTACATGATACAAAGAAACGAGGCAGGCTTAATCTGTAATGGAGAACAACTCTTTTTATTTTAGTAGCAGAGAGTAGTCAAACTCTGCCTTTGTCGCTGTAAACCTTTGAATGATTCGGTGTGATTGATAAGTGTTAACTAGTGAAAGTAGTGAGTACTAACTAGGCTTCTTTAGCTGGTAGCGCTTACCAGGAGCTAAGAGAGTATTCTGGAATTTAAATTATAGCTATGAAACAAATTTTTTCAGCTCCAAGTTCCTTTTGAGGTTTATGTAGTAAATGCACACTTCCACAAATACTATTTTGCAGTGATGTGCCCAGCCTTGTCTGTATAGTTGCTGGGTTGGAAATTACTCCATGAAGCTTTGAACTTCTGGTTTAAGCTTCTTTTCCAACTCCTGCTGTCAGATCACTAGAATGGATGCAACAGGTGAAACCATGGAAATATGAGATTTCCATGATTTTTGGTGTGGTGTTTTAGTTTTTTGTTTGTTTTTTTAGTAATAATTCTTGGTGTCACTGGAGTTGATGATGTTGGTAGCACCACTTAGGTTTAACATGGGGTTGTGCTTGTCTGAGCCCAGGGTAGGATTTCTACATGTTGTGTGGGTTTGGAGTGTTCCAGTTCATCTCACATTTTAGGGAAGACTTCACACTACCTGTCTGAAGCACTTCATCCCCCAGCTGGGACAATTGGATCTAAACTGTTATTTTCCCCTTGGGATGTCTTAGATTTATACACCCAGTGAAATCTTGGTGTCCAGTTGATTGGGCACAGAAAGTTTGAGTGTTAGCTTAAATAGAGCTTCAGTGCTGCTGCTTTACTTTTTACTCACTGGGAATTCACATTTTCTGCAAGTCCTGTGGCAACTCAATGCCATTCCTGCCTATGTACTGCAGCCCAGCTGCTCAAGAGCCTAGATAACTTAAGCTTGTTATAAGTGCTTTCGGTTAGCCAACCTTTTTCAGGTTGTGGAAAAATGTTGCCAACTTTGTGTTAGAAAGTTTAAAATATAAGCGTCAGACTGGTATCTTCAGAAAAGCAAAACAATAATTTTCATGTTTGAAGTAGGTAACTTCCTATTATCTACTCAAAAGCAAATATACTCAGGTATTCTATGCTGAAATTATTTTAAAGGGAGAAGGGGAAGGTTTTGAGTGTGGGAGTTGTTTTTACTTATGAAAGTTGCCTTATTTTTATGTGTAGTAGATCCGGAATTTTTAGCAGTATTCTGCACAGAAGTTTCTTTCCTCTAAAACTAACGTTAAGTGTAATCATATTACAAGCATGTTTATAGCCTTTGAACAAAAGATAGTTGAGCTGTTTTGAACATCAGAACTTTGCCAAACATTTTAAATCAAGTAAAGGTGCACATGTAAAATAAAAGAAAACCTTTTTAACATTCTACAAGAGCGTTCATGTTCTTGTTTGTGTATTGAACAGGTACAGTTTTAGGTGAAAAGAAGTTCATGATTAAAGAGAAAGTTCAAAGAAATTATATAGAGTGTCTGAATTTGAAAGTTGACTTTGTTCAGTATATGTTATGACTTTGAACTTTATTTGCACTTCAAATACATGACTTTTAGCATATTGACAAAAAAATAACTTTCATTAGTTGCACTGAAATTTATGTACAAGTGCTAAGACTAGCAAGGACAAATATATAGTTGTGCTTATGTAGCACCTTTTAAATTCAGTAGGGCAGACTAGATATCTCCACACCAAAATGAGCTGATAACATTAGCATAGCTTTCCACTCTACCATATAAAATTTCCCATTTTTGGTCCCTGCCGCCTCAGGCATGTTGGTGTTGTGTATTATTTAGTGAAGAATTTTCCAGCATGGGGTTTGTTTCAGGAGTGAAATCACAGCCCTTGTCATAGCGAGATCTGTCTTGGTTTTTTTCTGTGTGTATGCCATTCCAAATGCTTCCTATAATTAGAGAATTGAGAGTGAATGCTGTCGCAGTTGTTTGTTTGAATTGGTTTTGGCTTCTCTTGCTATAAAATGCTATATTTAAAGAGCTTTGTGTTGTCATGTCCCTTGGCTTTGGTGAAAATGAAAACAAGCAGTTGACAGTACCATTTTGGGGGAGTTTTCTCCTTTTTGGTGCAATACCTCTCTCCCTTCTAGGACAACAGCACAAAACCCACTTGCTGGCTGCCAGTACAAACAGTAGTTCTCTGGCTTGTAGGAAATGTTTTTGCTTACAGATAAAGTGATGGACACTCAAAACACTATGATCCCTGTGGGAATTGCTCTCCTTTGGATCAATGCTTATGTGGTGAAGTGTTGTCTCTATCTTGTCCTTTTTCAAATGCTCATGTTTGTTCTCTGTGCAGATGCCGCTCAACCTCACCAATGCAGTGGCAACAGCAAGACAGCTCTTGGCTTACACGGTTGAAGCAGCAAATTTTTCTGATAAAATGGATGTTATTTTTGTGGCTGAAATGATAGAGAAATTTGGAAGATTTGCTGAAAAATATAAAGAGGTAACTGGATAATTTGCCATTGCTTTAAAGATAATCAAAGTGTTTTTCTTTAAGTATTCTGAGCAGTGAAATCTTCCCAACATTAGATGCAGGCACTGAGTCAGTGGATTGTCAGATTCTATTCCATGTTTTTGTTTGTTTAGTAGGTCCCTGAAGTTGCTGACCCATGGTCACAGACTTTGCATTCGCGCTGAGATGATCCAGCATTCACTGGACCTGTAATGTGAGTAACACCTCTGATCAGCACTGGAGCAGGGAGATAGGTACAGTAAGTCTGTTTTTATTTAATATGGAGTGGGTCACACAGGTTTTCATTGGTATGTTCTTATCTAAAAACACAAATAATGAAAGCCTCAGAGATCCTCTCAATAATGAATAAAACAAGACTTATCTTCTCCCCTTCCACCATGATAGACTGTCTTTATTCAATATTGAGCCATATCTCTAAGGTTCTCAGTACTCCTCTGCCTTGCAGGATATAACATAAAACATTAAAACAAAATCTTAGAGAACGCTCATTGTTGGGGAGAAAACGTAGTTGAATAGTCCCACTATTGGGTAGAAACTCTCTGTTTCACTGCTGAACAGAGGTTATATTGATCTCACTGTACAGTGCATGTTGGGAAGTTGGAGACCACAATGCCTCGAGTTTAAACTCCTGCAAAAAAACAAAAAGCCAAATTTTCCCTGTCCACCCCCCAGCAAACCATAAATGCTGGTTCTACATCTTTTTTCAGAACTCCTTAGAGGATTTTCATCTTAGACAATTGGGTTTTTCCTCAATGGATTTGTTTTGAAGCCAGCCCATGATTTGCTGGTGTATTTAAGGAATATGAGTGCAATTTCATGTAAAAATTTTAGTAGCTATAAATGAAGTTTGTCTTCTTATGAGGTTGTTACTCTACAAACTTGTTCCTGATGCTCTTATTCATATTCATTCACTTACACCATTTTCTTATTCGTTCCCTAGTTTGTGCTAAAGTGGCTGTTCTGAAAGATTAGTACAATAAATAATAAACAGGTTCATTTAATAGCTCTTTCATATCAAAAGCAACGAGACAAATGTTCAGAAAGTTCTTAGCAGATTGTCTGAAGTTAGAATACAGCTGGAAAAACTTGTTCATACCTCGATAAGTAGGAGAAAATAATGTGTAATATATTTTAGAAGTATGAAGCAACTTGAATTCTGTTAGTTGAGGATATTAACACTGCTGGTTTATGCTAAAAATCACTGTTTGTTGATGTGTGAAACTTTTTGCTGTTTCTCAAGTAATAAAAAGTCATGATAAGCACTTTCAATTAATTTAACTTTGTTGAAGATTTAATGAAAAGACTACAGCCTGCAAATGCTGCTTAAGGCTCTGTGTTAGTTAAGAATTTTTACTGATTGTAACTTCTGTTCCTAAGAGAGCCTGTTCTCAAAATAATAAATACTTTTATATTGCAATTCTTGCCTTTGTATTTAAAGATTTGATAAAAGAAAAGCAAATGATTGTGTTCTCTCCTTATTAGTAATATGCTGAAAAAAAAATTGGGAAGCCTGCATGGTAAAGGAGATACTTTCTTCACCCTACCCTTTCTGTCTTCCAGCAGAAAATTCCAGTCCCTAAATTTAGGCACTGTGAATTGCATTTCAGTCAGCTCAATTAAAAATTGTACTCACCTTTCCTTTTGGCCCAGTATTTGTCACTGCTCCTTATATGTTGTGAAAATATGGTGTAGGTCAGTGTTGCCAATGTAGGTCCTCATTATTTTTGGTAGACTGACCTAAATAAGTAAGCTCCCTTTATACTTTGTGTTTGTTTTTCATACAGAAAACAGGGTGAGGACTGTGAACTTAAAAGACTGTAATTGATGGTTTGAAAGCAGCACTGGTACCTATGGGTATTTACTGTCTCTCTCATGTAAACCTGTGACCTAAAACAGGTCATGCAAATTTGAAGGCAAACAAGAAAGCAATAAAAAAGTTTGACTTGCTCAAAGCAAAACAGAAGAGTTGTATGCAAATTTTTGCCTGTTTTACTCTTTTCCTATTGCCTTCTATCATACATGCAAACTGTATTATAGTTGATAGTTTTAGTTTCCAAGTTGATTGTAAATAGTCCTTTTGAGCAATTAATACAGTAGAAAGTGGAGTATTGCACACTTACCTTTTAATAAAATATTTATCATGGGTTTTTTCCTGAGTACAATATAAACACATTCTATTGGAATGACATTTTTCTTCAGTGAGAGTAAATGTCCCAGTCAAAGTATTTCAGTATCGTAACATGATGAGGTGATTGAAGGAGGAGCAACCATTTTCCTTGTGCTTTATGTGCTGCCAACTCACTTTGAATTTTGTGGTATTGACCCTACCTGCTGGATGCTTTCATACCTATAAAAGAGTCTTACTTCTCTTCCCTGTTAGCTTGGTGACGTCATGGTGGACATAGCAAGTAATATCATGTTGGCTGATGAACGTGTTCTGTGGATGGCACAAAGGGAAGCCAAGGCTTGCACCAGGATTGTACAGTGTCTACAGAAAATTGCTATGTATCGACTTGCAAATGGTGCTCAAGTTTATTCTACTGTAAGCATGAATTTATTTATTTATTTAGAAGAGGTTTTGCTCGCTCTTGAATTTGAATAGCTTTTTATTTTTCTTGATAGATGCTGGCATTTTCTGAAATGCCTATTATTTTTGAAGGGAGTAGAGCAATACTCTGAAAAGATTTATACCTGCCAGATAAACTGAGATGGTTTTCTGGATGTGTTTTTCTGTGAAGGCAGAGAATCCCTTTAAGATTATTTATTATCCTGTCTGTGATGTATAAAACCATTTCATATTTGATTTTTGTTGTCACAGTATTCTCCAAATATTGCTCTTGAGGCCTATGTAATAAAGGCTGCTGGTTTCACTGGGATGACTTGCACCGTATTTCAGAAAGTGGCTACATCAGACCGTACAGGACTCAGTGATTATGGGAGAAGAGACCCAGATGGAAATCTAGATAAACAATTAAGCTTTAAGTGCAACGTTTCAAATACACTGTCAAGCCTGGCTTTGAAGGTAGGATGCTCTTCGTTTCCCTACTGACTTTGTAATAATATATATGAATAATCTGGTGAGCAAGTTTATTGTAATTAATTTCTAAGGTTAAATTAGCATTTTTGTGTAATTCAAAATGACTGTGAGAAGAATTGAAGGGATAAAGGATAATAAAGCTTGATTATAAAATAGTTGTTTTAATGGACACAACTTTTAATGGTAGTTGTGATTTTCTTCATTGTAACTTCGTAAGTTGAAAGATCCTTTCAGACTTTTTCATAAGTATGGAAATTGAGACACTTATTAGTTTGTAATAATGCATTTTTCTTTTTCTGTGTTTTCACCTTCATTACGTATGAAATCAGACATTAGCCGTCTCCTTAAAAATGTGAAGTAGTCTGCTCAGAGTAACACTAATTAAGCATGAAATAGAAGGTGGACCTGAGAGGTTAATTCTATGTGTGCGTGTGCTTATGCACACACCTATGTATGTTGTATATATGTGGGTGTGTATAAAATGGAAACACTTCCTCATATTCCATAAAAGCACTTTTTTTTCAATTATATTCCCCAGCTTACCAGTTTGTTTTTAGCACTTAATTTGCTTGAATGTCACTGCAGGATGTATATTACAATTTATACTTACGTAATTCTATGAAATTATATGCATGCTTCTCATTCAAGTGTTATTTGTATACAAGTCAAACCACCCTGTTTGTACACAGCATTTTGTTTTGAATGGTGCTAGTGCAAAATTGCAGCATTTCTCTCTGCTTGTATTGGTTGCTGCTTCTAGTTGCTTAATAGTCTAATCTGGAAAAACTCTTGTAATACTTTACTGGTACCAACTTTAACTTTACTCTCTGTAACAAGTAAGGTAACTGCAGAATCTTAACTATTTTTTTTTTCTTTTAAGAAATGTTTTAAGACTTTAATAACCTGATTAAGCTATTTTATCCTGTATTACTTGGAAACACTGTCAAATAGGTTGGTCACGATACATAGTCTGCTAAATGCATTCATCTCTGACTCTGTACCTATAGAGAAGTTGCTAATTTAATCTCTGAATATAATTTTCTCCTTAGAACTTTAAAAATCTGTTTGTTTCTAGAACACAATTGTAGAGGCCTCAATCCAGTTGCCAGCTTCCCTTTTCACCCAAAAACAAAAAAGAGAAATCAGACCAGCAGATGACTCTGTCTACAAGCTTCAACTAATTGCATTTCGCAATGGAAAGCTTTTCCCAGCAACAGGAAATTCAACAAATCTGGCTGACGATGGGAAACGTCGTACAGTTGTAACCCCAGTTATTCTTACCAAGATAGGTTTGTTTTTATTATTACTTTTTTATGATCTTTAGTAAACAGTTTTGACTCAGTTGTTTTGATTAGTGTGTATCCAGTAGAAGGTTTTAGCATCTAATATGTTACACGGTGAGAAATGGATGTGCAAATACATTTCCTTTGTAACAGATGGATTAAACGTGGCCAGTCACCACGTCCCCATCAATGTGACGCTGCGGCGGATTGCACACGGAGCAGATGCTGTTGCAGCTCAGTGGGACTTCGATCTCCTGAACGGACAAGGAGGATGGAAATCTGATGGTTGTCGCATCCTTCTGTCTGATGAAAATATTACCACCATTCAGTGCTACTCCCTCAGCAACTATGCTGTTTTAATGGTATGACACTTATGAATTTAGTTTCTTTCTGGAACTTAAAAATGTTTCAAGGTAGAATTCTGTTTGTTTTTTTTCTTGTGTTAAGGAAAACAAGCATTCCCACACTCCATTTCACATAAAACTAGACATAATAAATACATCTTTAGTTTTTGCTTTTGTTGATGTAAATGTTGAGGAAAGATGAGGTTTAAGTGGAAGTCTATCAAAGTGTAATTAATTGGGTAATAAATAATGACAGGTTATCTTCAACTGTTACTGCTCTTTATTTTAAACCATCTTCTCTGTCTTAGATTTATTGACTTTGTCAGTTGACCAGAAGTGTTTTCCCAAGTATTTTTTTTCTGTGATCCATAACCAATGACTTTAGAATTGATTTCAAAATTAACTGTTAACTCAATAGTATGTAGGTCTATCACCAGAAGACATCAGTGGAAATGGAAAAAAGATCAAAACACTTAGTAACAGTGAAAAATATTTTTGAAATACTGCTGAAAAATAGCATCTATATCTAGTCTAAGCATATTGATACCAATAAAATGGTTAACCAGTTCTGAAATATGGTGATAGAAGAGACACTTTGTTTTAGTGCTCCTCAGCTGTGAAACTGAATTTCTTCTTTGTCTATTCTCAGAACTCTTAATTTCAGAATCTGGCCTGGGAAGCTTCCTTTTTAATACATGGTGACTGCTACCTTGCCCATCAGTAATCCCTACAGATGATAAACTATAAAATGTGATACATAAATAGGGTGGGCTGGTAGTAAGCTGAGCAAAATATGAGGTTTAGGAAATACTCTTAAAAGTAAATTTGGTATGGGTTTTGTGGCAGTTGATGTTCTGCATGGAATTAAATATATATTTTTATGTAATCGTACATGGAAGAAAGAGGACTTCTTTATAATGATTAGTGGATTAGAAGTTGATATTTTTCTTTAGCAACTCAGATTTTCAAAAATCTTCCTCTGAAGATAATTAAATGGCAGTTACCAAGCTAAACTTACGTAAAATTGATTTACATGATAAGCTTTTTAAAAGAGCTCAAGGAGAGCAACTTTTCAGTTTACCTTTGAGGGTACTGCTTTAAATTACTTTAGCCTTTTGCAATCAAGTAAACTTTTACAAGTTGTGTTCCTTCCTTTGATATTTTTAAAATACATAATCCTTTCCTAAAATTAAACAGCATTTTAAAAAACAGAATTAAACTTCATTTGTATGTATAATATGCATGTAAAGAGAGATTATGCTCTAAATTGGTCACATTTCTGTCACCTGGAGGAAGAAAAATGAAAAGCATGTTCAATCTACTTCTATAAAGACTATTTCTGAATTAATGCATGGTAAGATTGTATGAATATCCTCTTGTGACTTATAGAGGGAACTGTTGACAATCAGAAATCAAGTTAGAGAAAGGGGTAGTTTTCTTCCTTTTCTGTCAGCAGCTCTTGTTGTATATTTGGTCAAAACTGGTATTCCTTAAATATTTAGCCACTTTCCAAAATGTTAGGCTGTAGAGACTGGAGTAGGGGAGTAGGTGAAGGGGCACAGAATAACACCTGATGGATGTTCTTTGCACACAGATAACATTGCAGAAACACTGGATATCTAAGTGCTGCTAAAGAATGTTTTCATAATGCCTATCCATATCTTAACCAAAAAAAGCCATAATAGCCTATTTCATTTCTAGACTCCCATCATGTTGTGAAAGTCTGGGTTCTGGTCTCAGGCTCAGAGGAAGATTTTTTGGATTCAGTTTTAGAAGGTTGCTCTTTAATCCAGCAGTTCTCATTATAACAGCAAAGACATAAAACAGCAGTGGCAGGAGGAACATGGTGGTTCATCATCCTGGCTGGATGGTGAATGACTTAACCAGAGCTCTTTCACTCCATTTTAATCTACTTTACTTTAGTATGTATATGTGTAGAAGAAAGAAATCTGTGGTGTACTGACCCCCTTCATACATTTCAGAACATAATGTAAAGTCCTCTGATAAGGAAACACATCACTGAGTGCCTGGTTTTCTTGATCTAGTGATTTAGGCAGATGCAGTTGTAAAACTTTGTTTTTATTTGGAGATTATCTTCACCACTCTTTAATAACAGAAGAGATAAGCAGACAGCTTAGCTGAAAACTCATTATTACAAGCTAAACAGAGGGAAGAAACCCAGCAACAGTTGTTGAGAAGAAACAAGACTTCTGCTAATTAACTATAAACTTCCCAGTATTCTTAATGCCATCTCTTACTGTTACTGTACTGTCATTCTTTTTTACTTAATAATTATTTAGGATCAGTTTAGCTCAGAAATAACATTATTAGTTCCCCTTACTCTTTTTACTAGGTCAGATGAAAAATGTTAGTGCAATGGATAAAGGATTCCATTGATTTATTCCATTGGTTATTGGGTCAAGGCCTTGGCTACCTAAACAAGGCATATACCGAGTTTCCTAAGATGTTTTAGAAGATTATTGTAAATCTTGAGATTTTGTAGCTCTCATTCTTGAAATTCACACCGATCTATACATGAGATCTTGTTACCTGACATCAGTCTGGAAGCAGCAGCCAGAAGTGTCCTGTAGTTTCTGTTGCCTGGTACTCATGGGCCAAAAGATTTGCTAATGCTTGTACCAGCAGTGACTCTCAGGGATCCCCAGCTGCATAACAACCAGGCCATGGGAGTGTTGAAATCAGATGACACTGGCTCCCTGAGGCATAAGCTCTTGAGATCCTTTTCCAGGTGCCAAAGAAAACCAAATAGATAAGAATCAAACTGACAACCTGATTAAATTAGTTCGAAATGAGGTTGTTGAGTTAGTTAGGAATAACGAATTTATATTCTGATGAAAGAACAATTGAAGGTATAGTGAAGAGACTGTTGACTCTAATTTAATTGTAAGCCTCAATTCGAAAATGCTTTTCCTGTCCCTGAAATCAGATTACCGATCTTAAGCTTAAAAATATCACTTTTTCTCAAAACAGACTGCAACTTCCTCCTAATCTTTTACTCTTCTTTCTTAATGCTGAGTTTTTTCTCCTTTTCCTCAGAACACTTTTGAACTTTGCCAACTCCAGAAGTTTAACAGTGACTCACTGAGAATTACAGGGGAGAGGTATTTCTGTATCCTCTCTATCCCAAAAAAATATTTTTAATAGATTTTTTTTTCAGTAATCATAGTTAAGTAAATTTACTGTATTTTTGCTGGGGACTAGAGCTGCTTTTGAGTTGTCATGTCATGTCTGTGTCCCCTCCCTACTGCTGGAACTCTAGTAAACTGTAAACTGCTTCCAAACAGAATTATTTCTTCTTTTGAGTAAAGGAAAATGTCATTCTGGGGCGGATTCAGAAAATTTCATTGAGGCTATAGAGCTGTTGAATTCTCTTAGAGTTACCAACTATCTATTCTGGTCAAACAGTAATCATAGAATAGCAGTCTGGCAGGAACATCTGGTGCCATTTGGTCCAGTTAACCTGCTTAAAGTTTGACTGCCTTTAAAGTCAAACCGTACTGCTCCAGGTCATATTCAGTCAAGCTGTGAGTATCTCCAGGAACACAGTCTCTCTGGGCAGTATGTGAGCACTTCAGAATTTTTCTCTTGTATCTAATGAGAATTTTCTGTGTTGCTGATACTTTCAGTTTCCTTTCATTAGTGGATGGTTCAGCTCCCAAGAGGAGTTGAAAAGAGTTTGACTTTATACCATCCCAGTAGGTAGTCTTAATATAATAAGGAGATTTCTCCCCTCTTCCTTTTCTTAAAGACAAAAGACATCTTCTTCAGCCTTAGACACTGTGTGCTTCAGCCTGCTAATCATTTTGGTGATGTGTTAGACTTGCTCCATCCAGCATGTCAGTGTCTCTCTAGTGCTAGGGAGCCTCATATTGTGAGTTCTGCAGGGTGATCTCTCAGTGCTCAGCAGAAGGGAGGGATCAGCTCACCCACTCTGTCAGTGCTCACACAACAAAGCCTTGGGCTACAGGTGACATTGCTGACTTGTGGTGGCTTTTGCCTGTTACTGACTCAGGTTGTTTTCTAATCAGTCCAACACCCAGCCTCTATTTTTATGCGCATAGGGTTGTTCCATTCCAGATTCAGATCCTTTAACATTTTCCTTTCCTAAGTTCCATGATGTTTTATCAACCCATTTCTCTGTCTCACCAACGTCCCTCTGATTATCCTCCAATCTGATAATGAGTTCCCCATCACTTGGTGAGGGCACTTCCTGTGATGTTCTTTAAGCTGTTAAAGAGGATAATCACAACTGAAACACAGTTATTCCACATCTGCACATACAGATATTTTAAGATGAAGAAAATTATGTGTTTCTATAAGCAGCTGACCTCTCTGTGTCTTCAAGAATGTATGAAGTTGAACTGTTCTATAAGAATTGTGACTGCATTTATAAAGGTCAGCCAGAAAGGCAGATAATTGCAGAAGAAATGCAGGAATAACAAATAAATAATTGGAGAGTTGTCTTGGGACAGGTGGGAAGGGAAGAAAGACATTTCATCTAGAAGGTGTCTGTTACTTCTTGTGTTCCTCTGTCATTCCCTCACCCTCAAAAAATAGATACAATGGATTAATGTTACTGTTTTTGTTGTCAGGACTTGACTGGTGCTGAATTATATACACAACCAGCTGATCTTCTGCATCCAGTAATTTATGCCACTGCCATGGTTTTACTGATGTGCCTGTTGATGATCATGGTCAGTTACATATACCATCACAGGTAGGAATCAAAATTACCAGACTAAGAAAATTACTTTGATCATGCTCAGGACTTCCTTTTCTATTTTATTAGAGCATGATATAGTAATATGTTCTCAGTGTTTTTTCTCTATAAAATTTGTTGATGCAAACTAACAGTTACTCAAGTAGCTATTTCATCTTCCTCGAGTATGATGATTTAGCTCTCGTAACCATGTCTCTCCTTTAATTCTTCGTTTTGTTTCATGATGAAAGAAGAGGCCATTCAAGAATAATGGTAGAATTTAACAAACTGTTCAGCCTTTTACATTTCTGTTGATATAAAAGCTTGAATCCTAAAATTTTTAAAGCAGGCTCCAAATAGATATATAAAGCTTGTAATAGGTGGGTGTTTTAATTTCTTGCGATAAAGTCCAGCGATTGTGTTTGATTACGAAGTATGTGGTAGTCAAACAATCATTAACAGGAATTATATGTCATTTATCACAAGACTGTCATGCTAGTTTCTGGAAACAGTTATGTAGCTGTGTTTTATATTGTCTAATTTGTTTCTTTTAACAGTGTGATCAGGATCAGTGTTAAAAGCTGGCATATGTTAGTTAACTTGAGCTTTCATATTTTCCTGACATGTGTGGTGTTTATTGGAGGCATAACTCAGACTAGGAATGCCAGTATTTGCCAAGCGGTAAGTACAACTTGGTTACTGGTTTTGTAGTCCTATATATGGATATGCCTCCCTTGCTTCCTACAGAACTGTGATGCTATATAGGCATTTATCAAAATATAAAATTTAGATAAAAAAAAAACTGTTTTGCTTTTAAGTCGTGTAGTTCAACACCCCTGCAGTAAAGACAGACATCTTCAACTAGATCAGATTGCTGAGAGCCCCATCCAACCTGACCTGCAGTGTTTCCAGAGATGGGGCATCAAATGTCTCTCTGGGCAACCTGTGCCTGTGCTTTGCCACCCTCATTGTAAAAAACTAATTTTGTTACATCTAATATAAATCAACAGTCTTCCACTTAAAAGTCATTCCTTCTGTCACTACATGCCCTTGTAAAATGTGCAACAGATTTTTTTTTCCCGAATGCTACCACAGAAACTAAGTTTTATTGGATATTTCTGGTTTTGAGACTTACTATGAAATTATTTTATAGGCCTGTATGTGGCCTTTACAGGTCATGTGAAATCTGATTTTCACAGGTATTAAAATACCTATTTCCATTTTGTCCATATAACCGAAGAGGAGGGGAGAGAAGTGTTTCAGGCCCCCACGCTTTAGTGAGACTCCTTTCCTTTTAATCATTTACCCTTCTAAGATTTGGCCATCTCAATTCAGTTGCAGTGTTTCAGTTAAGAACAGTTGCTGCTTTCAAAAAATGTCAGTGAATTTTTTTTTTTAATCCAGTAATCAAAAAATTTTCAAGTCCCTCACCATAATATTCCATAATGCTTTTTGTTTGAATTTACTGGAGTTAGTAGGGTGACAATTCAAACTGCTGCAATAAAATATATCCCTGATCTTTCTCCTATGTGTGCCCACACATACACACACCTTTTTTCTTACCTTCCTGGAGACAGAAATCCTCCAGAAGAAACCTTGTGATACAGATAGGCTGTTTGAGAGTTGTGTGTTTTTTACAAAAAATGCACTTGGTAGATGATTGATACGTTCATTTCTGAAATTGCTTTTCCCCATTACTAAGTTTTCCATGCATGGGTTTGCGCTACATTTTTTTGTTGTTGTTTTAAACCATAATGGCTCAACACTTAGAGTGCTCATGTAAAATAAGAGGGATTTTTTTTCTCTTGAATAGAGCTTTTGAAAATTTCAGCTTTATGGTGAGTTGTGAGTTAATGTGTATTAACTTAGTAGAAAGGAAATATTTGGGGGTTAATTTTTTTTTGTCATCTATTTTTGTTTTAAGGTTGGGATAATTCTCCATTATTCCACTCTTGCAACAGTACTGTGGCTGGGAGTGACATCTCGTAATATTTACAAGCAGGTAACCAAAAAAGCAAAAAGATGTCAGGATCCTGATGAGCCTCCTCCTCCACCCAGGCCAATGCTGAGGTGAGTTGTTTTTCTGTGGCTCCTTACTTCCCAGGTTGCTACATTTATATTCTGACCAGAAAACGTAACAAGTCACTCCCCTTGTGTTCTCTCCAGGTCTGTAAAGTTCCTTTCATATTTTGCTCTTCCTCAGTGTTGTTATGTTAAGGAGGATGAGCTGTAAGACTATTGGTCTTAGTGTATTACAGATGCAGTGCTGGGTTGCTGATTTGTAAATTAAAAAATTGGTAGTGTTTCAGCATCAAACTGAAGGTTTGATTAGGACTGTAGATAGCAACACAACCCATTAAATTGTCATTATAAAGAATGTGAGAACAAACACTGCAATTTAAGTAAATAAAGTTAAATATATTTTCCAAAGATTGTTTACAAATTATTTGAAAAATAGGGGTGTCATTCATTATCAAATGAAAACAGTGTTCTTTGTGAGGTGTTCCTCCTAGAATTGTCATTTCTGAAATCTCAGAAATAAGGCAAACTAATTATCTGTTAAATTCACATATGTGAATTGTTCTTACTAAAAAATACTGACGTACCTTGTACATGTTGCCTCCTCAGCTTGTGGGTATTAATTAAACACTGCTACGCTGAAATTCTCCACAAGGTGGCGGAAGTTGATTAACTTTGATTAGTTACAGTCAAATATTTAAAGGTCTTGATTTTGAAATTAGAGAGACTGCAGAAAAACAGATTATTATGTCTTTCTGATTATCTTCAAGTAACATTTTCTGTACTTTATACAAGCATTTTCATCCGTTATTATTTTCCAAAGTTTCTGCTTTGGAAAACCTTGCAGTAAAATTACCAGCCTCACAGGCTCAGCTCTGCACAGATATGAACATGCCATTTTGGGTGTGAACACCTCATCTCTGACACTGGCAGTAGGTCTGGAGCCAAATATCCAAAACAAGAATGGAGCAAACATGTTTTATATTTTTCAGACTTTCTCAGTGTCCAACTTACTGCGAATCACAAATTTTCTCAGTCAGATAAATGTGTGATGGTTTTGTATGGAAAGGTCACAGAAGGATTTTTTTTCTTTTTTTGAGATGCCTTTTAAACTAAGGTTCAAAATAAAACTACCCATAATATAGTACCTGTACAAAGATTTGTTTTGTCTGGGCAGCTCCTGATTGCTGCATCACGATATGGAGTAAACCAATATAAGAATCTGATCTTTGTAGAATTTAGCAACTAAATAATAAATTCAGTGTCTCTTGATTGCCAAGAAAGTTGTAATTGGTTTTACACTGTTATTTTGTGTTTCAAGTGAGACAAGAGTAATTTCTGGTGAATTATCAGAAATGCCGTGGAAAAGTCCAGGACCACCATAATAGGTGTCTCCTGTTTATAAAGAATAAATGCTCACCTGCATGTCACTCAGTGAGAGTTTTCACTTTTGTGTTCTGATCTGAATTTGGACTGGTTTAGTATAGTCCTCAGCTGCAGGACTGAGTGCTGTTAATTTGAATGGTTATCAGTAATTATTGATCTGCCACTTATGAATTTAATATGAATTCCTAGAAATCAGAATGAAGAATGAGATATAACAACATAGGCCCTTTTTCTTTCTGAAAGTGTACACTTTTCATTAATACCACCACAGGGAACCAAGAAGTATATACTATAAGATTATAGAGTCCATTAAAACTAAAAAAACAAAACAACCTGCCATCTGCTGAAACCCTGCACCCCAAAAAAATTCAAGTAACAGTGTATACAATATTAGGCAAGTTGATCTCTGGAACACAGGACATACCACTTAGTATTTTCATTCTAAGTTTCCTTATTCTTTTCCAGCAGTTTGCAACTTCTGATTGAGAGCTTTTGCTTCTTCCTTCTAACACTGTATACTTTTGTTCAGTGTCTGTGAGTGGGAGGTGGGAGTGAGCAGCTTTGAGAGAGAGGCAGCTTACAGCAGAAGGAGAAAAACTGTAGTGAGGAAAACTTAGGAAATAATTGATACTGCCAAAGCCCAAACCTGATTCACCCAATTTAGTTTCATAAAGAACTTATGTGCTTCCCAAATCCTGGAAAGCTCTAATTTCCTTCATGGTGACTGAAAAAAATCCATTGTACGTAAGCAGCTGCTGATAAAATGATTTTATTTTTTAGGTTCTACCTTATTGGTGGAGGGATCCCTATCATAGTTTGTGGAATAACAGCTGCAGCAAACATCCGAAATTATGGCAGCAGACCTAATGCACCTTAGTAAGTACCCTATAAGTGAGAGCTGTGTCATAAGATTTCTTAGGCTTGCTTTTCTCTGAATACTTCTTGTAATTAATTCTGATTCTTCCAGAAAATGTAACGCACACAAGATCATTTCAATGAACTGAAAAAGCATAAATGACTTGGCGAGATGTTAATTTATTCTTTGGTTTGTTTCTTTTGCAGTTGCTGGATGGCTTGGGAACCTAGCTTAGGAGCATTTTATGGACCTGCTAGTTTTATAATTTTCATAAATTGTATGTATTTTCTCAGCATATTCATACAACTAAAGCGTCACCCTGAACGCAAGTACGAGCTGAAGGAACCTGTTGAGGAGCAGCAGCGTCTGGCCACCAGTGAACACGGGGAACTGGCCCACCAGGATTCACTGTCAGTGTCCCTGGTGTCCACATCTGCTCTGGAGAATGAGCACAGTTTTCCAGCACAGCTGCTGGGAGTGGGCCTTACTTTGGTTTTGTATGTTACGCTGTGGATCTTTGGAGCTCTGTCCATCTCCCTGTATTATCCTATTGACCTGATCTTCAGCTGTTTTTTTGGGGCAACATGTTTAAGCCTCAGTGCCTTTCTTATGGTGCACCATTGCATTAACAGGGAAGATGTCAGGCATGCCTGGATAACAACTTGCTGCCCAGGAAGGAGTACGTATTCAGTGCAAGTAAATGTGCCGCCCTCCAGTTCCAGTGGAACCAATGGAGAGGCCCCGAAATGCACCAACAGTAGTGCAGAATCCTCGTGCACTAATAAAAGTGCCTCAAGCCTAAAAAATTCGTCTCAAGGTTGTAAACTAACTAACTTACAAGCTGCAGCAGCTCAGTGCCACCCTACTTCTCTGCCATTGAACACAGGTCCTCAACTTGATAACAGTCTGACTGAACATTCTGTCGATAATGATATCAAAATGCACGTAGCTCCATTAGAGGTACAGTTCCGGACAAACGGACACCCAAGCCGGCACCATAAGAACAGGAGCAAGGGCCATCGTGCCAGCAGGCTTGCAGTGCTGAGGGAATATGCTTATGATGTTCCCACAAGTGTGGAAGGAAGTGTGCAAAACGGCCTACCCAAAACCCGCCAGAGCAACAGCGAGGGGCACTCGAGGAGCCGAAGAGCCTATTTGGCATACAGAGAACGCCAGTATAACCAGAACCAACAGGACAGCAGTGATGCTTGCAGTACACTTCCAAAAAGTAGCAGAAATACAGAGAAAATAATAGCTACCAATAACAAAAAAGATATTCTAAGGAAGCCAATAGCAGCCGAGCTTGAAAATCAACAAAAATCTTACGGCTTAAATTTAGCCATCCAGAATGGACCACTTAAAAGCAGTGGACAGGATGGACCTTTGCTCACTGCAGACAGTACTGGTAATATTAGAACTGGGTTATGGAAACACGAAACTACTGTGTAGCATTCTTTGTGGGATGAATCCGTATAAACTGTGATTACACATTCCTTAAAGCTATTAACACTTTTACAGACTGTTTACAAACTGTAGGTACTTTATGCAGGGAGGGAACAAAGATAATATACCAAGCAAAAAATTTTATGCATTATTACCTTTGCTGTTCTTACAAAGATGAACTCTTGCTTTGTATTTTGTGAAATTTTTTGAAGTGTCAGTCTTGTGAGATGCAGAACACAACTTTGTACATTTTTTTTTTACCTGTAACCCTGCAAGATGTGTCCACAACACATTTCAGATTTGTATTTAAATGTATAATAAATAGTATTTTCCCCAGCAGCTCAAAGTTGCAGTTCTTTGTTGGGTTTTTAAAATCTTACTGTACTGAATGTGATATTGATTTTACTGTTTCATTATCTGCAACTTATGGGCTTCTATTGCTAAAGAAAATACTGAAGTTACAGTTTTCTATGCTTAAATTATTGGCACCTTACTGTAAACAAGATCATATTTTGTATCATCCTGCTGTTCAAATCATCCAACAATTTGAAGCAGTTGGATGTAGTTGCAGAGTGATGCTTGAGATTGTACCTGTTTCCAGCACTTATACCCATTTTGCTAAAGCTATGTGTATTAAATAGCAAAAATGCTTCTGTATAATCTAGTACTTACCACAACTCAGCCTTTAAGCAACAAATGGAATTGGATTGTATATGCTTGGTTAGTTGATTAGCCACTTCAGACTTGCCATTTTTGAGTGTTTTAGTTAAGTGTATCTGAGTTACATTACAGATCTAACATTTCCATACTCAAATATTGTGTTAAATAATTTATAAACTTGTTCAGATATGTTTAATTACTGCTTGCCAGATTTACTGCAGCCTCTAGTAATCTGTTTGAGAGTGTGAACTAATCTTGGATGCATTGTACAAACCTCTGCAATAGGACAGTGTTAGAGTTTGGGCTCTATTTTTACTTCTTGTGGGTAGTTACCATATAAGAATTCTTTCAAGAACATTTTGACAAGTATATGACTCAGTCAGTTTTGATTGCTATTCTATTTTCCTGGTTTCAGGAGAGGTATCTTTTAGCTTGTATCCAACCTTACAGCTACCATGAGGATAGACACTCAGAAAAAAGGAGCTTATGGGTACTATCAAAGAAAAGAATTTTAATGAAATATATAAGTATATATCAAATACCTCTTTTAAATGTAGTCAATAAGGTATCTACACATATTAGACTGCTTTGCAATTGCTGTTTGTGGGTTGTTATTTGCTGCAGGACGGTTCCTTTTGCTGGCAGAAATGCAGATTTGGACCTAGAAGTCAAAACCAGCAACTTGATCCTATTCCATTCCAAATGTTGCAAGTCATGAAAACTGAACTGCAGACAGTAAGAGCATGTGCCAGGAGAAACAATCATCTCTCAAGGTGAATTAGTATATTGCACATCTAGGAGCAATTCATACATAGTCTGTAGCTCAAATTGAGATACTCTTACATTATATTTAATCAGGTGTTGATACTGTGCTTTTTCTATCATAACAAATGTATGTACACATGCAAATAACTTAAGCCTACTTTTTATCTTTAAAATTATAGTGCTGGAAAAATGTAATCCATGGATAATATGGAAAAATGTTCAAACAGTCCATAGGTTATTTATTATCTGAAAAAGGTATGATAGGGACTTAGGATAGGATTAGTTATCCTTTAGAATCCGCTTGCCCATTGTTATCAGCACTTGCCCCCTGTTCATAGGTTTGCTTGCATCCAAACGTCAGTTTAGTATTTCTTGAAACCCACCTTTAAAATTAATTCTGTGTATAATACTCTGCATAGCCTAGTAGTTTGCCCTGTTTTGATGAGATTTTTAAAAAAAGCTTTTCTCATAGTACTAATAAGCTCTGCCTAGCTTGGTACAGACAGGGTCATTAATGTAAAATATTTCTTAAATCATCACTCTAAGAAACATGCTTAGTTCACTTACTGCTATACACATAGCTACATTTGCTTTTTGTCTAACAAGTGCTTTGTTAGAGTCAGATGATAAACTAAGAAGGTTCTCTGATACAGTCTTGACAAACACAATGATACTCTCATCTACTGCAATTTTAATGAAGCATCTTAAATTGAAAGAATTTCTGTAACTGAAACATGGAAGGCAGGTTATTAGACTCTGTAAAAGGGGGGATATTCAATATAGTATCTTATTAAGAAAGTTAGAAACAGAAAGTCTTCAGGCTTTTTCACACCTTACTTCCTAATAGTGCAAAGCAAGCTTATTTTCAGAATTGTAATTAAATTTTGCATGAGAAGCCACCTAAATCATTCCAGTGCAAAAAAAAAAAAAAAAAAACAAACCCAAAACAAAACCACAAAAAGCTTATTTTGGCCTTCTGTGGATCAATGAGAGAGTAGCTACAATCATTAATCATATACATAAAGGAAAGCAGGTAACACAAAGTGGTGTCAGTTTGTGTTATCTACAAACAGAGAGACTAGAAACAGCAGTAGTTAGGGCTGGTTGTCTCCATGGTAAAAGTGAATATATTCGTGCAGTCATATTAGTGGCAGCAGATCTTAAAAAACAAGTGTCATGGGTATAGAGGAAAAGGGTATAAGCACACCTTGGTTTATGGCTAAAAAAGTTTTGGTGGTTTTATCATAGAATGTTACAGGTTGGAAGAGACCTTAAAGATAATCTAGTTTCAACTGCCCCTGCCATGAGCAGGGACACCTCCCACTAGACCAGGTTACTCCAACCTGCCCTTGACCACAGCCAGGGATGGAGCATCCACAACTTCCCTAGGTAACTTGCTTCAGTATGTCACCACCCTTACAGCAAACAATTTCTTCCTGATATCTGACCTTAATTTCCCATTTTTCAATTTGTGCCCTTTACTCCTTGTCACTACAATTCCTGATAAAGAGTCCCTCTCTGACTTCCCTCTAAGCCCCTTCAGATACTGGAAGGTGCTATGAAGTCTATACAGAATCTTCTATATTTCTGCCTCATGTTCATTGTTAAATGTGTGCTATTGACTTGGCATATAGTCTCATTTGCACCTTAATTTGGGCAGAGCCATCTCTTGTTAATTGGATCTCACCCATTATCAGAACACCTTACACCCTAATAATTTAAGCTTTGTGTAGGTTAAGAAATGTTTCAGATGTTGGAAGAAACAATGAGTTTTTATTAAGTTTTTTTGTTTTTACTTGATTACATTTTGTAATTAATTTACTTAATTACATTTTGCCAACACTTCTGTGTTAGCACTGTGCTGTTTGCTGAAGCTGTTGATGTCTTGTGTTGCTGCCTTTTAACATCCCTGAGCAAGCTAGAGGATCAGTTTGCCTTGGTTTTACTGGGTCACAGTATCCAGATATTAGAGAGATTAATAGCATAGACATTACTGAGAAGTACTATACTCCTTGGAGTTTAAGATTAACATATAAAACATGAAAAAATCATCTAATTTAAATGAACACATTGAATTTTTAATCTCTGCTTTCAAAGAAAAGGGAACCTTTTGTGTTGTAGGAGTTTGGTTTAAGTGAGGTTTATATACCTTTGCTTCCCAGATTGGTTGGATATGGACATTTGTGGAGAGGGAGGAAGAAATTATATGGTAGTATCTATGAATGCAGATGTACCATTTATTTTATATAAAAGAGTCAAATTTTGAAAACTGTTAAATGAGTAAGATTGTAAATATGACAAGCCCATCATCAGCACAGCTGAAACTCACCTCCATGTAAGCAGGTAAGGAAGGGCAGTCCTTGGCTAGAGGTGAGGAAAGCAGCCAGCTGCCTGCTCCACTCAGCTGGCCACTTCTGAAGAGCGCTCACAGAGCTCACAGCAGCTTCTCTGCAGGCTGAGGTTGTGGCTCTCCCATGCATTGTAGACAAAATATGGAATTGTGGAGGATGACTCTAGAGAGCTGAAAGATGGAAACTAAAAGGTCAGTGCAAAAATGGGCTTGCTGACATTCTCAAAGCAGGACTCACAGCCAGCTGATTACAGATCTGATGTGCCTTTATCTTAAAAAAGCTGAACAACCTTTAATAACCTGTAATCCCAAAGTGTACAGTTTGAGTTTTCAAATTAAGTGCTTGGCTGAAACATGGTATTTTCTCTGAAGTGAGCACTTACTCAGTAATATAGTACCTATAAATCTTACATTCTTTAAGTTTTGTAATGAAATAGATGAGGCAAGACAAAAGATATTAGTGAGATAAAACTGAGGAGAAATTTTTCATTTCTATTAGATGAAGATTCTTGAAACTGCATTTGATACTTAATTGCTGCATGTGATAAGAGTCTGGTATACCTCTTCAAGTAGGACATCACTAAGTAGCCTCAAATGCAGTAATTGTGTGAATAAAAGAGAATGCTAAATGTTAGCATAGATTAATTTTTAGAATTTGATTTTAGAGATTGTTTCAGAGACATACTATTCATAAAATGACTACAGATATAGTATTGGGGTTTTTTCTTTCATATAAATAAATGTTTTCTCTTCTAAGTGTAAATTTCAGCCTTCACCTAGAGGAGGAGGACTTCAGCTCACTTGGAAAGCCTAAAGTGCTTTCTGTATGCATCACTATCTAATTCTTAGTAGGATGACCACTTTCTTATAATACATACCTGACATTTTCACTTTATCCACTTAAAGTTCTATTTGCTGTCTATGATCATTCTGTTTCAGCATCAGATATTCCTCTTGCAGCCTTTTTCGTAATCTGTTGCCAACTACAAATTAGCAGATTTGCCTTCTGCCCTCCCCAACAGCCTTCTACTTTGTGACACTATGGAGCAGCTTTCTGAATTGTTGGCAGCAATTTCCTTTTAGTTCACAAATGAGTAAGTTGTTCCTATAAGGCAGAATCCAAATCTGAACAGCAAAAATCTGCAGTGTGCAGGGACTCCGTTTCATCTGTTTGCTGATGGTGTTTCTATTGGATGCAATTGGTGAAATAGAAACATGTAGAAAGGACAGGTTCCTTCCCAGGGAAAAAGGCATCCTTGGTAACATCTGGAGCTGCTGAGCAAAATATTTAAAATAAACACTTGGCTCTAGTGTGCACCTAATCATTAAGAGGCTTATCTCTAAAGGTGTCAGACATGCAACTTTGACAGGCTCTTACAGAAGCTGTGATACATAAACTTGTCAATTCTGTTGACACATAGCACTTAACTGGATCAGGCCCCAGTTTCATCTTCAGCTCTTATGGGCTGAAACTGTACTACTATTACAAATTTCAAGCAAAACTACTTGATTTTAATCATAGTTTGGTAACTACAAAGCATGTAGTGTTTGCAGGGAAAATTTCCATATGGAGTAGAAGAGGATAGCTGAAAGGACACCTTTATTAACTACAGATGTAAAAATACCTTCTCAGGCCAGTACAGGTTCAAGATTTGATAAACAAGTGCAATCACCAATACTTTGCTCCTTCCACATATGGGTAATGAACAATCCAAAAGATTGCCCTAAAATGTTGCCATTTTGGAGTGACATACACAGTTGTCCAGTACCTCTCAGCTGAAAGGTAACCTGGATGTGGGAGCTGTCATCAGTAAATGGACAGATCCCTGATGATGACTGACATTCTCCTATCCTGTAACGTAATGTCATCTTGTTAGCCCATAGCTGCAGTTTCATCTGGACGTTGTGAACAACACAAGCTTTGGAAAAAAGCCTAAATTAGAGTTAGAACAGGTGTATGTTACTGGTTTCCAAGAAATGCATCTTTCCATGTAAAATGCAGGCAGCTGCCCAATGATAAGAGCATGTAGAGTAGTGTCAGCTGTTCCTTCCAGTCCATGGCTCAGCTTTCCTGTCACCTTCAACAGCCATCTTTTTGATGAAACTGGTTTATACTTAGTGATTTTTCTCATCTTTCTTTTATGTAAGTTAGCTGCCTGGCAAGTTTAATTCATTAAAGATACCAGCTCAACTGGTGTGATTTCTCTTCCCTGTTACATTTGCCACCTTATATTTAGAGTTCTGGATTCAAGAACAGGAACAAAAGCCTCTTTAAGTCTTGTTCATTAGTCTTGTGAAGAACTCCTAAGTATCCTCATGTATAAAGAAAAGCTTGGGGAACAAGAGCAAAATCTTAATACTGCTTAATAGGTAAAAATGTCTTCACTGTGATAAAGAGCAAGAGCTGAAGCTGCTCTGAGGTGTCCTAGGAGTGCCTAGCGTCTAGACATGGTGATAATGCTGGAGTTTAATTGCTGACATCTGACTGTTCTAATTCAGGCCCTACCAGACTCTTCTTGAGGTTTTTGTCTGCAAACATGCAGGCAGACCCAGGAGTGTCATGAAAAAATTACTTGGAATAAGATTACATGCCAGAAATACCACAGCACGTAATGGCCAAAGCCATCCACAGAGCGATCTGTGTTCCCAAAACACCGTGTTTTAGAACAGTGTAATTACCACCGTCCTAGGACTAGGGGAAAATTACTCCTTCCCTGTTGTTGAACAGCTTCTGCACAACTTAATTTGCCCATTTCAAGGTTTTCTTCCCTTCCTTACTGCTATGAAATTAACAGGTAACAGCTGTCAACTCAGCAAGTTGGTAGCTCAGCTTGTCAAATACATATATCATGTACCTTTCCTAATAGGAAATTTTCTATTTTCCCAATATACATCTTTTTTTCCTAAAGATATGTATTCTAATGGGCAAAACCCAAGAAGCCTGCCCCAAGTCCCCTGCACACCCCTCCCCCTGGAATGCTGGCTTCTGCTGCAAAGTGGCTTTATGTAACTGGGAAGCATTTTATAAAGCTTTATTCAGTACTGTTGAAATTAAAGCATAGATGATAAATTTCTGCAAGGCCACAGTATTTCTTCTGTGAGACAGCTGTTCACCTGTGTAAAGATAATGGGCTCTATGGTAGCATGGTATCATTATGAGTCTGGACTAGAAATGTGAGAGATTGTCTGAAGGTGTTTCTAAGACCTGCTATATTATTGCTAATTTTCATAGGTGTTTCTGCTTTTGAACAAGTATCACCTTAGCCTTGTCTTCTTGAGTGAATACTAAATCATCATTGTTAATGCACAGAAGAATACCTAGCCAACCCTTTTACTTCTGAAAGCACATGACAGAAATTCTAAATATATGTCTCTTGCCAACATAACTTAAAATAGGCTGTTTATATAGCTCTATTAAAAAAACCCAACCACACAAACAAAAAAAAACAAACCCCAAAAAAACCCCAAAAAACAAAACACAAACCTCCTTAAGGAAATTGGTTCTTCTTTTCAAACCATGCCTGCAGAAAGGATTCAAGCTACTGTTGTGGTGTACTTTTGCATAAGGGCAAGTTTTTCAATTTATTACAGAATAGATATCCAAAATGACAAAGCTGTAGAGAATGCTCACATCTTGCCTCCTGTGTTCTACCATTTCCATTGCATGTTCTGCACAGATGAAGTTGAAGTCAGGGTGCTGTCATGCAGGCATTTTGAAGGGGAGCTGCTGGTACCATGTGCCTTGTGATTATGAGGCCTCAAATCCTTTGTTTCACAGATGTGGAATCGCAGTGATCCAATGCCTCACATTAGCCACGATCAAATCCAGCCTTGGCAGTCAGAGCTGCCTGCTAACCATAAGGTATTGCTCACCCAGAACAGCATGCTAACAATTCAGCAGGAAGAAAATTCATGCTCCTTTCCATACAATGAGCATAAGATGCAGAGTACATTATTCCATCTGTCTCAGCTCTCCTATGTTCCTCCAGAAGTATAAGCTCTAGTGGCTCTGTACTTTCAAAGAGCAAAGAATTTAATCAAGAGGACTGGGAAATGTTTAGTTCTCTATATACAGCCTTTGTTTTAAGGAAATTTGCTATTAAAAACAAAAATCCAGTCTTTAATAATGCAAAGATTCCCTTCTTCATTTCAAGGACAAAATTAAAGTTGGTATGCTTCTAGTTACAAGTTGTGTGACATTTCCTTTGTTCAGGTTTAAATAATGCTTATGCTTTTCAGTAGCATTACAATCAAATCTATTTGATAAGGGAGAGAGAAAAAATTCCTAGAACTGTGCTCCATTTATATATGCAAAAAAGAGCAGGAAGCAAAGAAACATAAAAGGATAGCTGAAGTGAGAATGGGAGAAGAATGTGTGAAAGAAAATGTGGTTTATAGAAAGATTTTACATTTTTGACAGGGCTCTGCAGTTAATAGGACCAGACTCCACTGCCTGCTGCTGCTTCTGCCTCCCAGTCCTCCCATACTTCCTAGAGGCCACAGCTGCAGAAATAACTCCAAGGGCCTGAAAGATCCCAGGAAGAATTGAGGAGAAAGAATAGAAGAGAAAATGTATTAAGAATATATTATAAATATATTGTTATATTGCTAGTGACATGCCACTTGTTTCAGTCAAACATGTGGTCAGGACATAATAACAATAATAAATAAATTATATGAAGTAACAATGTGAGTAATAACAGAATAGTAAGAAGGCAATGCAAGCCTGTCAGACAGTTCCAGTCATGGAGAGAGCATTGCCATAGATTTCACCAGGGAGCAGCCTTTCAAAGTTGCCTGCAGTCACATTAAAATGTAAAAAGTTCCAAAATGTGACCACACTCAAGATCATCTTCAGAAATGAAAGCTCACTTCAATAATAGAGATGGCAGAGAAAACAAAGATTAGAGTGCAGCTGTGATTAGAAACAGAAAAGAGAGACAATTGGCAAGTAATACTGCATGCATAAATAAACCCTTCTATTATTTCTACTTTTAATAGTGTGATTTCAAAGTAATTGTTTTCTGATCCTTATATTACTATCTCTGCAAAATCCTGTGCTACCAACCCCTGAAAACCTATTTTGAACCTGATGCAATAGAAGAAAAAGGAAGTTCAAAAAAACCTCAGTGACCCCCCACCCAAACTCTCAAAGTCTTATCTTTTGGGTTCTTAGAGAAATCCTCTTAGAACAACAATGTACACGTATTCCCAAATCAATAATTGTATTATGTTTTACATAATCTACTCAATTACTTTGATGCTTTCACTGATCTCCTATGAAGCAAGTGAACAATAACCCCCAAATACTTAAATGGTCTAGTCAGGAATCCCAGACAGAGAAAACAGCCTTGCTTGCCCAGCCCTGCCCAAGATAATAATTGCATTAAAGAACTTGATTTATGCTAAGTTAAATCTGTATCTTGAATGTGCATCTTCTCTTAAGAATTGAGCCAGAGAATTAAATAAATTAAAGCGATCCATAATCAATAAAAAACAGCATTCCCTAAAATATATGAAAGCACTGCAGTTAAAGCTGTAAGGAAGGAGATAACAGCTGGCCTCGGTATTAAAGCTTAACTTTGGTTCCAATGTTAATACCAGCAAAAAGCAGAATAACCCCTCATATGCTATTCTTGTATTATCAGATTAACAAAAATCAAAGCTTCTCCTCAAAATCACAGTGAGCATAACCTGTATTTTTGGTATGTTGCACCTGTATTAAGGAGTTATTCTAACATTCACTTTGTCATGTGATAAGTTTAATCAAAGAACCACAGGCTCTAATGTCCTCTCAGAAAAACATTTTGACTCACGACTAAATGGATTTCTAAGGTGCAGCAGAAGTAATGCCCAAAGTGATCTTTCTGAAGAGTTTATGTGCCAGTTTATTGTAAGCTGTAAATTGCTTCTGGAGATGAAAGACATTCTTTTATGTTATTAACTGTAACATAATGACACTGATTCTGAAATAATTTCAAAGCCAGGGACAGGAATATGCCCATCTCAGTGAAACCCAGCACCCCTGAAGGAGAACAGTACTGAAATATTCACCTTTCCATCTCAGAAGAATTGCAACCATAACAAAACCTCTGTCATAAAATCCATGGTGTAACAAATTTGTTCTTCTGGGTTTTTCCTGGTCATTTTTACACAAGAGTAGCATTCTTTAAAACTCTGTCTAAAATGGTGAAATGGTCATAAAGGTATTAAGAAGCACCAGGAAATGAAAACTACCCTTAGACAACCCCAGGAAACAATGGAATTTAATCTATATACACACACCTTGCATGAGCTAGAAGAGTAAATTTTACATTCTGTTTAGAGTGTCCTATATCTTGAGTTGGCCTGCCAACTTCGTGGGATTATTTGCTGGTGAAGGCACCAGCTGAGCCAAGTAATGCCATCTTGAAGACTATGCATTCAATTACTGCAATTTTTACCAGATAAACTTCTTTCAAGATACAAGAAATATACAACTTAACTGTTGTTAAATCACCTAAAGCATGAACCTAGACATTTCAAGTATTCATCGCATGAAAAATGTCTAACAACAACCTTGCAAAAATTGCTCATTAATGCCAAAAATGACATATATGTTTGCCAAACCCTTTTTAGGTAAGTCATGACCAAGTTGTGATAGACTCCAGTGGTTCTCCAGGTCTGATGGTAGTGGTGAAAACATATGCAGGTGTCTTTAAAAGTCACTGAAACTTAAGAAAAAAAATAAGTAGTGAAGCACAGAGCTAAGAACAAAAAAATAAAGCAGGCATCTTTATCAAGGAAATGTTGCTGGTTTCGCTGTTAGCTGAACAGAGGCTTTATTTGGACTAAGAATAAAAACCAGAAATTTGTGTTCACACTAACAAAAGCCTGTGTTTGTTGATTTCAGAACTGAACCAAATTCTCTAGGTAATTCTGCTAATTCTGTAGTTTTTACTAATTTCTTAGGATTTGTTGCAAGTTAAAAGAGGAGTTGTGTGCATGCAAGTATGTGTGTGGGTGTGTGTACAAAATGTATTGGTGTCACCCTCATTCAAATATCCCCTGGTAGTTAATTAAATAATGTAAGATTTCCTATAGATATTTTCAGAAGATCCCAGATGATTTATGAGCTAATAAATTACTTCCACAATGATCATGGAGATCTTTGCTTGTGAATTAAAATGCACACTGTAAAATCCCCTCTTGCATTCTTGTGTTTTGAGGTTTTTTTAAGAAGTCATCAAAGCATTTATTTGCTGCTGCTTTTATTCTTTGTTTATAAAATAAAATTTATTACATTGGCAGATGTCCACTTTTCCCCAGAAGATGGCTCTGAAGGCTATATTGCAAGGCGTACTTTTTCTATAGTGCAGCATAAAATCCTTTCATTTGTGATATATTGCAGGCAGCTGAGCTAGAGGAATACACAGCCAAGGTGCAAATATTTCCTAGATCACCGTTCTTTGTTTTGTCCTAGTAGCCCTACTGCAAAAACCAAAGTCAGTGAATCTTTGCATAATGTGTGGGTAACCTGTGGCAAGGGCAGCTTTGCTCTCCCCAGAATCCCTGTCTGAGCTTCTCTTCCTTTCACTGTAACATGCTATAAAGAGGAGTTCTCTCTCCCAAGTCAGCACTAATCCTTGAAAACACCGTAAAGCCTCGTATTAATCTTGATGGGAGAAGGGCTGCCTCCAAAATTTGATTTGTTGTTTAATTAAAATATTTTTATACCTCTCACCCATAAGCAATTACTAAAATGTAAATCCCATTACTTGGCTAAGCAAAAGCAGCAATGAGGAGAATCAATGTACTTTGACAAAACTGGATTTCTCTACCTCCTATGCCCAAGAAGACAAAAATATGATCCTGCTTTATTGCCTCAGATTGAATTGCCACAAGAAGAGAGCTGGCACTAAGCAAGCTGAACCAAAATAATACATGAAATAAAGTAGAACAACAACAATTAAAACTTTTCCTTAAATTTGCTGGTTATGTAATGGCTCAGGTTCTCATTTTAATTTTTCTAAGAACAACAATGGCAATTCCAGGATTTATTATCCTTACAAAAACTGTTTTGAAAGAAACTGTGTGGTGAATTCATTCATTAGAACTGCTACAGGTTCATTTTGTGTTGTGGAAGTCAGGGTGGAAATGGTTTGCATTACAGATGTATATATGAATTTGTACCTCACATATAACAATAATAATAATCATTTTGCATCTAGGCAAATGATGAGGCTATTCTCCAAGAAAATCAATATCATTCTCATTTTATTTGAAAAAAGTTTTAGAACTCACAAAAGACAAGCTGACCAACAAGCTACAACTTTAAACCCTCTCTGTTATCTCTAAGTCACATGGCAATGGATTTTATTGGTTGCCTGAGAAGGCTCAACAGACTGACACAGAACCAGGGATGCCTTCAGAGATTTTCCCTCTTGTCATTGCCATGGGCATGGCATAGAGGTGCCTCTTGCTCCTCAGTTCTGAACGAGGATAACTCAAGATCTTCTTCCTGATGGCTTCTGTAGCACAGCACTTGGTACTCTGTACTAGATGTAATGACCCTAGAGCACCCTGGAGGCAGCACCAGAACAGAAAATTTAATATTTTCCTCACTGATCCTTAAAACCATTCTGTCCCTTTCCTTTAATTTGCAACCTGGGTTATTAATACTTCTGTTTCTGAGGACTATTAAAGAAAATAGTTGCAGGCAATTTAATTTTTCCTTGTTTCAAAACTCATAAAAGTCAGATTAATTGCAAATCCAGTCTCTGGATCTGTTACAAGCTCATGTTAGCAAAAAGTGTTCTTAGAAAGGATGTGAATTGCATCTTAATTAAAATATGAAGATAGAGTTTGGTGTGTGGTTTGTATTGGTGAAAGTCATCTTCATGACCCTTTCAAAACTCCATAAGGGTTACAATGAGTCATGTGACTAAATGCACAGAATGAGCACTTACTAACACTTTAGACAGAAGATTTTTGAGCCTATCTCATACTTGCACATGATTTTAACTACTTTGCTATTTAAAAAATTTGGTTTGCTTTATGAAGTCAGCTGGATATACAATCTCTTCTTTAATTACTGGAACATGAAGAAGGCAGGAACATAAATGGAAACACATGAAATAGCACTGTTCTCATAAAACTGGACAGAGTAATAAAAATGCCAGTAGCAAATAGTTTTATAGATTTTTTTTTTCAAATGTCAAAAAATAAAAAGATACTTTTATGAAAGGGCCAAACTGTAAATGAAGAAGGAAAGTAGATCAAATGGCTTCTGTCCACTAGGGTTTACTCAGAAGACAGCTGCTCTGAAGATAGCATTTTGAATATGCAGTGTCAGGGAGTGACTCTTAGGGGCACATCCACATCACAAAATGAGGTGTATGGGGTAGCAGGGTCAGACTTCTGAGGGAGTTTTAGCTATAATGGTGGGCACACATAATGTGTTCTGGATAGTACTGTTCAGAGATGCTGTCTGGGACAACAACGCAGCAAGACTACATCAGCATGATGCTGGGCTGGAGTTGGCAAGTTCTGACTCAGCAAGGCCAGGCAGTGCCAACTCAGCACTCTTTGAGCAGGATTGCCACTGCTCTACCCTGCAGCAATGCCCCATTCAGTGACACACTCTTCCACTTTGGCAGGCACTTTTCAAGTCTGACTCTTACTAAAGAGTTGAGTTAATAAGTTTTGAAACTAACTTAAAGACTTCTAGATGACTTACTGAGCTATTTCAAATTAATGCCACACTTTAAAGTGGGTGACAAAGGATCAGCTGTAGTAGGTTCAGAGAGGTTGCCAGGTCCCAGCAGGCACAAAAACTGTTTGCAACCGGAGGAACCAGAGAATTTCAGCTGTGGATATGGTAAAATGTCTCTGTCTTTCTACCTTTCTGCTAAAGGTGCCTGACAAGCCTGAATAAGGGCCATAATACATCTAATTAAGCATGCTGCTTGCAATTAGCAGGTAGCATCAGGGAAAACACTCTCCCTTTCTGGAGGTGTGGAAGATGTTTGAAGGAGATGACCTGTGGATGTTCCATAGGCTTTCATATCAGGGAAACTGCATGCTAGCATCCAAAGCATTTTTTCACTTGAAAGAGATAAAGAAATTCAGTCTTCATAATCTCTGCCTATTAAACTCCCCTTAAAATTTCCTATATCCTAAACCTCGTTATTTAGAAAAGCAGAAGGTAAAAGGATCCATTGGGGACACATTACCTTCAGATAAGTATCTACCTGAACCTGTATCAGTTTGTGTAGAACATTCTAGACTTTACTTAAAAAAGGATGAACATCTCAAGAGATTCTTGCATTGTGTGAGTACAGATGAAATCAAACAACTTAATGCAGATACTGAGGATGGACTATCCTTTTAGATAAACCTAGAAATATCCGAACAACCTGAAAAACTGTTCAGAACTTCCACATTGTTATTGGACCAATACTGTCCAATGAGACACAAAGCCTCTGAAGTATGTTTAGGCTTTGCTGTTGAGAGAACCATTTGTTTTTCAAGATTTTAGCAAAACCTCTGTAGTACCCTATGTCTGTTTTTTAAGAACTGTGTAGAGGTTTGAAAGCAAAACAAGTGAGAGGCTCCAA